>SKCR01000750.1:0-133181 GCA_019454045.1 Zanthoxylum bungeanum
GCCATGGGGATGTCCCCAATCGACTAAACAAGATGAAGGTCAGGACAATCTCCATACTACTGGTCAATGACCAGAGGAGTCTTCAAATTTTTCTAGACCAGATGAAGGTCATGTGTTGAACTCGACTCTACATAAGCCATGGGGATGTCCCCAGTCGACTGAACCAGATTGTGGATGTTGGATTTCGGCCGAGGTCCACAATCAGAATTTATAGGTTGGGGGCATTAGTGATCCTGCAAGACAAAGGTAGAATGAGCGAGAGTAGACTGCCCACCGGTGTGGTGGGTGCCGGGGATACTCCGACACCCAAGTCAGTAGTATGAAATGTGTAGTAGATAAGTAAAATACGAAAGCATGGTTTATTATTACCTTGAACTCGTTGGGTGGCCGTGAGGGCAGTGGTAAGTGTATAAGGGGATGTGGAGCTCTGAGAGAGCTAGTGTCAGAGAGCAGAGGCTTCAATGTGAGAAGTGAAGCTTGAATGTGAGAAGTCTCCAATCTCATAAATCAAGCCCCCCAGACCTCATGAATTATGCTGCATTTTATATGTGGAGAAAGATGAATTCTCTGGTTTGGCACATGGGAAATGGGTCCCCATAACATGCTTATTGTCTGCTTTCGGCAGAGGAGAATAATTTTGCATGTGGAGTTGGTTTTGGTGGTAAAATAGTTTGTTCTCTAGCTGATGGTTTTGTTATGTTTTAATAATGGAAAGTTTTATGGACCAGGTCACTATTCTGGGCTGTCTTTGGTGCTGGTTCGGAGTGAAATGAAGATTTTACCCTTGCCCCAAATTGGCATATACACTCCCTTTCTCCACTACATGTTCCTTCATATAATAAGTGTAGAGTAAGTCCTTCACTCTGAATCTGATTCCCAACTCATAAGCTAAAACCTCAACTGACATCAGGACCCTCCATATGTTTGGCATAAGCTGGGAAGAGGCTATTCCATAGTGATCTAATACTTCCCACACAAGGTTTGGAACTGGGAACCTAAACCCATCTGCAAATGGACGTTCATAGAACCCAATCTACCAAGAAATCCTATAGTCGATTCGTTCTTTCGAAGAAGCCAACCTAACTTGAACCGACTCAGGGAACTAGTACTTATTTTAATCTCCCTCTTGACTCTCTCGGACCGGTACTTTATTTAATCTCCCCCATGACTCTCTCGGTTACACTACTTTGAGGATTTTTGGTTAGAAGATTGGTTGGTTCACTTGTGCTGGGTTCACTCGACTCGGCAGGAATAGATCGTAGAGGTGGCACGTCCTTAGAAATACCGACCGGAGCCTCCGTTGACGCGACAGTCAACACATCTTCATCACCCCCACTCAGAGTATCACTGCCACACATACTATCAGGGGAAACGACCCGCAAGGGCGAGCCTATATACATCACCATCGATGAATCACTTGAGCTAGAGCAACCTTCAGTCGACATATCAGTTCACTCTACAAACAACGAATCACCTAAAACCAGTATGATAGAAGATCAAACCTAGGCTTCACACAAACACAATCCTAAAAAAAAAACCCCTAACCCAAAATGAAGATCAAAACCTTAACCCTAGCCAATAACAGGTTGAATATACCCTTTGAATAATTTGAAGATTTGAAGAACATGAAGAAAGGAAAGAAAAATACCTTAAAATTTGAATATAGCCCTCCAACCTTGCGACTCGAGAGAAGATATTACGAATGAAGTAAATGAGACCCCTCAAGGCTTCTTATACCCTTCCTCACAGTGACTCCTCATTTTCCCGCCAAAAGGCCCTTGAAAACAACGCTGTATTTATAGCAAATGAGTAAATCGATGGGAGCTAGAGACATTCAGCACCAAATAAAGCATTTTCGACTGGATACCTAAGCAACTGCTGGCACACGTAAAGTTAATGGACCTTCTCCTAGTCCAGATGACATGTGGGCTCAGTTTGGTCCCTCTTCGATATCAAACGAGCGAATGTCATCCTGGCCTCGTCAAGACCAGTCGACGGGAACACTCCCCAATTGGCCCGTGATAGAGTCAAGTTCAGTTCACAGACCTTCTTCTTGTTTAGACGATAAGATTTTCAATCAAACCATCTTTTACCAATTTGGATAGAAGTCTAACACCTATGTGGCCCAATCTCATATGTCATAATTCAGTATTATTAAAATTCAGATCCTCTACTTGTATTTTCCCCTACATTAAAAACATCTATATATGTTTCCGAAATATAATGACCGTTAGATAAAGAACATTCACATATTAAATTTTTATCTTTATCATATAAACATAAAGTCACATCCTTAATGTTTATTTTATATCCCTCTTTATCTAGTATCGGCAGAGATATTAAATTCATTAGATAGACCTCCAAGGTCAATCACATTCATATGACTCCTTATTTGGTCCTGAATCGTTTCTTATCCTCACAATAATGACAATATTAGATTAAGACGTATTTCAGGTGTATACTTATCAATATGCACTAATGTGCTTCGTATGTACACCCTCACAATGATGACGGTATTGGGTGACTGTGTTAACTCATCACGCTACATCTAATATTTTACCGGAGCGACCTAAGTTTCGAGCACTTATACCCTTATAATAATGACGGTCTTGGGCATAAATAGTAATAACTCATTAATCTCTGTATTGACAAGACGAACCTTCCAATAATACTCCAATATTATTAATACTTATTATGTAAAAGTAATCACCTAATCATGAGAGATTTATGACAATCAAGTCATTAACATGCTTGCGTCAAAATTAAAATTTTAATTTAAAACATGCAATGCATATCCAATTTGACTTATGCATAATTAAATTACCGTGTCATAGATTCAAAACATGTGCTATGTGGCAAAGACTTGCGCTAATACCATTATGTTGGGGGCGGTTGTGGGACCCCTAGGGTCGGATCGGTGTCCCGCGCAGCGAAAATGGGTCTAACCAGTAGGTATCAAGCATAGGTGTAATTTTAAATTTTGCATTACATTTAGCTCTCTTTCCAGAGAGATGAAAGAATTAGGGTATTTTACCCTAATTTCTTCTGATCTTCCATAAACACTTCCAAAACACTCAAAATTAATTTTAACGTCAAAATCAACATCAACACATGTTATAAAAAAAAATCAAGTTTTTCAAAATATCAAATATTTTTACAAAAACATAAATTTATTCTAAATACGCACTTGCGTAAATTTTGAATCTAAAACACAAACCAAATTAGAATCCCACAATGAAATGACTCATGAACAATTCTAGGTCACTCAAATGTGGTCAAGTGATTCTAGAATGATATCCATAGCTCTAAGCTTTCATCTAGAGTTCCAAACTCTAATTTTATGTTCATGTCTAACATAAATATTTTGACCCAATTACAAGCATATTGTGTTTATACTTCCAAAGCATCCTAACACAATTAATTAGCCTAATTTCAACATCAAGCTATGTTATTATGTATGTAATACATAATTCATCACTATATGTCTCACTAATAAAAACTCACTAATGACAAACATAGCTTTTGGAGAAGATCAAACTTACCTAGCAAGGTTGATTCAAAGATCCAATCTACTTCTCATTGTTGAAATGTTATGGAGAAAATCCAAAGTTAGCAAGCTTGACTCCAAGATCCAATCTTGATTCCAATGCTAGCAAGCTTCATTCCAAGATCCAATCTTGATTTCTCCTAATTGAAATATTGTAAAGATTTCACAAAGCTTCTCTAAACATTTCTCTAACTGAGGCTAATTTCTCTAATTCTTGCTTGTATTTAACTTTCTCAAGCTTGATTAAAACATTTTCTCAAGCTTGCTATTTATAGCAAAACTTTAGCAATTTTTAATTAATAAAAGTTCTAATCAACATTATGTTGGCTTAATCTAATTTGTCCAAATATGTATAATTAGGTGTGACTAATCACATTTGCCTACCATTTTGATTTAATCCAATTAAATAAAGATAAATTTTAATTAATGGATTAGTTACATGTCTTCCACTTTGATTTAATCGAATTAAATCAAGCCAAAAACACATATAATTACATACTTGCAATTACCATAATATCCTCAAATGGTAGAGATAATTATGAAATTACGACAAAGCCCTTGTGTAAATATTGAATTAATCCAATTAATCAAATTAAGTCAAAGTAAATAATCAATGTTATTTAATAACACTTGATTATTTTAGTTGATAATTATAATATCGAATATTATCTATCATAAAAAATAATCGGTTACCCAAGTGCTCAACGAGTACACTTCATATTGTAGAACTCTAAGTCCGGGCACATTCGTTATATAAGCCTCGCTAATATGTACACAATTTGGCCACCTCCGAATTCGCGAAGGACACGAATGACCTTTTTGAATTATACAAGTCGAATTCATCACATATGTTTATCAATCCCTCTGTCGTAGGCTATCTGAGTTGTGCTTAGGAAACATAGAATACACCGTCAAATTTCCGAGGTACACATCTCATGTCGACATGTCCACGACTCTTTACAACTAATGTTATCCACCCTAGGTGATCGGATTTGCAAAATTCTTTAAGAATAGTGACTTACTCACATGGATACCTAAACCTTATACAGTACACATACGGGCTGATAGATCATATCTTGATAAGTACTTGATTAACGAGTAAATCGATCCACACCTAACGAACATCTAGAGGCCATACCATGAAAGGTTTCTGACATACATGGCACCAAAGTGTGGAGGATCTCACACAAAATCAATGTTATCCTATAATCAAAGGATTACATATGTTACTCGACTCGAGGAGATTTCTATTGACGGTGGTGTGTACTTCCAACTATTAGGAATCACTTGTGAGTCATTCATTATTCGATCCAACTAAAACCCACATGTCTATACGAGCTTCCAAAGCTCGTGATACATCGAGTTAAACAATTGGAACTTCAATTCCAATATACGACATGTGCTAGTTGTATGACACAGAAACTGGGCGACGCATGCTGTTCCAGGCTCGCGGCCCGATTGGGAGTACGGAGTAGCCCGCGGGGGACTAAACCGGAGAATAATGGAGTCGCCACCCGGTGTGAATCGGGAAAATGATTTAAGGCCGCACTCACCCCTCGCAAGGGAAGACCTCAAACCGTTGGGTTCGGAATGGTCCCTTACTTATATCGTTTGTAATGAATGGATTTGTGCAATATTAACCAAGTCTACTCAATATACATGTTGGTCAAAGTAGTCTAAATTCTAGGTTTGCATGCTTCAATAGTAAACTTTTTATAACGGCAAACATTCGGCATCACACATCAAACATGCTACATACATAGTAATCTAAACATACCTTAACTTAAATTCCTCATATAAAAGGTAAATAACTAAACATGCTTGAAATAAAAACAACATTATAATGGTCTAATCATGCTCAATACAAGTTGGATGAAATGAAATACATGAATCCTTCAAGTGGTACGGGGCATTGTATCCCGAGTGCAAACCATAATACCGTCCATTCGGATTCGGCTATGGAATTTATATACGGGTTTCCATCCAATATACCACAAGCAAGATCACATATTCTATTCACCCGAAATCACATCACATATTAAGTCATTATTTCATGCGAACGAATTCCAAATAACATGCTAAACTAACTATTCAAATTAAACACATTTCCTAAGTCATTATTTCATGTAAATAAATTCCAACAACATGTCAAACTAATTATTCATGCTAAACATATTTCCTAGGTCATTATTTCATGTAAATAAATTCCAAACAACATACTAAACTAATTATTCATATTAAACACATAAAATACATTTTCTAAGTCATTATTTCATGTGAGCCAATTCAAACCACATGCTAATCTAATTATTCATGCTAAATATCACAAAACACATCTCCTAAATCATTATTTCATGTAAATAAATTTAATAATATAAACCCTCAGGTCTAACCTTTTTTGTCACTTTTCGGAGATGCGTTATACGGCCGTCGGAAAGGCTAAGACACCACGATTCCACTGGTTCGCTGCTTCGATATTTTGCTCATTGTTTTGCCGTTTTGTTCACTATTTTGAGTTCGTTTCGCTGCGTTTCAGGTCTCCACACTTGGCTCACTGGTTGGCAGTGAATTATGGACTGTTTTGGTGTCAAAATTATGTGGTTTTAAGGGATAATTCACTGGTAGTTTAGACTAACTCACTGGCAGTTTTAAGGGGCTGACTTGCGTGGACAATAGGGCTGTTCTGGATGAGTGTTTGGGCGAGTTTGAGGGCTGGTCTGGATGAGTGTTTGGGCGTGTAACGTGAAGGCTGGATGAGGGGCTGTTTGGCGTGTAATGAAGGCAGAATGAGGGGCAGTTTGGCGTGTAATGTGAAGGCTAGATGAGGGGCAGTTTGGCGTGTAATGTGAAGGCTAGATTATGGGCAGTTTGGCATGTATTATGAAGGCAGAATGAGGGGCATTTTGGCGTGTAATGTGAAGGCTAGATTAGGGGCAGTGAGTTGAGGCAAGTTTAGACGTGAGTGTTGAGGAATGGTCCAGGGCGTGGGGTTGTGATGCTGTGACGTACGTACGTGAAGAGTGATTTGTGGAAGGGCTTAGGTGCGTTTCACGTGAGCAGGTGAAGGGGCTGTTGAAGGGAGTTTATAACATGTAGCTTCTTAATCGATGTGGGACAAATGGGTAAGGGTTTATTGGTTTCCTTTGTGCGTGAAGAACTGTTGCTAAAGGGGAGGGGTATTTCCTAATCAATGTGGGACAAAGGGGAAGAGTTGCAGTTTTTTTGTTGGCTTGGGGGGTATATTTGGGCAGTTGTTTTTGGTGTGAATGAGCTGCAGTGGGGAGTTTATGCGTGAGCTAAAGGGGCTGCTAGAAGAGCTGATTTGCGTGGATTAAAGGAGGTGCTAGAATGGCTACTGGAAGAGGGCTTTATGCGTGATTTTGGGGGCTTATTTACTGGTAGTTTGGGCGTGACCTGCAGGGGCTGTTAGAGGGTTTTGTGCGTGAAGTAGTGGGAGCTGAAATGGAGGGCAATGGACGTGAGGTTACGGGCTGGAATGGAAGCGTTTTGTGCGTGTTTCAGGGGTAGTATGAAGGATGAAGGGCTGGGCGTGACTTGTGATTTGCTTGAAGTGTAGGCAGTGAAGGAGGGCTTGGGCGTGACTTGAAGAGAGAGCAAGGGGCTGTTTTGGATCTTCAAATGCTTAAGTATTTGGTTAATGTATGCTAGGTGTTTCAAGGTAGAAAATGAGAGTTTATATAGGCAAATAAAGTGAGTATTAATTAGGTAGGCCAAGGGCAATTAATTTGATACCAAACTTTGTTGAAAGGTAATGTATAATTATGGTATTTTATTGACAATACACAAAGGTGGTTTGAAAATGAACAAAAGGAGGTGGGATGGTGATGGGAGTGGGCTACATGCTTAAATGGTGTGGGGTTGGTTCATTTAATGTCTTGGAAAATTGGTTTCAAGGTGAAAGTTAAGTCAATGGTGTAAAACAAGCTTGGTAAGAAAGGTAAATCATGTCTCAATAGTGCATGGAGGGGTGAATATGATGTCATGGGCGTGGGCTTCTTGGATGGTGGGCTTGGTGTTTGATTTATTTTGATTTCATGGGCTTTGGATGTGGGTTTAGGTGTTTAGGTGGGCTTAGAGTGGTTTGTGGTGATTTCGGGCCAAAGACATGTCTCGAAACGAAGATTCAACTAGCGAACTCCGAGCGAACTCAACGAAATAAAACCAATGATATGTCAACTCTTGACTTCTCCTTTCCGACGACCGTTTTCCGCGACTTCCACGACTTAAAGGTAGTGTCTCCTTACGAGACTCATCATCGGGTTTGGTATGCAAAATGCAATGCCTACACTAGTCTACAAGGTTATAGGAATTCGACCGTATTCCAAAACCAACGACTAGGAATATACTTTAATAATAGTTTATAATAGTAATAATATGCCAATATCGGACCACCTAGTGTCTAATATTACTACATGACTATTCTAAGGTCGATGTCATTCTTAGCATATCAATACATCTATCGAATATACATAATGGCATTACCATTAATAATGTTTGAAATGAAAATTTAGTTATTTTATTAACAAATAATAAAATGTACAATACATTATTCGGATTGACACTCCAAGCACCAACTTCAACACTTCTGGTTAAATGATGATGGATGAAAATATATTTGTAATGTATCTTATATGTGGATGAATGCTTATGTTCCATGCTCTTATGTTATTCTTGTTTTTTGTTATTATGCTACACTTAATTGATGTTTTTATGATATTTTTGATTTTTGATTTTTGAATGATCAATAAGCAAAGGCTTTGGAAAATTTATTTTGATTCATGACGATAAAGAAATATTTCCGTCTCGGTATTTTTTATATGTTTTAATGTTTTACGATTATGAGTATGTTTCTGTCGAGATGCTTGGTAATGATATGTTTTCATCCCGAGGTACTTGTTATGAGATTCCGACCATCTAAAAATGGCTCACCCATTACTCTGTCGACATGTTCCTGTACGTACACTGTCTGGTCAGGGCGTGTGACTCAGACAGTGGACGCTCGATAAATATTTTGAAAAGATTGCTTACAAAAGAATTATTTTGAATATTATGCATTCGATTTTCGCTCATCTTTTCAAAATATTTATTTTTTACTAAGGTATACTTAGTGTTTTGGAGAAAGAATGATTTCAAAAGAATTACATTTTGAAAGGGATATATTTGATTTCGTTTAAGACATGACATGATATCTCACGACGCTTGTACTATATTTTTATGATTTTATGGTTTTTGAATCCATCATGACGTTGTATAGGGCTCTGTCCAATTACAGTGGACCGACCCGCTACCCTATGTAGACATAAGCTTGTTTCGTTCATTGTCTAGTCTCTACGCGCGATTCAGACATTGGACGCTTGTTATATTTCGCCTAGTTGAGTTGGTCTCGGGTGCTTGTTATATTACGTCCAGATGATTTAATATTGGATGTTTGCTATATTTCATCCAATTGAGTTGGTCTTGGACGTTGATAAGGATTTACGAGGAATATGATTTTCAGATTTTATTTTGTTTAAAATAAAAAGAGTTTTGTAATGAGTTGTCAAAATGATTTGATAGTGATTGCTTTGTGCTCTCTGTTTTGACGATGTATGTAATTGCCTACACAATAGCTTATGTTAGGATAAATGTTAGTGATGAAGCGGTTTTCAGGTATGTATGATTGGTAAGTGGAGAATCGATATGAGTTAAGTTTTCTGGAATTGCACAGGTATGCATATGTGTAAGATATTTGAATAAGTATGTTTAGTTGATAAATATTATTTCATGTGACTTGTATCATCTTGTCATGCATGGTGCGAGCAGGGTTACTTACTAAGCTCTTAGTTCACACCAAATCAGTTTGTTAGTTTTGTAGGTTGACAACCAGATCGGTCAGCTGTACTAGCCTTGAAATATTTTGCTCGAGACGACGGATCACTCGAGTTGCAGTCCACCACTTTAGAGTCTTGGAGAAGGTCGTACGAGTTTAGAAATTAGTCTCTTGTAATTATTTTGTGTATCGTGTTGAGCATGCTAGTGTGTATATAAATTAAAGTATTTATTTATGCATTTGAATTTGAATTTGGGCACAGAGCCCTTGGGTTTTGATATTGAGGTTTGATGTGTTTTTGGTTTTGATCGGAGGTCCTTCTAGTGTATCTGATAGTTGTGACAGGTAATTTTGGTGTTGGATTATGTTCCAGGTTGTTTGATTTTTAGGGCACATCATGCCCGTTTTTTGTTAGAATTGAGGCTTAGGGAGATGGGTTAATCCTATCTCCTATCGGTAGCATCATGCCTTAGGCGGGGTGTTACATGGAGCAATGAGGAAACAATCGCAATAGCTTAGCAACACATTACATATGCCCTATTTGGGTTACTAGTAGTCATATTTGTTTCCAGATGTTGGGCTAACCTTATGGATTTGACCTCTAAATTGGCCCAAAAGTAGCCCAAACCCAAAAGAAAAAAAGAATTAATGGGATGATTTTTGATCAAAAGTTGACTTTTAGTTAGGATGGTAAAAATCATGTGGGGATGGGGTCGGTGGGACCTGGTATATTAGGAGTAGATAAAATGATAATTTTCTATATCTATGAATTATATGGGTCGGATGTGTATTGACATTCACATTCAAATAGAGATAAAATCATCATGTGAACAATGACTCGTAAGGGGGCACTACAGGGCCCAATATGTTAGAACCGAATAATACTCGTTAGTTGAATGGGTACTAATATTGACATCCTTTATCATACCCAACTTGTTGTTATCCCTACTCCAAATCAAGCAAAATCCACTTTAGGAAAATCAAATTGACCTACGACATCAAAGAATCAAGAGTATCAACATAGAAAGAGTATTATTATTACTACTAGCAAAATAACTTGCATTCTCATTGTGGAGACAAAAAAGTTAGGCCTTAAATTGGCTTAGTGATGATTTTTAGAACATGATATGATGAAATGAACCCAAGAGTATCAAGAGAAACCAAATGGGAGGCAAAAAGATTATTCTAATAAATGCTTGTCCTAATTTCTAGGAGCTATCAATCAATGTTGGCATTGTGTTTGATATTAATCTTAACTTTACATTAAATTATAATTAATAATGATTAAAAAAGAATTTATATGTAATTAAACTTGAACACTTCATTATTATTAATACACACATGATAAAATGTTATAAAAATTAGCACAATTCAACTATAAATCCAAATTCATCGAAGTGTTCATTGAAATTAAGATAATTGATAATTTTATTTCTTCTTCTTGATCTACTCAGTCTTTGCTTCCAGTCTTCGGTGATCCCATCTGTCATAGCATTTGGCCTTGTGAAAGCCTATAAACAAAAAAAAAATCTACTACATAAAGGTTTGTCTAAATTGATGTCCGAACAGTGCAACATCGAAACCAGATCGTTTTAATATTGATCTATTTGGACAAATCTCTCCGGAACCTAATTTTTTTTTTTTTAACAAAAACAACCCAACTGGTATGTTATTGATTCTCTAGATTTAAAGGTCTTTTGCTTTACATATCAAAGAGCATATTTTGGTGGATGTGTCATGCAAAGAAACAAAAGCAAGTGAACAAAAGATTAAAGGCTAATATATTGACTTAAGAACAAAGAAAGTACTAGAGAAAGCATTTCCTTCAAGTTTCTTTTCTCACAAGAAAAAAGATAGAATAAGCAAATATCATATGTGATAGTATTAAGTTTTTTTTTGTTTGTCTTGCATTATTTATACATCAAACAAGAATTTTAGCTGACATGGCATCTTCATGAGGATGCTAATGCTACACTAAGCTAACAGCATTCAGCAACACCAACAATATAATTGCAACTCTACCAACAATACCATATGATAATTTGAGGCTGAGTTGGCAAGTATATGACTACATGATTCATACCACCAAGCTTATCAAAATCACCCAACAAAAGGGTCCCAAAAATTCGCCTATATCATTCATTATAAGCATTGCATCTACACACAAATGCGAATATGCAACCTCAGTCATGCACTTCAGCTAGCTCCCACAAAGAAACCGTCATGGAGAACCGCTGGAAAAAGTCTAGTTCCAGTGAGATATTCTCCTTTCCTAGCATCCCAAACCAAGACCAAGATTCTTACTTGAATTCGGTTCTTGATGCCGGATTCTCCATCTCAAGATCCATCAAGAAACTCACCTGATGATCATCTCCTTTCCGAGCCGTATCTCTCGTGCAGCGAGACAAACAAGCCGTGTTAGTAGCAAGGATTCACTAATGTCATCAAGAAGTAATAGTACTAACAGCAGCAGAAGTAGTTGCAGCAGTGCAAGAACAAGCTCAAGTGACAATTCAGAGAGGAAATGGTTGTATTATAACAAACTTGCACACAAAGCAACACCGACAACAGCAACTGAAAGGGTCACTGCACAGCTGTATAGAACTTCTCAAAGGTGGCAGTATCTTGCACCACCCCCAGCATTGAAATGCGACGTTTAATGGTGAAGGTTTGGTGAAAGAAAATGATTAGAGATCAAAGAGACTATGTGAGAAGAAGAAGAAGAAGAAGAAGAATTATGAGAGGCCAGCAGGAATTTGCAGAAGATTTTTCATTTCTTTTTTATTTGTAGGCAGAGTCAGGCCATGGAACCGTCTACCAAAGATGATATCCTTTGCAAGTAAAATGAAGTTATAGCAATTCCTTAACCTGCTTTTGCTTTTGAGGAATCATTTCCATAATTATGAGTACTTGTAAAAGATTGTGACCTTAACTGCAACAGGTTAACTTGTCATGCTTTATATTCTGCATTTCCCTAACTCATCAAGATTTGAAGTTCCATATTAAAAAAATGGACTCTTAACATACCCATAAAAACTTGTAAACACTTGCTTATGGTAAAATTATTACAATTTCATAATCACTGTTAAAAATCCTTATTGTATATTACAAGTCACAAGTATATTATACAAAGTAGAATATTCTTTACCACCTCCAATTCATGTGTTACTCAAAAAGTGATGTTTAGGGTAAACTTTTGCCGTGTCAAAAAAGCTTTGCAACTCTTGGCATATGCAACACCAATACAGTTCAAACCGCCTAGGTAGGATTTTGATTGATGGGTACTGGAAGTGAAAGAAACCCATTCAACCCTTTAGGTTTGAATTTGACTAGGGTTTTTAACCTAACATGGCAACACTGTTGTAAAACAAGCATAGACAATAGAGTAGACATCAGTCAATTCCTCTATAGCAGTGTCGATGAAAATTTGATGGAAACAAGGGCAAAAGAGAGGAGAAATTTTATGTTAAAACTTAGGATAAGCTACAACAAATAATTAGAAAGTTTAAAAAGAACAAGGATAAAGAAAACACTGAACTAGAAACAAGTAAAGGAATTAAGCAGCAAAGAAGCATAAAAGCTTCGCCTAAATACAATTTCAGACCCTCTAATACAAAGTTTTCTAAATTTATTCCAAGAAGGTTTCCATAACGTCGTTATACATCCCTGGCTCATTATTCCTATACTCCGCCGGTTGATGCTGATGGTGATTGATTGAAGTAGAGGAAGATGATGAAGTCATTCTTACTGGCAAAGTAAAGCTCCTCTTAAACTTGTTTTTATCCGGCTGACTGTCCAAACTTAAGAACTCATTCAGGTTTGCACCACCATCAGAATTTGGATTCATGTCTTTTCCTTCAAGAATGAGAGGGTGATGACTTTGGTCTGGTTTGTTTCCGAAACTGTCGGGGTTAAATGAGAGCTTGGCATCATCAGGTCTTGCTGTAAGAGCATTGAAAAATGACAACCCATTTGGCCACTTAATGTCATTTTCATGTTCTCCCATCATATCTTCCATTCGTGGAGCTTCGGATGAATGCGGGAGGAGGAACATGTGAGTCTCATCTTTGGTTTCTGGGAATCCAATTCTACCAGCAGGATTTTGAAAATGGGGTGAAACAAGCATTGATGTGGAAGATGGCATTGGCCTTTGGCCCCAGTTGAAGAAGGGAGAAGGAGGCCGAGTAGGAATGGCAGATTGCTTTGAAGGAATTGTCAAAGATGGGGAAGTGTTTCTATTTGAAGAAAACAGCTGGGATATATAGAAACCAGATTGATAGCCTAGAGATTCAAATGTATGCCTCATTCTTAGCACAAAATGGAGGTCTTCAGGTATCTGAGGACAGACATTATATTTCAATAAGATCGATTCATTCAAGTTGCGTGTGTTACGCACACATAATGTAGCGTATTTTGCAGGAAATTAATCGCAGAAATTAACCTACAAGTTATCAAGAAATTTGGAAAATATATATTCAATAAAGGAAAAGGGAAAAACTAAAACTTACAATCTTGCATGACCCCAACTGTAGAAGACCATGACCAGCTTGAATTACAGCAATGGTCTGGTAAATGGAAATTCAGGAGCACAAAGTCTAAGAACTAGATATTGGAAAAAGACAAATTGGAAATAACCTAAGACTAACAACAGTGAAATTGATTTGTTTGGTGCTGACCTGAATGCCACATTCAAATTGATCAGTCCATTCAGGAGGTAGCTGCAATTAATAACAACAAAAAGGGAAAGTTAGCGTCAATTAATAATAAAAATAAAAAATAAAAAATGCCCTCATCTCATCAATAATGGATCAATATAATATCAAATCCACCTCTTTTCCCCAGAGATCTTCATGAAAGTGATTTGAGAACAGAAAACAAAAAAAAAAAAAAAAATTTAAAGTAAAATTAAAATTAAAAAAGAATTTGTAGGCAAAGATGCTTACAGCATCAAAAGAACTCTGCCAGTAATTGGAGATGTTTGGTTCACATTCTGTAGGTTCTTTGAAGACCCATTTATGACACTTATCTGAAGCAACCTTTCCCATTAACCTGCTCAAAACAAAAGAGAATTCACCAATCAAAAAGAATTCAGAAATCTACTTTCTAGTGGACTTGGTTTCATATTTACTTATTTATGTATACATATGCACAGAGAGAAACAAAACCTAAATAATAACACCTACCCAGCACCCACCCTTCTCCATAATTATACAACTGAATGGACATTTTGCTGAAAGCTTTTCTGACAGGATCTTCACCATCCATCTCTTCCAAGCAATCTGCAACTCTTCCTTGACAGAATCCATCTTCCCACATCAACATCCTTCACAAAACATTCTTAAATTCAGCACTCTTTACATTAAGAACAAAGCATTTAATATGAGTGAAGTAAAAAAAGTTAAAAAACTTTACACCCAAATAAAAAATTAGCATATACCCATTTCTCATTATCAATCATAAACTTGCTGAAACACAACAAAATCAAATTTAATTAACATTATATGTTTATCACTTTCTCTATTCCCCTGATTTCACTCTGTTTGGAAACAGCAGAAAGGCCACAAACAAAACAACTAAGCCCCATTCACTTCAAACAGAATAAATTTTAACACTCTAATTACATTTCTTTTCAAAAAATAAAATAAAATAATAATAATAATAATAATAATCCCCCTGCCTTGTTAGAAAGTAAACAAGAAACAAAAACCATACTCACAAGCTTCCATTATCATCACCAACCTTGCAACCATTGCCACCTCTAACTCTCCTGCAAGAAAAAAGAAAACAAACCCAGCTAAGGAAACATCTGAAAGAAAAGATTTTGGGAAAAAAAAAAAAAAAAAGAGAGAGAGAGAGAGAGAGGAGAGTGAGTAAAAAAGTACGGGCGAGGCCTAATAGTCCAGAAGACAGAGTAAGTCCAGTCTGAGTTTAAACAGACGCTTCTTAGTGCTTCATGAAGGGCCATCATCCCAACCGCTTCTTTGCTCCTATCTCCTGCTCCTGAGCCCACCATCTTTCTTTCTCTCTCTCTTTTTCTCTCTTTGTATTTATATCAACTTGTTTTTTGTTTTTTGTTTTGGCCTCTCTAAAGAACTTGAGAATTAGACCCTTTTATGATCTAATGATCTCTCTTCTCACTCTTAATCTTTCTACTGCTATGCTACCACTGGTAAGCAAAGATGCAAAGTAAATAAAAAGCTTATTTATTATTTATCTCCTCTTACCACCATAAAGTTGAGGTGGCAATAACATAACCAGAAGCCTTTTTTATTTCTTCATTTCTCTGTCAACTATTCTTTTTTTTTTTTCTGTTGACCTCAAAAGTAACGAGCTTTGGTTAAAAAAAAAAAAAAAAAAAAAAAAAAAAAAGGAATTTCCTAAACCCAATTCCCTCGTGAGCGTGCTCCAATCTCAAACCTTTTATGAATTTTGGTAATCTTGACAACAAAGAGAATGAAATTTTCGCGTTTTAAATCTTTAACCATGCAAAAATAAATAAATAATAATTAGTAAGGACAATTTTTATGATGTGTTTATGTATTCTTAAAATCAAAATAAATTATTTATTTAGCTACATTAATTATAATTGAAATCAAATAATATTATTATTAATGTGTTTCTTTAAATGAATTATTAACAAGTTATAAAGAAAAAACCATTATATATTAATTTATTAAATCATTAGTTATTGATTTATTATGTTATTAATCACTTATTAAATATTAATTTATTAGTGATTAGTTTATTGAGTTTTCAATTATGCAATCATTAATTATTATTTACTATTATTTTAATAATTATTGATTTATTATTGTAATAATTATTGATTTTCATTATTATTATATTAGTCATTGACTATTTACATATTAATTTAAATTTATTTATTTATTTATTAAATATTAATTTAGAATAAATTTGTAATTTACCCTTCACATTTGGGAATGAGATTCTCATTCTTAGAGGCGGCAATTTTCCTCGTCCCATCCCTTTTGAGACGAGATTTAGGACATATTTTATGTTCCATTTTAAAAATGGGAAGGGATGAGATAAAAAAATTTATCCCGAAAACTCAAGCTGGACGGGACAAGATGAGATAAAAAAGATTGGACGGGATTTAACGTGATGCAGAATGGGACCGAGATATTTTTTCGGACTGGACTGAGACAAATTTTAGACCTGATTTCATAAACGAGATAAAATCGGGATTGAAAAATCATGTCTCGTCCCGTCTCATTGTCAACATTACTTATTCCCATAGAAATGGTGAGATAAGACTCAAATTTTTCATTCACAGATTTTTAGGTCTCACATCATTCCTATTCTCATTCACATTTTTCTTAAAGAAGTAAACAATTCTAATAATAATCATTCTCATTCCCCCATTGTAAAAATAGTCTTATATTTTTATCAGTTATTTCTCTCACTTTATATAGAGAATTCGTATCAAGTATTAAGTTGAGTTATTCTAATTTTTTTATACGTCTGTTTTAATAATAATACACAATTAAGATTCAATTACATTTTAAATTATCATTCAATACTAGCATCGTAATTTATAAAAGAGACTTTTATTTTTTATTTTAAAAAAAAAAACTTAATTAGGATATAATTTTTAGTATTTAACCTAAACCAAATTTAAATTTTTACATTTAGTCATATGCGTGTAAAATTACCAAAAAATGATAAGGAATTAACCAAAAACATTAAACACACACCCCACGTGCCTGTGGTGTGTGTGTTTAAAAAAATATTTTCTCATTCATTTCAGATGTAAATATTTCCCAAAGTATAAAGTATTTCATAAAAAAATTAAATATTATCGATTTACAAATCATAAATTTTAAATCAAGACCTATTGTCGATATGTTTCTGTGAAAAAAAGTAAAAAAAAAAAATGATCCTTACATGTATAAGAAAATGATAATTTCAAATTAGTCAATTTCAAATACTTGATCGGTGAAATCACACACGTTACGCAAACGCACGTATCGCTCAAGTAGTATAAAAATATTGATCCCACGAGAACTTAATTTCTACTATTGTTATTAATTATTGATACTATTTATTTACAAGTATCTAATTAAAGGGAGAAGTGAATGATTGTTTGATTGGTTGGTTGAATGTGGATTTACTAAATAAATAAATAAATAAAAACACAAAAGAAAATATTAAGGAAAATAAATAAAAGACACAAACATATATGGTTATGATTCCACACAATATTATTTAAATTGTGAATTGACTCACTTATATATGTGCAATAAATCAGTTTGTTAATCTGGAACACGAAGATATGTAAAAGCATTTTTCGATAGTCAGATGCAAACACCCAGATAACCTAATTAATCATATGTCTATGTTAACCAAGTTACATGAATTCATTAAGTTCAAGTTCCTATTATGGTTACCCTCGCCCGACAGGTATATGTCTATCCTGGAAGGAAATCTTTTAAGGGTTATCTATCCTTAAGGGAGATCGTGAACTATTGAATCTAAGATTGAAACCTAAAATCTTTTTTCCTAGTTCATTTTAAGTTTACCACATCAATCTTATTGGTGATCAGGCAACAAGAAGCATTAAACTTAAGATTCAATAAACAAACTAAAGTATTACCCATAATATAATTAAATCAATTATTAAACATGTGAATATTGTGTTTCATCACTTCTCTAGAGTAAAAATAAAATGTTGGGGTTAGAGGATCCACTTTTAGAAATCTCACTTTATTATAATATAGAAATTGTCATTGTACCAATTAAGTTGAATCAGTCATAAATGCGGTGTTATTATTTATCCATAAACCAGCCATATAGGCGGTATTCATCTGTTATCTAAAGACCAACCTTATAGGTGGTGTCACATTATGTTACATAAATAAAACCAGCCATTAAGGCGGAATCAACTTTAATCCATATTATTAAATTAAAATTTTCATATTATAAATTAAGTTAGATTAATCTACCTTTATTATTTCTAATTTAGAAATCTCTCTTATTCTAATATATAAATTTAGTATGACATTACCAACCGACCATATAGGCGGTATCCTGATTAAGTCAAATTTTGAATTAATTCCAACCGACCATAAAGGCGGTATCTAGTTTAGTCAGATTAAAATCAATTTAATTAAGTCCAACCAACCATAAAGGCGGTATCACATTAAATCAGGTTTTAAGATAATTTATATATTATAATTAGGGGATATTAATCTAAATTATAATAATAAAAGCTTCACTCTTCCCCCATCAGAAATTTAACTACTAAACATAAAAGAAAAGTAAGAAAAGTAAAGAAAATAAACTACTACTATTACTGAAAATAAAAATGCATAATTTAAATTATAAAAATTAAACACACAAGATACAGTCCTTAGATCCTTATTAAAACCTTAAGGAAAGTATGAAAATTCTAAATGAAATCGAATCTAATTTATAGGCAGAAATTCTGGACCTGCGTCACGACGCGTTGACATGTAAACGCGTTCTGATGAGATCCTGACATGTGTCTGCGGAGCGCCGCGCGTCGCGACGCGTAGGTGCTCTACGTCACGATGCGTACATAGTAACTGTCGGCATGTTTCATAATAGAGGCGCGTCACGACGCAAAGAGGTATGTGTGTCGTGACGCGTGAGAAGTGCATTTTCATTTTGCTCTTTTTTGTCCGTTTTTCGTCGTTTTAGCCCCGATTTGATTTCATTGAGTCCTAAATTTTTATTTATCTGCAAAACACACAAAAACACATCAAAACGTTCATCAAACCCGAGAAACCATACAAAATATTAGGTCAAATAGCGGTAAAATGTAATATATTTTCCGCTCATCACACCTTCAAACCTAACATTTTGCTAGTCCTCGAGCAAAACAAATAGAAAATGAAATAAACAATAGGAACTAAATTAAACCAAGCCACTTTCGTATGGATCACGGTTGCATTTAGCGTATACAACAAGCCTTTAAACTTCTAGGTGTCCCTAGTGGACGAGTTATAGTCTCATAAGGGTTTACAGCTACGATACCCACAAACGTCAATCATACACATGCAATCACACATAAAGACAAAAGAAAGAAAGAAATAAAATAAACGAAAATGAAGACTATATATACAATGTCGTCAGAGAATGTCCAGCATCAAAGTTAAAGGAACCTTCAAAATGCATACTACAACTAAAATCATTTCCTTTGAACAAAGTATCTAAATCAGACTCTAAGTGTGTGTGTGAATAATTCTGCAAACAACTTCGACTCTAAGTTACCAACTAGGTGATTTCGTCTCAATTCTCAGTAGCTAATGGGTCAAACCAACCTCAGTATCTAAAATTGTTCTTTCTACTACAATATGTGCAAAGTGGGGTATGATGATTTTTTTTTTGTAACAACTTTAATCCATATAGCGAGCTTTGGGCCAATGGCTCCCAAACCAGTTGTTAGGGCACTAGGTGTTAAAACACCTCTACGGACTTAATTACTCGGATCTCGGATGTTAAAAGTTCTACCGTTTGACGTGAACAGTCACTGCTTACTGAGGCAAGACGCCCGGTTACTAAGTAAGAACTTTATTAATTAACTAACTTAAGCTTTCCCGTTTGACGCGAACAATCACTGCTTACTGAGGCAAGACGCCCAGTTACTAATTACTAGCTTGGTTAGTTTTTATTCAACTCAATCTTTTTTTAATCATCATTCCTCACATCAAAAATAACTGCAGGTAGAAACATATATTCAGGCAAACGATCATTCATCAACCACCGATAACCGATTATTTCAACTAGTAACTTTGTCAATTCTTTATTATCTAACTGCTACAGAACTATTTTTTAAGTGCATATGAGTCTGACCTAGATATTAGGCTCAAAGTATAGGATAAAAGTGAGATTAGCATTTATCTTTTCCTAAAACTTTTTACTAAGACGAACAATCTCATCATTAGACTCTTTTTTTTCCTTTTTTTTTTAAACATGCAAAAATTAAAACACGCAAGCATGCAAAGCACACAAGACAAACTATGGGTGTTCGCGGTGCAGTTCGGGTCGGTTTTTTCGTTTTTTCCTTCAAACCGCGCGGGTTGGCAGTTTGAGAAATTAGAAACCGAAATCGTAAATTTGATAAGGAAAACCGCGGCGGTTCGGGTTAGCGGTCTAGCGGTTTCGACGGTTCGGGTCGGCGGTTTGGATTATAGAATTTTTAAGAAAATTTTATGCGTTTTCACATTATAATTAATCTTTAAAGTTGAATCAATTCATAAAAATAATAATAATAATAATCTTCATCTGAACCTAAAAATTTACGACTTTAATAACATTTGAACAATTTCATAAGCCATTCACGTTTCAATTCAAACATCTTCTAAGAAAGCCAAGTTGATTGTAATTAATCTTTAAATTTTTAATTGTATCTGAACGAGAAGCTTATAATTTCTTAATCATTTTATTACCCTTATATTAAATTTCTTGAAGTAGCGGAAGCAATCTATATAAAATTATACACATATTAAATCTTTCATATTCTAATTTGCGATTTGGGCGATTCGGTGTGGGTCAAAACCGCGCACCGACCCAAAATTTACGGTTCGATTCGGTGCGGTTTGAAATCATTTTTAATAATTTTTCAAACCGCGCGGTTCGCGGTTTGACCCGAAACCGTGTTCACCCCTAGGACAAACGACATGCAGGGAAGAGAAAATAAATAACAACGGAGAAAATAAAAATAAACAACCATACCTCCAAACCTAAACTGAGCATTTTCCCAAATGCGTTATAAAAAAAAAGAAATATAAAGGAACAATAGTACCTAGGTTAAATCATTCCTCAGCCTCGTCGTCGTCGCTACCATCCTCTGGCATATCAGGAAATACTGGAATCTGCTCATCGTTCATGTTGAGATGGCGAGCCATTTATTGAAGCAACTGCCTCGTGGCCAAGCTATCTTGAATGATGAATTCAATAAGAGGTTCCATTTGTGCTACGCGCTATGTCAGAGAACGAGATCGTTATAATCACCGAGCAGGTTGAGGTTGCGGTTGAGGAACAGCAGGTACAGAGGAAGAGCCAGCCTGTACATGGATTTTATCTGCTCTCAGTTGATGGATAATACGTGCAGTAAGTGCAGTGGTGGGTTTTACTGATTCCTCTCTATGGTCTATGGGCACCCTAGTTGCTGCACAAAGATTAGTGATAACACTGCAATATAACAATCTAGTATGTGCAGAGTGTGCTGTCCGAACAATATTGCTCGAAATCAGCCCACCTATATCAATTGAATGTCCCTCAACTAAATAGTAAAGTAGAATCATCCGCTCTTTGGTGACATTTGTTATGTGGGTACCAGGTAAGAGGGTGCGGGTTAAAAAGTGGAACCAAACTCGGGCATCAAGTCTTAGATACCTAGAACTTATTTTAACATATTCTCCATTATTATTGATATCTCATACAGCATCGGGGATGCATAGAGTTCTAGTAATGATATATAAGTTGTGTTGCTCGATGGTTTCAGTGTATTCATCGTCCTATATGTCTGGTAACCTATCAAATCTGTTGATCGTAGACCGATCAAATGCCACCATTTGGCCTATCACTAATACCTGATACGCTATATGCTCTTAAGCATTAGCGTAGAATTCTCTAACCATGGGAATTCAGGCAGGGGTAGGCTATTGGCAAAGCTTATGCTAGTGCCTATGGGCGATCATGGAGTCAATTTGGGGGAATTACCCCGGATTAATTTCAAAACCCCTATCGATGATGGAGACTTTTTGTCCCATACTCTTTTCGTACCGTTTCTCTTGGGCCACAAACATGAATTTTTCATTGTTATAAGATGGTTCAGCGGCCGCTTTACTACGGTCTCGTTTGGGTGCCATTGAGATTTCAAAAAATTGAGCAGAGTTTCCCCTAAATTTAGGATATGCTAAAATCAACCTAAGCTAATACTTCATAAATTCTCAAATCACACACACAGCCTTCGCCCCCAATACTACGATATCAACAATTACAGTCACCAATCCAACAACTAACAACCACAAATTTTAACTATAACCCAAAAATTTACAAAAATAAACAATAAAGATAAAGAAGTGAAAAAGAACGAAATTACCCAATTCGTGAAGTTGAATACCCAGAACCGAGCTATTCGTGGAGGGGGAAGTGATTTTGTGGGTTGGTTTTGTGTTTTTGTGTTTTTGTGAGAGATTTAGGTTAGTTTTGGAGACAATGAGTGAGGAAGAAGAAGAAAAACTGAGAGGTAATGAGAGGATTTGGAGAGAAAAATAGAAAGAAGAGAAGGAAATGTGAAAGAAAATGGCATGGCTACTGGTTTTTAGGACAAAAATTATGTGCGCGTCGCGACTCAGAGGGGGTTTGCGTCGCGACGCGTAGCCCTAAAAATTGGGTTTCACGTATTTGGTTTAGCGCGTTGCGACGCGATGGGTTTGTGTGTCGCGACACGTAAGGCTTACACTGATTCCACATTCTGCCTCATCTGGGTCGCGACGCGGGAATGTTGTGTCGTGACTCCAAAGGCTTAACTGAGGATCACATTCTGCCTCATTTGCGTCGCGACGTGGCTAGGTTGCGTTGCAATGTAGTTTTTTTCCCGATAAAATTGAGTCTTTAGACGAATAAATCCATTTAGACGCGTATCAAGAGCTGACTCCTTACTCCGCCGTCTCTACTGAATTGAATTTTTATCCTCGCGATTTTGTCAACTTTTATTCCGTGATATCCCAAATTTTACTGGTTTTCTCTGCTTTAAGTGCTTCGTCTGTGCTTTTCCCTGCAAAACTAACACACGAAATTAAAAAATTTCTACAACATGTGTACACAAAATACGAACAATAAAATAGAAATTTTGCACGTGTTGCCTCTCTGCTAGTGCTAAAATTTTCATCTTCAGCCAGACGTGTTTAAAGTTCATCCTTCAATGAGGCTTCAGCGTAGTTTTGGATGTCCGATTAGAGACAATCCTATGAGCGTTGCTTTTGAAAGGTCTCTTCCAACGGTAAAGTGGTAAATTTTTTTTCATCTCATTCAGTGCTTGTGACACCTTTTTAAGCTTTGTCGCTCCAGTGGTTCCTGAAAAGAAAGAAAATCATGAGGTCCCGTATGGTGATTGACTTTGAATGGAAGTTCCATTCTGTCAAGCTTCTGGGTGATATCTTTTATTTGTACTCCCCAAAACAGTGATGTTTCTCCTGAATGCATGAGATCTTCATTATGGTCAGACATTTGCTCTTCCATTTGTTCTGCTTCTTTCTCCACATTTTCTTCACAGATGTATTTTAGGATTTCTTTGTTCAGCTTTTCATCTGTCATATGTGAAATGCATGTTTCATATGTGTCAACCTGAGGATTTAAAGATGTGTTTGATTGTAATTTTTTATCCTCTGTGATTGATATGAATAGTTCAGGTAGCTCTTCTTCAAACATCAATGCAATGCATGCTCCAAAATCTTCATTTTGAAGTTGCAGAGTTTCCTCCTCACTTATTGTTGGTACAAACAGCTATGCTTCTTGTTACTCATCATGTTCCGATGAATAATAAAAATAAAATCAAGATTTTGCTGGTTCGGGCTCCTGAACTGTTATCTCAGATTCTTGATTCTGCTCAGCCTCTTCCTCTGTTAAAGTGTCATCGTGAAATGCTTGGTACTCGAAGGCTTCATCAGTGTCATTTGAATTTGCTCCGTGAAGTGTAAAGTTCAGGTTTTCTGTTAATTGTCTCATTTGATATATCATTCTTTGTATGGATGTCGCGTTACTCTAAAATATTTCATCCATTGCATCCCATTTTTCGTCTTGTTTCTTGAGCCAATCTTTGAGCATGTCAATCATCTGATCTTCCTCTGATGGTTCTGGTTCTTGGTGAATATCGTAGGTGGATGGTGGATAAGATGGAGAATAAGGTTCAGTGAAATGTGCTGGTTCTTCGTACTATGAAGGTCTCTGATAGTTTTGCCACCCTAAATTGTAAAGGTATATGCATTGATCGCTCGGGTGGTTACCATCACATATCACACATTTTCCCATAGCGTTCTGTTGAGCAAATATTGTATTGATTGGTTCCGACATCCTTGGATAGTTGTTGGGCTAGAAAATAGGCCTCAGAAAACCGGACCGTTGCTTTCTGATTTGGGGTGTATCTTTACCTTGTAAAGCTCGTAATTCTTTTATCACCCAATGAAGATCCATTTCCAAACATCTGAAAAATAAAAGAAAGAAAGAAATTTCAGATAAAAATAAAGAAAATTAGATACAAGTAAAATAGATAGCTTCAAAATTAATAACTCAAGAAAAATAAGTCCCCGGCAACGGCGCCAAAAACTTGATCGGTGAAATCACACATGTTACGCAAACGCACGTATCGCTCAAGTAATATAAAAATATCGATCCCACGAGGACTTAATTTCTACTGTTGTTATTAATTATTGATATTATTTATTCACAGATATCCAATTAAAGGGAGAAATGAATGATTGTTTGATTGGTTGGTTGAATGTGGATTTGCTAAATAAATAAATAAAAACACAAAAAAATATACTAAGGAAAATAAACAAAAGACACAAACATCTAGGGTTATGATTCCACACAATATTATTTAAATGATGAATTGACTCACTTATATATGTGCAATAAATCAGTTTCTTAATCTAGAACACGAATATATGCAAAAGCCTCTTTTGATGATCAGATGTAAACACCCATATAACCTAATTAATCATATGTCTATGTTAACCAAGTTACCTGAATTCATTAAGTTCAAGTTCACATTATGGTTACCCCCGCCCGACCGGTATATGTCTATCCTAGAAGGAAATCTTTTAAGGGTTATATATCCTTAAAGGATATCGTAAGCTATTAAATCTAATTCTGAAACCTAAAATCCCTTTTCCAAGTTCATTTTAATTTTACCACATCAATCTTATTGGTGATCAGGCAACAAGAAGCATTAAACTTAAGATTCAATAAACAAACTAAAATATTATCCATAATATAATTAAATCAATTATTAAGCATGTGAATATTGTGTTTCATCACTTCCCTAAATTAAAAATAAAATATTGGGGGTTAGGGGATCCACTTTTAGAAATCTCACTTTATTATAATATAGAAATTATCAGTCTTACCCAATTAAATTGAATCAGCCAGAAAGGCGGTGTTATTATTTATCCATAAACCAGCCATATAGGCGGTATTCATCTGTCACCTAAAGACCAACCTTATAGGCGGTGTCACATTATGTTACATAAATAAAATCAGCCATTAAGGCGAAATCAACTTTAATCCATATTATTAAATTATAATTTCCATATTATAAATTAAGTGAGATTAATCTACATTTATTATTTCTAATTTAGAAATCTCTCTTATTATAATATATAAATTCAGTATGACATTACCAACCGACCATATAGGCGGTATCCTGATTAAGTCAAATTTTCAATTAATTACAACCGACCATAAATGCGGTATCTAGTTTAGTCAGGTTAAAATCAATTTAATTAAGTCCAATCGACCATAAATGCGGTATCTCATTAAGTAAGGTTTTAAGATATTTATATATTATAATTAGGGGAGATTAATCTAAATTATAATAATAAAAGCTTCATCATTCCCCCATCAGAAATTTAACTACTAAACATAAAAGAAAAGTAAAGAAAATAAACTACTACTATTACTGAAAATAGAAATACATAATTTAAATTACAATAATTAAACACACAAGATACAGTCCTAAGATCCTTATTAGAACCTTAAGGAAAGTATGAAAATTCTAAATGAAATCGAATCTAATTTATAGGTAAAAATTATGGACCGACGTCGCGATGCGTAGGGTGGTCTGTGTCGCGACGCGTTGATGTGTAAACGCGTTCTGATAAGATCCTGACATGTGTCTGCGGAGCGCCACGCATCGCGACGCATAGGTGCTCTACGTCACGACGCATACACAGTAACTGTCGACAGGCTTCATAATAGAGGCGCGTTGCGACACAAAGAGGTATGCGCGTCACGACGCGTGAGCAGTGCATTTCCATTTTTGCCTTTTTTTGTCCGTTTTTCATCATTTTAGCCCCGATTTGATTTCATTGAGTCCTAAATATTTATTTATCTGCAAAACACACAAAAACACATAAAAACGTTCATCAAACCCGAGAAATCATACAAAATATTAGGTCAAATGGGCGGTAAAATGTGATATATTTTTCGCTCATCAATACTAATATTTTTTCATCTGAACTCCAAATCATAATTTGTAAAAGTACATATATACACATTCGTACCTATAATTTTTATCAATAAACCTCTCTCAAATTCAGACTTACATAAAGTCGAAATTAGCTTCAAAGTTATTATATCGCACGTACTTCACATTGATCTTTGTTATAGATATATTTTTATTTTACTCACATTGGTGACTAAAAGTTGCATTATGTGTGTCTCAGCCACATTATTTACTTTCAATTACATTAGTTTCCTCAGTCACATTACTGACCCTCAGACACATTGAGCACAATCATAATAACATTTTACTTAAATTACAAATAACTGAGTCATAATCATATTTTTGCTCACAGTCACAATGTGACTATCAGTTGGGTGATAGTTTTGCCTTAGTCACATTTCTGACCTCAATCAGATTGTCGAACCCTAGTCATATTGAACACAGTCTCAATTATAATATTAATTATATTTTCAACCCTTGATCACATCAGTTACCACAGTCAAATTACCAACCCTTAGTCACATTGAGCACAGTCACAATTGTGAGTTCAAACATAAAAGGGACTCTCAAACACACTTATAACCTCAGTCATATTAGTTATCTCACATTGCCGACCCTCAAGCATATTGAGCACAATCAAATTTATGCCCTTAGTCGTACTATGATTATATTTTATTTTACCTATAGTTACAAAATTATGTGTGTGTATGAATATATATTATTTACATTCACAACGTGATTATAAGTGGTTTCATCCGCACATAAAAATCAAATAAGAATTAATATTTAGTGTGTATTAAAAATAAAAATAAGTATTTTCAAAAAAAGTACTCAAATGGGAGATAAAAATAGTTAAAATATTTTTTGACTTACATGTACTTTTTTTTAAAAGCAACAATAAAAATAAAAAATACTCTTCACATGAACAACAATTTGATTTATTTTTTTATTTATAAGGGTAAAAGTGAGAAATGTAGAAAATTTCCTAAATATAAGATTTATTTATAAGGTGTATTGTGATAAGTCATGTCATTAATTTGTGACCTTTATGAAAGATACCAAATGAATGAATATATCATTTATAGAGAAATGATATAACCTTTGAGTTGGAATGGTACATTGAAGAATTATGATTCATTTAAGGATTGCATCCTTGAGTTTAAGAGTACATCTTTAATGATAACTTTTCATGTCTATAAATAGGGCAATGGGTTCTCATTTTTCTTCCCTCAATTTTCTTCCATTAATTCTTTTACAAGTCTTACGCATATTAGAAAGTCTAAGATTTTTATATTTGAGAGAGTTTCCACCATTTCGTCCTTGTTCGTGTTCTTGAATAAAGAGTGACCTTTTTTATAAGAAGCAACCAAGAATCATGGGAGAACATTAACTACAAGAAATCTATAGTGCACTGAAGCGGGGCTAGTAAGTTATTAAGGATAGAGGAAAAACTCGACTTGGTTTAAATTCATCATCTTCTACATTTTCATGTTTTTTCTATCTCTATGCATTAGTAATTAATTTATTGTTATTTGATGGTTTTGATTGTATAATACATGTTATAAAATGATTAATAACACATACGCTCAACAAGAAAATATTATATTAAATCCCTTATTAGTCAAAAAATGATTAAAGACTAATAAAAAATAATTAAAGATTAATAAAATTTAAAATCTTTGGATTAAAGAGTAAGTTATGAGGTGGAGTTTTTCTATAATAAGGGATGAAAAATAAGATTTTTTTAATAAATTATTAATTATAAAAAAATCAGTAAAAAAAAACTCAATCCAATATTAAATCTAAGTCTTTCTAAAGAATCACACTCAGGGGAGAGGTGAAAGGGAATAGATAAAAATAAAGTAAAAATAATTGATGGGTTATTTTAATTTTAGTTTTAACTTTAAATTTCGACACATATTTTGAATCATTAATTTTATGTAATATAATAATAGATATTGAAAATCAAAATAACATTTAATATTTTTAAATTTGTGTTAAAATTTTAAGAAATAGTATGACAACCCAAAATTGGATGTGATGTTTTGATAAATGCTAATACACATTGTAATCCTTATTTTGTCTTTTTGTTTGCTTTTGTTTTTTTCACTAGTAATACACATTGTAATACACATTGGATTGATTTGGTTTGCTTCTTTGACCTTGCTTTGTAAAACCTTATTTTTGTAAAACCTTTTGATGGAGAGGTCATGTGTATGAACTCCTCATTTCAATAATCCTTATTTTTTCTTTCTTCTTTTTTTTCTTAAAAATAAAAAATAAAACCATCAACTTTCTATTTTTTTCAAAATATGTATAGCTGGAACTTGGAAAGTCCCCAAATAACCTAACAAGCAAAACATTTTAAATTTAATTTTGATGAAATTCAGATAATTTTGAATATCTATTGACTATCATTGTATGATTCAAATTTTAGAATATTTTATTTTCGATTTGCTTCACATTGACACATTCATCTTTTAAAATAATTAAAATAAAATAAACATCTACAACGTATATGAAAATATTAAAAACCCTACATATATATAGGAGTATTTATTAAAACAAAAGAGAAGTGATTTACTACAAAAATATTTGATTAGGTCCTATTTCATATTTTTAATTCTACTTCTAATTAATCACTTTAAGCTATAATTAAACACAGTCTATGATCCATGAATGGAAGAAAATGTTCAATAATTAAAAAAAAAAAAACAATGATGAAGAAAATAATTTCTTTTACTTCATTTATTTTATTAAAGACAAAATATTTATTAAAGAGAGACATAATTCTACATTGCTTAAAGGTGCTGAAAGTTCGAGTCTATCAAGGTTCTGACCCTATACGAAATTTATCACAATATTTTAAGACAAGTCTTAAATATTGTTACAATGGATTAATTAAATTCACAAACACCCTTAAGTATAAGAATTATAATTCACCACAAATAAAAAAAAATGCAGTTTTTAAATCAATCACACAAAATCAACACAGTTATTTTGGTGACGAATTTGAAAACTCGTGCGAGTAAAAAAATACTACGGGTATCTCGAATACCAGCTCAAATCCACTATATAGAGAAAAACTTACAGCAATGGTAAAAGACCTATGATGGCAACTCCACCGACTCTAGTACCTCTACACTGCAAGAACTCGAAAAACTCCTCGAGCCATGGTTTACTTCAGAACCTTTGAAGTCTCTGAGTGAATCAACTCTGCAACTTTGATCGCCGGAACTCCGTCCGTCGAACTTCCTCCTAGATAACTCTGAAGGATTAAGAAAGTTGGTTTGATTTGTGTTGATGGTTTAACAAATGATCAATCTCACCACAAAAGCGAAGACAAGGAAAACAATGAAATCTTCAAAGTGATAAAAGAATAGGTTGAAAAGCTATGAAGGTTTGCAGCTTTGAGAGAATATATTTTCAACCATTGGGGAAGGTGGCTATATGTTCTTTATATAGGTATGTTAAAAAGAGAGGCTTCCCAATACTAAATTAGGTTAAAAACGCGTCCAAAATAACTCAGTTCCGCACAGGCATTCGAACGCCACTCGAACGCGTGCTCTCTGGAAAGGTTCGTTCGAACACTTACTCGAACGCAACACGAACGTTTGCTCTCTGAAATATTTCGTTAAAACGCTTACTCGAACGCAACACGAACGTTTGCTCTCTAGAATATTTCGTTCGAACCCAACAGCGAACGTGCCACTAGCGCTACTCGTTTGAACGTCTATATGAACGCGGCACTAACGAAATTGCTCTAGCTTTGCCAAATATCAGTTCAATTGCTCTAAGTTCTTCAAGACTTATTATAACTCAATTAAATTTATTTTGTTACGGACATTGCCAATAAAAATAGAATTAACAGGTGTTTTAAAGAGGATTTTGATAACTTTTTTTTTTTTTTTATGGTTACAAAGAATATCTCATTCAATCAAAGATTTGTCGATGAGATTCACAATAATATGCAACATGATTGAGGTTGATCTTTATCATATCATCATATAAAAGTTATTGTGAAGTAACAATTTAGTGCAATAATTATTGTATCTTAACATTTTGCTATTAAAGAATTTTAAAATATTACATTTTTTTTTTGTGAAGACGTCGACGGTTGACAACTTGACATATTATGTTGTTGTAATATAGATAACAATGTTTTTGTATATAAAGTGAACAACAAATGTATATTTATTAAACTACGAAAATGATACACTTTTAAAAAAAATACAAAATCATTAAAGATAATAAAAAATAATTTCATCAGATGGTGAAATTATTTTTATCTTATAGTGACATTTATTTTTTGGCTTTTAGTGTTTATATATAACTTTTTCTGTAATCTTTTATATGAGTATCATTACTCAACTACAAAGGCAAAATTGTTATTAAAAGATAAATAAATAAATAAATAAATATTATATATATATATATATATATATATAATATATATATATATATATATAAATGTGTGTGTGTATATTACTGTTGGTAGACGAAAATCCCCACCAAAGGATGAAGTCGCCCTAGGACGAAAGGAAGAACGAAGAGAAGAAGTACGATGGGCCGAAGAACGACGACGAGCTTGGGGCGATCAGACCAATGGTTAGGTCGAAAACCCACGATGCGGTTACTTCCACGATCGTAGCAGTTGGACGGTTTTCCCTCCATAACCAAGCAGTTGAGACACGCAGCTCAGCAGTTACAGGCACGATCTTGCAGCTGTAGGGAGATACTGGAACCGCCAAAAACGGTTGACAAGCTTCATTATAAAAGCCTACCTACACCAAGAGAAGAGCCCGATCAAATGAAGACTCAAATGAGCATATTTTTATTTTTTATTTCTTAGATTGTAATCTTAGGACTGTAACTTGTGTGCTTGCGCCCCTTGGAGGCTTATTCACTTAATCAAACACCCATTGCTGGGACATTGTCTCAGGAGGTTTGAACCTTACACGCTCTTCTTTCTTCACGCATAAAAATTGCGCAAACAGTTTTTGGCGACCACATTGGGAGATTTGGTGTAAAGAGTGGAGATGCCTCCGAAAAGAAACGCTCAAACTGGCTCAACTGCGGAGGAAGGAGGACTGGAGCAAGCCAACCAGCCCAACGTTCCAGCTATAGTGGGTCAATTCGAGGGTCTGGTAGACGCTAGTCGGTACGAACCTATGAGAGAGCTAAGCCCTAACGCGGTGCGCGCGTTGTTCGGTGAATTCACACAGGATGTTGTTGAGCAGGTTAGGCTCCAAAATGCACATGTATAGATAAGTTCGTATCAACTACTTATTCGCATTATGAAAACATGGCTAAACATTTAAGCTCGTTAAATGAATTAATGGCCAAATGTGTAAACGGCGGGACGGTGCTGCCACAGGCTACGCCTCCCCCTGCGGCAAGCAGTCAGGAGGCTGGTCCTAGTAATGTTCCTGCTCAGGGAACCGACATCCCTGCGGTTCTCAGGGGAGGAACAAGTCCTGGAGGCAATAGCCCACAATTAGGACCAAACATACACCAAAGGCCAAATATGGCACAAAATGAAGTGGTGTTGCCTCAGGGTGTCCAAAACCCTGATTATGTCCCACTTTTGAGAGGACCGCAACCACCGCCCATAGCTGTGCCATTTAATGGCAACGATATGCTAAGGGAACAAATGACAGAGATCCTTCAAAACCAATTCGGTCTAGGCATACGGTCGATTCGGCCAAGATATCGGAAGCCGTATCCTGATTGGATCGATGTGGCTTATCCATGGCCCAGAAACTACAAGATACCAGATTTTACCCTATTTACGGGGTCTGGGGAAGTTTCTACCATGGAACACATAGGGCGATTTACTCTTCAGTGTGGGGAAATCAATGATTTCCACAAACTGAGGTTGTTTCACGGCTCCTTGTCAGGGGTAGCCTTCTCCTGGTATGTCAGTTTTTCGGCCAATTCGGTAGAAAATTGGCAGCAATTGGAACAATTATTTCATGGGCAATTTTACAAAGCCGAGTCTGAAGTGGCCTTAGCTGATTTGGAAAACCTAAGACAATTGCCAGGAGAATGGGCCGAAACGTTTTTACAGCGGTTTAAAGTAGCTCGAGGCCGATGTTACGTGCCTTTGCCCGAAAAAGAATTTGTGAGGATCGCTCAAGGTTGCTTAAATCTCGATCTGAAAAATAAGTTTCAGGATCGTGAGTTTTGGGACCTTCCCCAACTCACCACTAGTGTGGTGCGTTATGAGCGATTATTACGAGAAGATGAACAAATGAAAAATTCAAGCAAAGTGACATATTACAGGAATATTGACTATGAAATGGGCGAAATAGATACTGAATCGGCCGATTTATGTCTGGCCGAGTTGGTTAAAGGGAAACCTTACGTTTGCACAGAGTGGGCAGAACCACAAGCCTGTGGAAAAAATGATAAAAAGGGGAGAAACTTCTCCTTTGATATTACTAAAGTCGATGCCATATTTGACCAATTATATAAGGACAAGCAAATTATTTTGAGCGACCGACATACGTTGCCAACAGCCGAGCAGATCGGTAGTAAAAAATATTGTAAGTGGCACAATGCATGGTCTCACACAACTAACAATTGCCTTATTTTTCGTAATGTCTTACAGGATGCCATATAATCCGAACGAATCACGTTCGAGAAGAAGATGGCCGTGGATAGCGACCTTTTTCCAAAATCGGTGGGGGTGAACATGATTAATCCAGTCCTTGTCAAGGTGAACCTGCCGAAAGTCAAATTAGTGCTAGACGAAGGACAGCACCGTCGTCGTCCAAGCTCTCTGGAAAGGATTAAGGAACCTTCAGGGCAAGGAAACCAGCAGAACATTTGTATTCGATGCAAGAACGACATGGAATGGATGAAAGAGTTAGAAGACACTTGCAAAAGGCCTGCAAAGAGAAAGCCATCATCATGGCAACCCCGGACCTTCGCCCCAAGGTTCTATGGGGATAATTCAAATTTCGTTCAGAATGTAAGGACGTTCAGGCCGAAGATTAATCGGCCCAATGTTTGGCATTCATACAAAAAGCCGCACTCGGGCCAGCGGCCAGGCGGGAACTATCGCCCTGTAGACGAAATGACAAGGACGTAGTTACGGCGGCACCAAAGGAATTATGGCCACTTGATGCGTCGACAAGGTAAAACAAAGGCCACCATAGGCCGTAGCCCTCGCACTACAGAAAAAATAGAAGTAAATAACAAAGGGGGTGACAACAAAGAAGGAACGGTGGTAAGTTGCGACGAACGCACTAAATTCGGCAGACGAAAACCGGACGAAACAGACGACGAAGAGCCGCCTATCGTCATTCAGTTCGGCAGTATGCCGCCAGTGGTGGCTAATCATTACCTATTGCCTGGGAAATTCAGGAAAGATAACAATTGGGAAGCAGGAACTAGTGAGGACGTTTATGAGGGAGGCGAAACCGAATTTGCAGCGCTCTCCATCACAGACCGGGAGACTGAAGAGGAAGAGATGACTGATGTGGAAGAAGAAATAGACATCAAGACCGAATCAAGGAGAAGGGGAATTTCACAGAATCGGCTTCTCAGAGAATTATATGAAGCCGGAAATCCTGCAGTCGGGACTTTGGGAGAAGATTTGGGACGATACCCGTTCCTTGTTCTGTATGGGACACCTAAGATAAAGCGGGCCATCACCAGAGCCGAAAAACGTAGATTAACTGTCAATCATGTCTCCCAGGATGCGCCAGCCACGTTGCCACCTTCTGGATGAGACATAAAAGAGGAATGGCCTCAAATTGATGACAAGGCCGATCAGGCAATGGAAATAGGGTTATCGGGTAAAGTGGTTTTCTCGAAGCCACCAACACACATGACAAATCATCTGCGGCTGTTGTATGTGAAAGCAAAGGCTAATGAGATATCTGTCACCAAAGTACTAATTGATAACGGGGCGGCCATCAATGCAATACCAGGTAGGATGCTAGGACGTTTGGCCAAGTCCGAAGAAGACCTTCACCCTACGTAAGTGATGCTTACCGGCTTTAATGGATGGGCGATGACAGCAAAATGAGTTATTCCATTGGACCTGCAAGTGGGAAGTACTACGAAGACAGTGGTCTTTTTCGTCATAGATGGACCAACTACATACAATATTCTACTGGGACGAGACTGGATTCACGGCAGCCGATGCATCCCTTCATCCCTTCATCAATGCCTGGTTTTCTGGAACTAGAGGGACGAGGTAGAGATAGTACATGCCGACAATAAGCCCTTCGCTGCAGAGACAAACTCGGCCAAATACTTCATGTACGAAGGGAACTATGGGCCGGCTAGAGTTTTGAATAAAGGGGAAAGCCCTACCATTGTGGCTCAAAATGACGAGTCTTACCCCTCTGGGTTGCTGGACGATTTGTTTGCACATACAAGACCAACCACAGTGGTCTTTGGAGAACCAACACATATCGAGTCGAATGAAGAACGACCAGAATAAAGAGCAAGCCGCTCTTGCAGACTCCAAGGCCAATTTATTGGCCTATGTGATAGAGCGAAGAAGTGAGGACGAAGCACATGCCGCTATTTCTGCCTTAAGAGGCAAATTAATGGCATACCAAACGGAGGACAAAATAAAAGAATTATGTGGAGTAGACTACTTGATGGAAGAAGGAGAATCAAAGGAAAAAGAGTTCGCCCTGAATGGACGACACAAGATAAACATCTCAAGAGGAAAATATGCTTTGGACGAGGTAAATCTAGGGAATGAGCACGATAGGCGCATAACTTACGTCAGCAAGGAATTGGAGCCCCAGGTACGTGAAAAGTTAGTTTATTTGTTGCAAAGATACAAAAATTGTTTTGCATGGGACTACCATGAGATGCCTGGTTTATATAGGACGTTGGTAGAGCATAGGTTGTCAATCATGCCAAGTCATAGGCCTCATAGGCAGCCTCCCCGGAGGTTTGCGCCTAATGTCATGCCTGATATTAAGAAAGAAGTTGAACGACTGTTAGAGGCAAAATTCATTAGGACGACCAGATATGTAGAATGGTTGTCAAATATTGTCCCAGTTAGGAAAAAGAATGGAAAGATAAGGATTTGTATAGATTTCATAAATTTAAACCTGGCGAAACCAAAGGATCAATACCCAATGCCGACAGTAGATTCCCTAGTGGATTACACGGCAGGGTATCATGTATATTCATTTATGGATGGGTATGCGGGCTATAATCAGATTTACATCGCCAAAGACGATGTACATAAAATGACTTTTAGATGCCCAGGTTCTCTAGGGTGTTATGAATGGACGGTCATGCCATTCTGCCTGAAAAATGCTGGTGCCACTTATCAGCGGGCTATGAACTTGATCTTTCATGACATGATTAGCGAATTCGTAGAAGTCTATGTGGACGATATAGTGGCCAAATCCGTGACCATGGACGGACATTTTGGCCACTTAGCAGCGGCCTTCGAACGAATGAGGAAGTTCAAACTAAGAATGAACCCTGCCAAATGTGCTTTCGGGGTGTGCGCAGGAAATTTCCTAGGGTTTCTAGTGCACCAACGGGGAATTGAGATCGACACCAATAAGTCTCGGTCAATCACTGAAGCTATGCCACCCCGAAACAAAAAAGAGTTGCAGAGGTTTTTAGGGCAAATTAACTTTTTAAGACGATTCATCTCCAACTGTGCAGGAAAAACAAAAGTGTTCTCCTCATTATTAAAGCTAAAGGGCGAAGACGAATTCGTCTGGACCGAGGAACATCAACAAGCATTTAACAGCCTGAAGAAATACTTGTCACAGCCGCCGGTGATGGTACCTCCACTGCCAAGAAAGCCAATAAAATTGTACATAGCGGCTGAAGAGCGGTCTATAGCTGGGATGATAGCGGCAAGATGACGACATGAACATCGAGAGAGCCATTTACTATAGTAGCAGACAATTGCTGAATTATGAATGTAATTATTCTCCCATGGAGAAATTTTGTTTGGCTTTATACTTCACATGTACCAAATTACGAGACTACATTAGGCCGAATATAATGTACTTGATTACAAGAATTAATATAATGAAGTACATATTTTCTCGTCCCATCTTGCATCAAAAAGTCGGTTTTTGGTCGCTATCACTTTCAGAATTTGATACACAGCATGAACCCCAAAGGGCCGTTAAAAATCAAGCCTTGGCCGATTTTTTGGCCGACCATCCATGTCTTAGCACGATGAAGGAAATAGGAATGGATCTGGATGAATGCAGTCTAAAGCCGTGGACGATGTACTTCGACGGATCCAGCACAATGAAGGGAGCTGGAATAGGATTAGTCTTGGTCAGCCCGTTGGGAGAATCTTTCCGATTCTTAGTCAAGTTAATCGAACACTGCACTAATAACCAGGCCGAATACGAAGCCTTAATACTTGGGCTAGAGATGCTCCTCAATATGGGAGTAACCCATGCGTCCATCAGGGGAGATTCGCAGCTGGTAATTCAACAAGTGATAGGAGCTTTCAAATGTCAAAGCCCATCAGTAATGGCATTACTAGACGTGGCCAAAGAGTTAGTAGAATGATTTGATCACGCTGAATTGGAGTACATCCCGAGGGTGAAGAACGAACTGGCCGATAGCTTAGCCCAAGCAGCCTCCGGATATAAACAGACAAACACATGTAAGGTATACAGGAGCGAAGAGGTTGAGCCAGTCCTCATGAGGCGAGCTAAAGATACGGACGATATGGTAATCGAAGCCGAAAAGGGAGACGATTGGAGAAGCGAAATCAAGACATTCCTAAAGCAGCCCGAAGCAGGGAAGGATCAAAAGCTAAAACTTAAAGCTTTAAAATATGTAGTATCAGGAGATGTGCTATATAAGAAACGACAAGATGGTTTGTTGTTGAAATGTGTAGGGCAATCTGAATCCAAAACTCTCATGGCCGAAGTGCATGAAGGCATTTGTGGGGCTCACCAAGCCGGAGTAAAGATGAGATGGTTGATTATACGAAGCGGATATTATTGGCCAAAGATGGGAGTAGACCTGGCCGCCGGTTAATTCCGGTTCGGTTCCGGTTCCACACTTAAGTGGAACCGGAACCCTAAACCGAACCGGAACCGAACCGGTCGGTTCCGGTTCGGTTAACGGTTCCCCTTCCGGTTTTTTTTTTTTTTTTTTTTTAATAATAAATTTTAAAAAATAAAAAAATTTCTATAATCGTAATGTTTTTTCATACTATCACATCATTTTTATAGAATCTTTTTTTTATAAAATTCTTTTAACATATAATCCTTTTTATAGCTAACTCTTGGCTAGTGCTTTCTTTATATAAGCGATGTGGGATATTTGTTACTTGGCTATTGTGTCCCACATCGCTTATATAAAGAAGTCAATAACCAAGAGTTGGTTATAAAAAGGATGTGGACATTCATGTTTTAGTATTGCAATTTTAAACCTAATTAAGTCATTATTACTAATTAAAAAAATTGAGATTTACTTGTGGAACCTTACGGTTCCAAGAAAATAACTTTTTTTTTTTTTTTACTTCCGGTTCCAACCGGAACCGTACGGTTCCGGTTGGAACCGTTGGAACCGCTGGAACCGTTCGGTTCCAGCGGTTCCAACCGGTTCGGTCAGGGTAAGAACCCTAACCGAACCGGTCAGGTTCCGGTTCGGTTCCGGAACCGGAACCGGAACCTTCCGGTTCCAACCGGTTTGGTTCCGGTTCCGAACCGGAACCTTGGCCGGGTCTAGATGGGAGAATCGTGTACCTCATACGCCAAAGGATGCATTGCCTGTCAGAAGCACGGACCGATTCAGAGGGCTCTAGCAACTGAGATGGTCCCAGTTATTTGACCGTGGCCATTTATGGGATGGGCGATAGACTTGATAGGGAAAATTTATCCTGCATCAAGTAAGAGGCATACTTTCATCATCGTTGCTACCGACTTCTTCACTAAATAGGTGGAGGCCATCCCAGTTATAGAAATCTCCCAAGAGCAGATTATCAAGTTCATAAAGGAACATATAATTCACCGATTTGGTATACCACAGACAATAACGGTAGATCATGGTACTTCATTAAACGGTGAAAAGGTAAAAGACTTCCTGGGCGAATACGGAGTCCGATTAGTGAACACTACTCCCTACTACCCTCAGTCAAACGGTCAAGCAGAATCAACCAACAAGACCCTTAAAGGATTAATTCAGAAAATGGTGATGGATAATGCCAGACGATGTGATGAATATTTGAGTCAAGCGTTATGGGCCTATAGAACGTCGCCGCGAACAAGTACTTCGGTGACGCCATTCCAATTAGTGTATGGTCAAGAGGCTGTGCTCCCGGTAGAAATGAATATGAGTCTACCAGGGTAATACTGCAAGACAAACTGACACGGGAAGACTACGATGAGGCAATGATCCAGAACTTGTTGGAATTCGACGACATCAGATGTGATGCGTTAAATCGTCTAGAAGCACAAAATAAAAGGATAGCTAAAGAATACAACCTCAGAGTAATGGCTAAATTGTTCAAGGAAGGCGAATCAGTGTGGAAGACTGTATTGCCACTTGGTTCTAAGGACCCAGCGTATGTCAAATGGTCTCCCAATTGGGAAGGCCCATTCATGGTAAAAAAACGTGTTGCTAAATGGAGCCTATCATCTACAAGACTTAAACGGAAGAGTGCATGTAAGAGCAATAAACGACAAATACTTGAAGAAATATGTGCCCTCAGTATGAGAGCACGAAAACAAAAGGCACTGAAACAATAGTAAGTTCTCATTAAATATGGACGAAAACGTCCTAAGAATACAAGGATAGACGATATAACGTCTTACAAAATATTACTTTTGGCCCAAAGATCACCGAAAATCACCAGGCAGCCCCTTAATGGCCGAAAACGTCTCCCTCGTCAGGCGTCATTCGTCCTGTATTTCTATACCCACTGCGTCTAAGTCGGCCAGGCTCTTCTCGAAATTGATGCGGGCCAATCCCTCATATTCTGCCATAGACTCGTCCATCTCCTCCGCTCGAGTAACGAGGGTCCTCCTCTTAGCCTCCTTCCTCATACGGCTTTCCTCAAGAAGGCGCTGAATCTCTTTTAGTTGGCGTTCCAGGTCCAGGAAGACCGATTCTTCGGTCACCATTTCTTCTATTGTCTCCCTCAAGGCCTGATTTCATGCTTCAAGAGAATCACGATGCGTTTCTTTCCTCATCACAGAAGAACGAAGCCCGATCTTCTGGCTGTGCATATTGTGATACGGAGAGAGGAGGTTTGCTATGTCATTTTGCATTTTTTGGAGGAAAAGCCGATCATCAATAGATATTGGCAAAGTAGGAAGGGTCAATATTTGGTTCAACTCGGAGGAGCTTTTGTCCAATTAAAGGACGTTCTCGGCCGCGCGGCTTGATTAATTTCTAGTGCAGCGAAGTAAGCATATTGGCCAAGAACCTCCTGAAGGGCCTCCATGTATGTGTTGGAGCTGACCAAAGGCGAAGGAGGCCGAAAAGAAGCAGAAGACAGACGTCCAAAGCGATCCAAAATGTCCTGGATTTTTTGCAACAATGGGTCGAATACCTGTACACAGAAGAAATTAGCAAGTATAAGTGTAGACAACAGGACCTGGGCGACGCTGTTCTCTAGGCTCGTGGCCTAGTTGGAAATACGAAATAACATGGAGTCGCCACCCGGTGTGAACCGGGACAAAGATTTAAGGCCGCACTCACCCCTCGCAAGGGAAGACCTCAAACCGTTGGGTTCGGAATGGTCCCTTACTTATGTCACTTGTGATGATAAAATTTGTGAAATTACCTAAATAAAGGGCAATGGGCGTGAATCATGTCCAGTGGGCATAGGTTTGGTTTGACTTGGTTTGACTTGGGTATTTGGGCTTGGTTTGGGTTAGGTATGTGGTCTATGGGAGTTTTGGGCCTAAAGTGAGCTTAGAAACGGAGGTATAACAAGCAACCGAATCGAAACAACTTGGGTAAATCCATCAAAAATTGTATTTTCCAATTTTACCCTTCCAACGTTCTTTTCCCGCGGCTTTCATGACTAAGAGGGAGTTGTCTCCATATAAGACTCATCATCGGGTGTTATGCAAAAATACAATGCCTACAGTCGCCCCCACTTTGATGGGACTTGTGCAGTGTGTGACAATGACAATTCTATCAAAGTACGTGCAATGCATTTTTACTTACCTGGCTCGCCAGCTGCCACTTGACTTGCCGTGTTGATTTGAGTTGATGTTGAGGTGCTTCGACCCCTGGTCCATTCCCGAACCGATGATGTGTTGTGGTGTGGTGGAGTCCATTCCCGAACTGTCACCGTTGTGGTCCATTCCCGAACCGATCTCCGTTCCCGGAGTGTAGCTGTGATGTAGTGTGATGAAGTCCATTCCCGAACTGTCACCGTTGTGGTCCATTCCTGAACCGATCTCCATTCTCGGAGTGTTGTTGTGATATGATGTGATGAAGTCCATTCCCGAACTGTCACCGTTGTGGTCCATTCTCGAACCGATATCCATTCCCGGAGTGTTGCTGTGATGTGATGTGATGAAGTCCATTCCCGAACTGTCACCGTTGTTGTCCATTCCCGAACCGATCTCCATTCCCGGAGTGCCATTCTCGGCGTGCCATTCCCGAGCGTGCTCATTCCCGAGCTGTCCATTCCCGGACTAAGTCTCCATTCCCGGAGTGCCATTCCCGGCGTGCTCATTCCCGAGCGTGCTCATTCCCGAGCTGTCCATTCCCGGACTGTCCATTCCCGGACTAAGTCTCCATTCCCGGAGTGCCATTCCCGGCGTGCTCATTCCCGAGCTGTCCATTCCCGGACTAAATCTCCATTCCCGGAGTGCCATTCTCGGCGTGCTCATTCCCGAGCTGTCCATTCCCGGACTGTCCATTCCCGAACTAAATCTCCATTCCCGGAGTGCCATTCCCGGCATGCTCATTCCCGAGCGTGCTCATTCCCGAGCTATCCATTCCCGGACTGTCCATTCCCGGACTAAATCTCCATTCCCAGAGTGCCATTCCTAGCGTGCTCATTCCCGAGCGTGCTCATTCCCGAGCTGTCCATTCCCGGACTGTCCATTCCCGGACTATAATGATCTGATGTAATATGGGCCTCGCCCCAGAATACCATTCTCGGCAGAAACTGAAACTGATGTGATATGGGCCTCGCCCTCAGAATGCCATCCTCGGCCGAAACTGATCTGATCTCAATATGGGCTTCGCCCCCAAAATGCAATTCTCGGCAGAAGCTGAAACTGATGTGATATGGGCCTCGCCCCCAGAATGTCATTCTCGGCAGAAACTGAAACTGATGCCAATGATTCCTCTTAGTATACTATAATTCCTCTCACAAGATAATCTTTGATAATTAGATATATTTTCGTCCTCAACGAATGCTTGATGTCAAAGCCATAGAATCTTCAAAGTACTCGATATGCTCAACTCCGATCGTCTGAATAGGTGATCCAAACTAGACTCTTAGTGTGTGTGTGCCAAGGATCTTTCACAGCTTATTCCTTAAGCAAGCCAACTCGATAATTTCGCTTCGGAGAATCGGATCAGTGGGTCTAACCAACCTGAATGTCCTAATCACATTCTGTGATTACTTCAGCATACTTAACATGATATGGTCTTCTGTATTGCACTCTTGCCTCTTTCTTTTCGTTCAGAACTCTTTCTATTTTCTTTGCTTTTCTCTTTTTTCACTTTTTTTTTTGACACACCTACCCTTTAAGGTAGCATTTCTCCTCATGGTGGTCCTAATACTCGCCCATGGGTAGCTTCACGCTTATCGGTTATATGCGGTCTTTTTCTTTTATTTTCTTGCAGAGACATTTTTGTTATTTCTGACCATATCATGTATCATAGCGTCTGTAATCCAGGGTGGACATCCAGGCAAACGGTCATTCACCGATCCTCTGTCTCTTCAGCTAGTCATCTCATCAACCACTCAGGCTTCCATTGTTGAGATCCCGTATTCAGGTGCTTTATGAGTCTAGTCAAGATCAATCTATTCAGCATACCGGCGAAGAACACTTCCAGCACTCATCGTTTCTAAAGCTTCTACCTATAGCACACAATGTCATCACCGGACATGTATCAAATTACCAAAGACTTCTTTCTCTCTCTCTCTTTTTTTTTTTTTTTTTTTTTTTTGCAACTCACTCACTCACTCAAACGAGTTCTTCCTTTCTGCTGCCGACACTGTGGGCTTCGCCCCCGGGATCCATTCCCCAAAACTCAAACTTAAAGCGGGTCTCAACCCTCAATTCAACATCTGAACTTTAACACTGATGTGGACCTCAGCCCCGGGATTTCTACCCAAACTCAATACAGTGCTTTCGCTGTTTCTGATTGGCTCATCTCCGCCGCTTTCACTTTTCTGTCTTCGAAACCTGTGAATACAAAACACAAAACACAAAACACGAAAACAAAAAGAATGCAGTAATGGGTTATATGTATGCATGGATGCATGATTTTTTCTTTATCCTGTTGGGTTAGGTCTTCTGCAGGTGACCATCCAGTCTTGTGCCCCTCAGGCAAAATACAGCTTCAATCTGTCAACATTGATGGGCTCGGTGAACTCATTTCCTTCCAAGTCTGATAGTCTTACTGCTCCATTTCCCATTACCTTCTGAACAATGTAGGGCCCCTCCCAATTTGGTCTGAACTTTCCCCTCGGGTCTTTTGTTGATGGCTTCGACTGCTTGAGTACTAGATCGCATTTCTTGATCTTGGTGGGCCGCACATTCTTGTTGAATGCTCGAGCCAGCCTCTTCTGATAAATCTGCATATGATGCAGGGACTTCATCCTCTTCTCATCCATCAGAGCCAACTGTTCAAACCTTTGCGAGGTCCATTCCTGTTCTGGCAGTTCTGCTTCTGCGAGTACCCGCATGGAATGTATCTTCATTTCTATCGGCAGTACCGCTTCCATTCCGTAGACCAAGGAATACAGCGTAGCTCCTTTTGCCATTCTCACAGATGTTCTGTATCCCCACAAAGCATATGGCAGCTTATCAGCCCAGTCTTTGTAGTTCTCAGTCATCTTTGCCAAGATCGTCTTTATTGTCTTGTTGGTTGCCTCGACTGCCCCATTAGCCTGCGGCCTGTATGGTGAGGACTTGTGATGACCAATTCCGTATCTCTGTAGCATTGTCTTGGTCTCTCCCTGAAATTAGACTCCATTGTCTGTGACCACATGGTGCGGCATACCATACTGGCAAACAAGATTCCGTGCAATAAACTTTGCCATCTGCTTTGCTGTCACATTGCGGAAAGACTCAGCTTCTACCCACTTCAAAAAATAGTCAACTGCCACTACTATAAAGCGGTGCCCATTCGAGGCATTCGGTCGGATTTCCCCGATCATGTCAATCCCTCATGCTGTGAAGGGCCATGGCTCTGACAGCCCATGCAATTCTGTGTGCGGCAGATGATTCAAGTTGCCGTGTGCTTGGCAGTCATGACAGTGTTTTACCAGTCTTGCGCAATCAGCTTCCATGGTCGACCAATAGAAACCTCGCCTCACATACTCCAGCATGCACTTCATCCATTATCTTCTGAGCTTCTTCTTTTTCTCAAGCATTTCAGCTGAACACCATTCGCTTGCCTCTTGTAGAGTTCTTCCTTCAGACTCACATATTGAGCAGCCAACTTCTGAATGGCGATTCTGTCTTTTCTGCTCACTTCCTCTGGGAATTCCCTATGTTCCAGATACCTTTGAATGTCATGATACCAAGGTTTTTCGTCATCGACCTGTACTCCCAAGATCCTCTCTATCTCATAAACTGGTTTGCTGGCCGTTGTCAACACAAGTGGTCTCATCACCAATTTCTCTGGATTCTCCCAGGTTGCGGCTAACGTCGCCAATGCATCTGCCATCTGATTTTCTTCCCGAGGCAAGTGCTGAAATTTGCAGTTAGGGATAGCCTGTGCTAGGTTTCTGAGGTGGAATAAGTATGGCTTCAACCATTCTTCCTTTAACTCCCATTCTCCTTGCATATGTCGGATCACCAACATTGAATCTCCGTAAACATCCACGTTCATAGCTCTCAAGGCTATTAATGCAGTCAAGCCGAATGCACATGCTTCATACTCAGCCATATTGTTAGTTACCCTGAACGTCAACCTCTTGGCCATATGCAAAGTCTCTCCCCCAGGGGTTACTATTACAATACTGATTCCGGCTCCTTTGCAGTTCACTGCTCCATTAAAATACATCTTCCAACCTTGAACTGCTATAGCTTGGATTTCTTCGTCGGGGAATTCAAATTTGTACTGATCCCCTTCAACAGGTTGCAAGGCTAGGAATTCTGCCACGACTCGCCCTTTGATTACCTTTGAAGTGAGGTACTCGATGTCAAATTCAGTCAACAGTACTAACCATCTGCCCAGCTTTCCAACTAGTGAAGGCACCGAATGTAGATACTTCAAAGGATTCTCCTTCGCGACCATTTGGATCTTGTAAGACTGGAAATAGTGGCGTAATTTCCTGGACACCCATACTACTGCTAGACAAATCTTCTCTACTTCCTGATAGCGGGCTTCGTACGGAAGCAGCTTCTTACTGAGGTAGTAGATGGCGTGCTCTACTCCTGTCTCATTGGCTTGTACCATCATCGCCCCCAGCGCTTCGGGTTCAATAGCCAAATAAAGCACCAAAGGTCTGCCCTGTTTTGGAGGTCTCAGGACGGGAGGTTTCACCAAATATTCCCTTATTCTGTCAAATTCGTTCCACTTTACCGGCTGATCTTTCCTCAACAACTTGAATATGGGCTCACATACTGACGTGAGCTTGGCAATGAACTGACTGATATACTGGATTTTCCCAAGGAAGGCTCTGACTTCTTTTTTTTCTAACCCAACGGGTATCCATGATGGCTTTTAAGACACAAGGGTTAACATGATGCATGTATGCATGAGATGCATGTGATGTATGTGATGCATGAAATATATAAGTTGGCCCATTATCATTTTAAAGCATTCAATCGCACCATTACGCAGTGCAAACTTGGCCCAGTTGAAAAGGCCCAACAGGTTTACACTTTATAATGATACGGCTAAATAACTTCAAATGAGAAAAGGCCCATTCACAAAGTGGCCCACCGGCATTTTAGAAGCTTTTGGCTGACCGGCGTAAACACACACGTATAACGCAAGCGCACGTATCGTTCAAGTAGTATAAAAATATCGATCCCACGAGGACTTAATTCCTACTATTGTTATTAATTATTGAATCTATTTAATTACAAATATCTAATTAAAGGGGAGAATGGAATTGATTGCTTGATTGATTTGGTTTGATTGTAGATTTGCTAAATAAATAAATAAAAAGATAAAAGAAAATACTAAGGAAAATACAGATAAAAAGATATAAGGTTGTGATTTCCTTTAATATCATTTAAAGATGAAGTGATTATTTTATGTTTGTGTAATAAATCAGTTTACTAACCTGGAACACTAAATTATGTAAGAGCCTCTTCCGATGGTCAACTACAAATACCCAGTATAACCCAATTGAACCATATTCCTATGTCAACCACATTACCTGGATTCATTAAGTCTAAGTTCCAATTATGGCTACCCCCGCCTGACAGGTATATTCCTATCCTGTAAGGAAATCTATTAAAGGGTTATCTGTCCTCAAAGAAGATCGTGGGCTATTAAGTCTAAGGCTGAAACCTAAAATCCCTATGTCTAGTTCATTTTAGATTTACCATTTCAATCTTATTGGTGATCAGACAATAAGAAGCATTAAGCTTAAGACTTAATAAGTAAACTTATAAATTACCCAAACTATAAAATAATCCCTTATAAACTAGTGATATTAAAAGTCATCACAACCCCTAGATAACTAACACATAACTAGGACTAGTAAAGACATAAAAATAAAAGACATAAAATAAAAATACTGAAAAGTAAAATAAAATAAAATGTTAAGGTAAAAGGAATTAATTCTACTACTACTTATTTAGATATCTCCCATTAAAATAATATATAAACTTGTGATTATTACCAGCCATAAAGGCGGAACCAAAATAACCAGCCATAAAGGCGGAACCAAAATAACCAGCCATAAATGCGGAATTTATGTTTTATTACCCACCGACCAATCTGGCGGTATCCTGATTAAGTCCAATTTAAATAGTAAATATATTATTTTTAAGGGAGATTAATCTAAATAGTAATAGTAAAAGAAATTACCTTTCACCCGAACATAAAGAAATTACCTCATCACGGTAAATAGTAAAAACTGTAAAAAGTAAATAGTAAATAGTAAAAACTGTAAAAGAAAGTAAAAAGTAAAAATTAAATTACTATTATTACAAAAAGTAATTAAAATTATTTACAAAACTAAAAAAAAAGTAAAAACTAAAAGAGTTTAGAGAGAGAAACTCTCTCTTTAGAAGGAATTGAAGAGAGAGGATGGGATACAAATTTCTGAAATCGGGTGCTGAATTTATAGGCTTCGATGGGGTGCGCGCGTCGCGACTCTGGCTGCGCGTCGCGCCGCGCGCTACAGTGAAAACGTGGCTCAATCCTGGCTTGACACGTGGCGAGGCGGCAAAGAGATCCGATGACGTGGCACTGTTCATGACGTCATCGCTTACGTCACGTTGAAGAAGATTGTCGGCATCACCAGATTTTGACACGTGGCATGGGCTCATTTTAGCACGGCCGTTGAGATGTTGACACGTGTCCCGGCGCACGTTAGCATAGATAATGATTGTCGGCACCGTTGAGATGATGACACGTGGCAGCGCATGTTAGCAAGTCTTCTGTGATGGTGACACGTGGCACGGCACACGTTAGCAAAGTCAAACTTTTCAATTTGTTGACCCGTTGACCACGGCGCATTTTAGCAGAACCGGCGCACGCTGGGCGTCGCGGCGCGTAAGGCTCCAGCGTCGCGACGCGCAGAAGATGGAATTTTTCCTGTTGACGCATTTTTGTCCGGATTTGCCCCAAATTGCCTCCAGTGCTGTCCAAACTTTATTTATCTGCAAAATAACAACAAAATATATCAAAACGTTCATAAATCTCGAGAAACAATACAAAACATTAGGTCAAATGAGTGGGAAATAGTGATATAAATACCACTCATCATTGGCCCAACTGTCAAAGGACACAACTTGCCCCAGTTTAAATGGCCCAACAAGTTCACATCTTTTGACAAAAGGTCCAACTGGATCCAAATGACGGCGGTCCAACACACAAACATAAAATAAATAACTACTGGTTCTTTCAAGGCTAAGTTTCACAAGTGGGTTCACGGATCGCGGACAAAGGCTCTCGTTTGACGAAGGATTACCCACAACTAGGACTCCCCACTCAAGGGTTCGAGCGACCAAGTGAGTGCACCTTTTTTATACCTTACGGTACGTGCCAACGAGTTACGGTGTGTGACTAACTGTCGAATGGATTTCCCGTTGTAGATTCCCCAGTAGGAGGGTGGAGCGAGGCTCTCTTAAGTACCCAAGCCCCTTAGGCTCTTATCGCTTGGTGTCAGGAATAAACAACGAGTCCTCCAAACTAGTATGTCACAACGAGCTACAAGTAATGATTTATCTAGGTGCCTTTACAGCTTTTCCCCGAAGGGTAGTGAGTGAAGAAAGACACACAACCATCACCTAGATTCAACAAAGCCTTTGATTAACCCCTTCAACCCACTATAGAAATGGTCAAATAATTCACAAATTATACACATCACAAGACATGATTTCGAGGCCAATTCTCTAAAATATCCCCAGTGGAGTCGCCAGACTGTAGACAACAGAACCTGACGACGCTGTTCTAGGCTCGCGGCCTAGTTGGGAGTACGAAATAACATGGAGTCGCCACCTGGTGTGAACCGGGACAAAGTTTTAAGGCCGCACTCACCCCTCGCAAGGGAAGACCTCAAACCGTTGGGTTCGGAATGGTCCCTTACTTATGTCACTTGTGATGATATAATTTGTGCAATAAACTAACCGAATCTATTCAACATTCATGCTCAAGGGTACTTAGATCTAACATGCTTTCATCCAATTAATTCCACTAAATGTAACATATCAAGCATACTGAACCATTAAATCAACATGTATAAATCATTACCCAAACGCATCATAAACTAAGAACATGCATAAAGAACAACCTAAACATGTTTTAACAAATAAATGACAAACTAAATTAAACCATGCTTTAAATAATAAAAAAATAACCTAAAGACTATAACATGCTCAAATACAAATTTGGATGAGACGAGATATGTGTATCTTAAGTGGTACGTGGCATTGTATCCCGAGTGCAGACCATACTACCGTCCATTCGGAATCGGCTATGGAATTTATGTCCGGGTTTCCATCCGATATACCACAAAAGGGAACACATGTCCCGCCCATCCAACAATCAAATCATGCCTCAAACGACTCTCATGCAATTATATATCAAAGTAAAGTAAAATAAAGAATAAAGAAGATAGGTAAAAGGTACCCTCAGGTCTAACCTCTTTTGTCGATCTTTGGAAGCGCGTTCCAAGTCCGTTGGAAGGGCGAATGATCCGAAACCTTTCCAAATTGTTTGATCACTGTTTTCCCTTGTTGTTTTGATGCTTGGGCTGCTGTTTTATCTCCGTTTCACCGCCGTTTGGTCGCTGCGTTTCAGGTCACTGGTTCGGGCGTTTAGTGGACTGTTTTGGGTGATTTTGGTGGTCTCGGGAGGTGCGTTTGTAAAGATTTCTTGGGGAACTTTTTGGAGATTTTTGGGATGGTTTCTAGATGATTTTAGGACTGTTTTGGAGGCTAAAGTCGCAACAAATACTGACCAGAACAGGGGACGAAATTGTGCAGTGGGGCGTTTTCAGGGGCTGTTTTGGCGCTGTTTTGGAGCTGCTTTGGGGAGTCTTTTTGCGGCACTTCAGGACTGGAAATAAGGTTTATTTTAGGGTGTTTTAGGGCTGTGAATGGTGGTTGGAAGTCGGCTAAGGAGGGCTAAGAAAAGGGCTTGGTCGTGAATTGTCTTGGTGAAGGGTGGTGGATGGTGATATGCGGCCTTGAGATGAATTTCTCTTCTGGGATGCGGCAGTGAGGGTTCTTGGAGAGGCTTTGGACGTGCAAAGAGGGATTCACAAGTTGCTTGAGGGATGTGTATGAGCTAGGGTTGTGTATGGGGGCAAAGGTCTCTTTTTATAGACAAAGGGAAAAGGCTTTCCTTTTTAGATTATGAAGGAATCTCCTAATTGGTTTCTAATAAGGAATGCATCTCCTAATTAGGATTTGGGATTGGATTTGATTTGGTAGGGATTTGATTTGATTTCTTTTCTTTAGGTAAGGATTTAACAAGATTTAAACATGTGATTAATGTGCAATTACCTAAATAAAGGGCAATGGGCGTGAATCATGTCCAGTGGGCATAGGTTTGGTTTGACTTGGTTTGACTTGGGTTGACTTGGGTATTTGGGCTTGGTTTGGGTTAGGTATGTGGTCTATGGGAGTTTTGGGCCTAAAGTGAGCTTAGAAACGGAGGTATAACAAGCAACCGAATCGAAACAACTTGGGTAAATCCATCAAAAATTGTATTTTCCAATTTTACCCTTCCAACGTTCTTTTCCCGCGGCTTTCATGACTAAGAGGGAGTTGTCTCCATATAAGACTCATCATCGGGTGTTATGCAAAAATACAATGCCTACAATAAGCCAGGATAAGGACGAACTAGAGAAGAATAAAAGACTTACCATCCCAGAACTAGAACCAGAGGGCTGACCCACCAGTGCCTCGAAGGCCTCAACCACGGGCTGCGCTAACTCTTGAGGATCTGGGGATGATGGATGTTGGGGGACAAGAGTCGACTGTGGTGCGGCCTGAGGAGAAGACGGACGAACAGGAGAACTCATTGGCAAAATGGGAGACTCAGCCCGAGGGGGTGACGGCTGCTCAGGAGTAGCCAGTACTTGGACAATCTGAGCAGGAGTTGCGGAAGAAACGACCATGAGAGCCAAAGACGACGGCCGCTAAAGCTCAAGAAACTCCACTTGATGAGAAGAAGGTAGAGGAGCCAAAGACGATGGTTGTGCTGAGACAGAAGTCTGATGCGCAGAAGTGCTAGGAGATACCACTTCTGGCATCAAATGTTGTGGTGCAGTAGTCGGCCGAACATCTGCAAGAGAATCGGAGTCGGACGAATCAGAAATATAAATGATTTCATCTTCTTCGTAAATGCGACGAAGTACGTCGTTTTTATACATGGATCGAGCCTCCTCTAATGACTCCAATCGGCCAAACTATAAAGGCCGTCCACGTCCCTATAACTCCCCCTGAGTCCTGAGGTAGACATCTTGTGTACTAAAGGGTAGAATTGCCTAAGGTAATGCCACAGAGCCCCAGTCGGCCAGATAGGCTCTGGCACTTCATCCTCATCATCCGGATCCTGCACGATTGGTGCAGAATCGTCCAAGGGGAAGCGCTCAAATGGGGAATGATCACCAGGAATCTCCTTAACTCTTAGACGCGAATAGCCAGACTCAACAGATGGCTCCGTACCTTGGGGGTCGGCTCCAATTGCATCTCCCTCTCCTGGGAATTGCGTCATGACGGGACCTTCGACAGCGTCATCCTCATCAGAGGGAAATTGAACAGCCGGCATCCCTGCAGGCCCCGCACTCTCATCTCCGCCCACAGGAGCTTCGGCCTCCGGAATTCGCATCGTTTCAGGAATTGCTGAAGGCGGATCAATCTTAAGGGCCTGTACCAAATGCACAATCATGATATCAAAATACCTCAAACCTGTATGAATGTAAAAGAAAGAGAGTAAGAGGCCACCCTTGGACGAAGCCAAATCGACGAGCGACGAAGTTGGGCGAATATGCCTCCACTCCAGCCTTGTCATTGGCCCCGGTCAAGATGTTATGAAACAAGTCACGGCTGCATAAAAACTTACGCCATACACGAAGACATGTTTCATCCTCTTTCGAAAGGGGAAGGTCATGAACGAAAGACGGACTGTTCGACACAGTAAAATGGAAAAAGGAAGGAACCCGAGGAAGAGTGTAAAAATAATCAAAGGTAGCATGAGGAAGGAAAGAAAACGGCCTAAGCTGAGCGAAGAGAAGTCTGGCACAAGAGTAAGGGTGAGTCGAATCAATTGTGCCAAAAATAGGAAAATAGGCTCTTAACCAAAGGGGGCCAGAGGCAAGAGGTGATGACCCTGACCGAAGTTGCTTTTGGAGGACGGCCAGCCCCCAATACATGACGGCAAGAAGAAAAGAGGCCAAGTCTAATTGACGGCCATTGGCGAGATCAGAAGAAATGGGGAGGTAACCCGCCACAGGTTTTTGGCTGGGTGTGCAAACGATATATTTGCACAGCCAGTAATGAAAGAAAGCTGTATGTTCTAGCATTGAAACCGTACCAGTCGTTTTCGAATATGTGCGAAGAAGAGAAGAATAAGACGAAAAAGAGGAATGACTCATTGAGGGAGGGGGAAAACGAAAGTTTATGGAGGCCGAAATGGTCGCTTCAAGAGGGGTTAAACCAGTAAGGGCCCCAACGTCACGAAGGGTGACAGTAAAGGGCCCGACCGGAAAAATAAATACATTGTACTCGGAAGACCAAAAGATTTAGGAAATGAGAAACAAGTTGCGATCAAAGGCTGGCAGAGACAAGGAAAGCTCAATAAGAGGAAGAAGATTGTGTTTTTCTAAAAAGGCACGGGTATCCGCATGTAACAACATACGTTGATACCAGACTTCGAAAGCTGTATCAAGCTTGGGCCAGGTGCGAATCGGACTGGACTGAGCAAGGACAGAAATGTTAAGTGGTTCAGAAAACGGAGGGCTAGAAGAAGAGGGAAATTGTTGAGCCAACGGGGCCATTGTGATAGCATTATCATCAATGAAGATGGGGCCAAGAGCGCACTGGCCGAAATCCTCATCAAGAGTGTGAAGGCCAAACACACTCACAGAAGAATCTTCCAATGCCAACTTGTAATCAGCAAAATTTGAGTCGTTAGTTTTGGAAAAGAGGAAAAAGAAGCCATTGATGACAAAAGATCAAGAAAAAAGTACAAACGAGTTTGCAGAAAAGGCAAAGGTATAGCGAGAGACAGAGGGGAGTGAAGCCTTATGGACAGACGAAGGGTTCAACCTGGGACAGCTGTCGCAACATGAATCGTCGAGGAGTAAGAACAGCGGGAAAATGGAAAAGAATAGAAAGTTGCCCTAGACAGGTGTTCGAATGCAACTCGTTGTACCAATGACGTGCGACGGAAGGAAACACGAAAGTGACATAAAAAGCGGCTCTTAAATGGGCCTCATGATGAAACGTATAAGAAAGGGCCGCGCATTTATTGCAGATATGACGGGTTTGCATAAAACTCTAAGGGATGGCCCGACAAACTATAGGGCGAATAATCCAACCCCGAATCTACTTCGCCCGACCCTGCTACTTCGGCCTCCAACAGATCGGCCGAGTCTCAGAATCTTACATCGGCCTTCAGAGTCGGCCAAGAACAAGTGTCAACACTACACTTTCCAAAGACGTCGTCCAAGCCTTCTCCATTATCAACGCAAAGACTGATATGACAAGACTATCAAGTCACGGGTTTACTCTGACAGAGGACCATACTTTGGGAAGGGAGCCCATCCAACCAATAAGAGAGCACGTGAAAAAACCCTTCACGTGACAACAGTACCAAGGTCTCTTCACCACCTATTTAAAGGACCTAAACAAACTCTCCATAGTCAAACAGAGTCCCGAAAATGAGAAGGAAAAGATCAGAGAATGCAGAGCAGAGTTGGGAAAAGGAAAAGCTCTGCATGAAACGTAGGCCACCAGAGGTGGAAGCCTCTCTTTAGTAAGGTGCGAAATGGAATGTAAAAAGACTCGCTAACGGCCATCCACACTGCGTAAGGTGTGAAATGAAATGTAAGGTTGTGGATGGGCTGCGTCTGTTAGCGACAGAGTACCCGAGGTTCTTTGTGTGGAAGGTACTGCACCTCCCGAGTTGCGACTGGGTTGAGCTCATGAACAACAGCTTGCCTGAGCTTCTCTACGCGGAGCATGCTGCTTACCTGGGACCTCGGACTCTATAGACTGGGGATTGGCCGAATGAAGGGTCGGCCAAAGGCGGAAACGGGTGATCATATAAGTTTCCATCGCTCCAATCTATACGCCTTTTCATCTTCTCCGACCGAGAATTCGCTCCCCAGATTCTCTGGATTGAGGGATCGACCGAATAGTGGGCTGGTCGAAGGCAGAAAGGAATGGTCTTAAGTTTCTCTCGTTTCAATCTATACGCCTTTTTTTCTTCGACCAGAACACTATCCTACAGGTTCTCTGGACTGAGGGATTGGCCGGGTATCATCCCTCGATTGGAATAGCGATCTTTCCTGAAAAGAAAATTCACCTCGATCTTCACACTCCCAGTTCAATCAAGGTAAATTTGGGGGACAATTGTTGGTAGACGAAAATCCCCACCATAGGATGAAGTCGCTCTAGGACGAAAGAAAGAACGAAGAGAAAAAGTACGATGGGCCGAAGAACGACGACGAGCTTGGGGCGATCAGACCAATGGTTAGGGCGAAAACCCACGATGCGGTTACTTCCACGATCGTAGCAGTTGGACGGTTTTCCCTCCATAACCAAGCGGTTGAGACACGCAGCTCAGCGGTTACAGGCACGATCTTGTAGCTGCAGGGAGATACTGGAACCGCCAAAAACGGTTGACAAGCTTCACTATAAAAGCCTACCTACACCAAGAGAAGAGCACGATCGAATGAAGACTCAAATGAGCATATTTTTATTTTTTATTTCTTAGATTGTAATCTTAGGACTGTAACTTGTGTGCTTGCGCCCCTTGGAGGTTTATTCACTTAATCAAACACCCCTTGCTGGGACATTGTCTCAGGAGGTTTGAACCTTACACGCTCTTCTTTCTTCACGCATAAAAATTGCGCAAACAATTACAAACAAAAACTGAGTTATATAAAATTTTGAATTTCTTTAGTAAAAGCGTTGGGATGTAAATAGGGATGAAAGCAGATATAATATCATTAATTTTTGGGATATTCGCATCCGTATTTGTAAAGAAATCTTATATTCACAACCTATCCTTATCCCAAAAAAAAAAAAATTGAGGATGATATTTGCATTCACATCCGTCCATAAATACATATATCTGTATCCATTCAAAATATCTACAAATTGGAAAAATTAGAAATCCACTAATGCATGTAATACATATCCAACAATTCAATACAAATTTATTTAACATATTTTAAAATATTAATTTCAATACAATGTTCATATATAAGATTACAATTAAAAAAAAAACCAACAATTCAAGAGAAGCAAATTACACATGTCATGTATTATGATGGAAGACAATGTATCAACACAACCTTCAAATATTCTTTAACAAAAGAAATCTAGGAAATACAATTTATAAATCACGTGTCATCCGTAATCAACATCAATAATAGGAAAAAAAATTATTAATAACAAGAAAAGGATATATAAAAACTAAAATTCTTGAAGAGACATAATCAAGTGTGTGAGCATATATAATAAATATTCTTTAATTATTGGACAAATATCGAATATCAGATATCTTAAATTGATATTTGTAACTGTTTAATATCTATTATAGATACCTAATTTCATACCCACGACCAATCCAATATCCATTAAATTGCATATATCATATATTTAGTGGACGAATATTAGTGGATATCTAAAATATTCGTCCAAATTGTCATCTTTATATACAAACTCATTTTACTATGTTATTATTTCATAATAGTTTAAGTAGAAAATAATAATAACAATTTATTTATGAGATTTTTATTTTAAAAAACTCAATTAGGATAGAAGCTTTCTTATTTATCTCAAATCAAATTTAAAAATTTACATTCAATCATTTTATAATAAGATTTAAAAAAAAAAGACAACCGAGAAAACAAACAAACACCCCAAGTGCCTACATGAAGTGTGTGTTTTAAAAAGATTTTTTTTTTTAATTTTTAATTTCAAATATAATTATCCCCCGAAATATAAAGTGTTTCATTAAAAAAAAAAAAAAAAAAAAAAAAAAAAAAAAAAAACTACATATTATAAATTTATAAATTATGAGCTTCAAAATAAGACCATTATTGATATGTTTCAACAAAAAATGAGTAAAAAATAACTATTACCTTTATAGAGAATAAAAATTTCAAAAAACATTTACTTATCATCTATCTACAAATCATAATTAGCTTTTAAACAAGACCATTGATGATATGTTTTGATGAAAAACGGATAAAAATGACCATTATATTTATAAGAGAACAGTGGACATAAAACTCCTTAATGTTTCAAAAAAAATATCTAACCCCTTATTTTTAACTGATTTTGTTTATTTTAACAGTTAAATGATTAGTATTATTCATTTACATAAGAATGAAATGTGAGAATGCATAATAAATTTATTAAATTATATTTTTCAATCTAAAATAATAAAATTTATTAACGAATCGGATTTGGACTTTTTTTTTTTTTTTTTTTAAAAGAGTATTAGGAGATTTATGTATTTTTCCCTAAATATTAGCGGTCCAAGTAATTTTTTTTTTTCCCTTTTAATCGGTAGAGAATTCATACTAAATAAATATTTTGAGCATCTTTAATGGATCATAAAATCCATATCCTACCCTGAATATATGGAGTCAAATATGATTTTCCTTTTCAATAATACATTCAATCTTTATCTTAAACCAACTTTCGTTAACCGTTCTCCCTTTATTTATGAGCAAATTAAGATGTTATTCACGCATCAACACTTTTAACTCATTAATTTAATATTATATAATTTTTAATAAAAAAGATTTATCATTCAAATTGTATAAGACTTAGGATTTGGTTGTCAAGTCTTAGGTTCGAATTTAAGGGTTGCACTTCTTGTAAGAGTCTGAGATAGTTGGGGATTTTACTTGTTCCGCTTAAACCCAGATCGGATGATTTGGTAGCGGGGTTTCCAACGTTTCCAAAAAATCTAATGGTAATAAAATATAAATTTATAATAAATATATAATGTTTTATATTTGAAAGGATGATTATTGAAATAACTTTTTTTACACGACTTTTTAAATTAACAATGATGTCATTTTCTGATAAGGTTATGAAATCCTGTTAATCTCCAACCTATTGCACCATTTTGATGCAAATTTTGACATCAAATACTATTCACATCTCAAACCCATTACACCAAATATTACACAAAAATTAATATTTCCTAGAATATTCTTTATATACTACTTATTTATTAATTATCAATAATTATCATTCCACCCCCTATTTAATGTAGTATTACAATAATGTATTATATTTATTATCCATTGACAATTACTATTGTACCCCTTAATTAATATAATAATAATATTAAATATTTATTTTTTAAAATAAAATCAATAAAATATTATATTTATTAAAGAGTTAAGTAAACATTATATTAAACGAGAATTAATTCATCGAATCCCCATATTCATCCACTAACGGTTGAGATTGATTCTTTCATACCTACCAATTTAATGGCTAAGATCGTATAATCTCCCAACTATCAAACTAACAGTTGAGATTAATTTATAATGTATACTAGATTAAAAATACATTATAAACTATGGATGTTTTGGACAATATTTCAATGACCTTGGTGGATCCGGTGATGATCTCCCAGATTGTAATTTATAATGTATTTTTCGCTTTATTTTTATGTTTTCCAAATAATAATAATTTATTTATTATCAATAAAATTATTAATATAAATTATAATTAGCCTTATCAAAGATATATTTAATAAATTCATTAACTAATAAATAAGATACAATTAAAATATATTAGATTAAATAGGATATAATTAGGATTAAATGAAGATATAATTATATATAATGTAAATGATATAACACCATTATATAATTATAACAAATTGTACTGTAGGCAATGCCATGTTTGGCGTTGCATCAGGCGCCATTTTGGACCAACTCAGCGAGTCCAATAGCAATGGGTTGGAGTTGGTATAACTCTTATTGTTGACATTAATTTTGATTAAGAGATAAATTAATTGAAAGTTAAATAAGATAAACGAGGAGGCCATGGTAGTAATAAATAAAATAATATCAAATATCAAACGAGTTGGTCTAAAAAGCTCTTATTGTTGATATTGTTGTGTTTTATGTGTTATAAACCAAAATTCATATGCATCAATCAACTTAATCATTCACTAACATGAGCATGAATAAGAAAGTTAGGAAAACTTGGAAAAAATTGAAGAAGATTAAAACTTAGTCCAAGTCGAGTTGCCTCTATTAGACCCGGCCGGCGGTTCAGTTCCGGTTCGGAACCAAACGGAATTGACCGGCGTAAACACACACGTATAACGCAAGCGCACGTATCGTTCAAGTAGTATAAAAATATCGATCCCACGAGGACTTAATTCCTACTGTTGTTATTAATTATTGAATCTATTATTTACAAATATCTAATTAAAGGGAGAAGAGAATGATTGTTTGATTGGTTGAAAGTGGTTATAAATAAATAATAAAAGATAAAAGAAAATACTAAGGAAAATAACAAAATACACAAAGATCTAGGGTTGTGATTTCTTTTAATATCATTTTAAAGATGAAGTGGTTATCTTAAAGTTGGTAATATATTGATTTATTAACCTGGAACACTAAATTATGTGTAAGCCTCTGTCGATGGTCAGACACAAATACCCAGTTTAACCCAATTGAACCATATGTCTATGTCAACCAAATTATCTGGATTCATTAAGTTTAAGTTCCAATTATGGCTACCCCCGCCCGACAGGTATATTCCTATCCTGTAAGGAAATCTATTAAAGGGTTATCTATCCTCAAGGAAGATCGTGGGCTATTAAGTCTAAGGCTGAAACCTAAAATCCCTATGTCTAGTTCATTTTAGATTTATCATATCAATCTTATTGGTGATCAGACAACAAGAAGCATTAAGCTTAAGACTTAATAAATAAACCTTTAAATTACCCACTATAAAATAATCCTTATAAACCGGTGATATTAAAAGTCATTACTACCCCAGATAACTAACACATAACTATGACTAGTAAATTCATAAAAGTAAAAGACATAAAATAAAAATGCTGAAAAGTAAAATACAATAAAATAAAATAAAATGCTAAGGTAAAAGGAATTACTTTTACTACTACTAATTTAGATATCTCCCATAAAATAATATATAAACTTGTGATAATATTACCAACCGACCATTCTGGCGGTATCCTGATTAAGTCAAATTAAGTCCAACCAGCCATTAAGGCGGAACCAAAAATAAATTTACCAACCGACCAGTCTGGCGGTATCCTTGATTAGTCAGGTTTAAACCAGATTAAAAATGAATTACCAACCGACCAATATAGCGGTATTCCTTATTAAGTCAATATTTTAAATAGTTAATATATTATTTTTAAGGGAGATTAATCTAAATAGCAATAGTAGAAGAATTACCTTTCACCCTAGCTGAGGAAATTATTTCAACATGGTGAATAGTAAAAACTGTAAAAAGTAAAAAGTAAAAATTAAATTACTATTATTACAAAACGTAATTAAATTTATTTACAAAACTAAAAATAAAAAATAAAATTTCTAGAGAGAGTTTCTCTCTCTAGAGAGAGAATTCAAGAGAGAGAGAGGTGTCTTGAAATCTGAAATTTCGCGCTGAATTTATAGGCAAATTTTTCACTGTTCTCGCGTCGCGACGCCAAGGACCTCAGCGTCGCGACGCTGGATTTGTCGACGTGGCACGATGAGAAGGCGACACGTAGCAAGGCGGCTGACTGTTCACGCGACACGTGTCAAGGCGGCTAATTCTCAATTATTGTGATAACGTCATTGATGACGTCATGCTGACGCGGCAACGACGTGGCGATGACGTGGCATGACGTGGCGTGGCGGCTAACTGTTCACCTGTCGGCACAATAGGATTGCGACACGTGGCGACACGTGTCAAGTTGTGATTGGCTGAGGCTGACGTGGCAAGTTGACTCGGTTGACCTGCTGACGTGGACGATGATGTGGCACGACGCGTGGCAAGGTGACTTGTTGACCGATGATGTGGCTGATGACGAGGCGACACGTGTCAAGTCTGAGTGTCGGCAGCATATGATGATGACACGTGGCACGGCGCATGTTAGCAGATGGGATGTGATGGTGACACGTGGCACGGCGCATTTTAGCAAAGTCAAAACTTCTCAAATTGTTGACCGTTGACCAGGCGCATGTTAGCAGATTCGGCTCACGCTGGGCGTTGCGGCGCGCAGTGTTCCAGCGTCGCGACGCGAAAAAGACTAAAATATCCCTGTTGACGCATTTTTGTCCGGTTTTGCCCCAAATTGCCTCCAGTGCTGTCCAAACTTTATTTATCTGCAAGATAACAATAAAACACATCAAAACGTTCATAAAACTCAAGAAACTATACAAAATATTAAGTTGAATGAGTGGGAAATATTGATATAAATATCACTCATCACACCCCCAAACCTAACATTTTGCTAGTCCTCGAGCAAAATACAAAATAAAATAACATAACAAATTTAACTAAGCCATTTTCGTAGGGATCACGGTTGCATTAGCATGCAACAAGCCTTTAAACCCCTAGGTGTCCCTAGTGGACGAGTTGTAGTCTCGTGAGGGTTTACAGCAATGATACCCACAAACATTTTAACAAAAGTAAAAAGGTATTAAAACTAATGCACACAAAAGCAAAAAGACAAGCGAAAAGAGAATAAAGAAAGTTAGTGACTAATCAGGTGAAAATTCTACTCCAAGTTACTAGTTGTTTTGTTTCTTTCTAAATTACCGAATAAGTAAATTCTCCGATTATTTTTACCATTCTTCCATATACACAATCAACAAAATATTAATCAACTCATTTTTGCCCACAACAGTCATAAGTGCAGTTGATAAGAGAGTAATATTTTTGTCCTACAGTTCTATCAGATTTCACACCTTTTTGTAGCAATGGAATAATTTTCTGATTTTTCTGATTTTTTCTTTGATTTTTCTCTATTTTTTATTTATATACAATATCTTCCGTCTATGTAGCGAGCTTTGGGTCGGTGGCTCCCAAACCAGTTGGCTTTAGGGCACCAGGTGTTAAGACACCCCTACAAACTTAATTACTCAGACTTCAGATATATATATATTTTTGCAGCATCTTCGATCCATGTAACGAGCTTTGGGTCAATGACTCCCAACCAGTTGGTTTTAGGGCACTAGGTATTAAAACACCCTTACAGACTTAATAACTCGGATCTCGACGTTTTTTTTTTTTTTTTTTTTTTACTCATCACTAGAGATGCTTCCTCCAATTAAACTATAGCACAGAATATTACAAACTTTTCAATTTTAACTCATGTCCGTATGTTTCCATGTAAGTTCATAATACCTGTCAACTAACATATGAAGATTCATTTTAGTCAGTGTTAAGGAGAATTCACAAATTAAATATTCAAAATGAAATAAACAAAAATTAACTTATTTCGAAATAGGTTTGAGATACGTCTCAAGAGTGGAAATTCCTTACTCGGCTATCTTTTACCAATTTCCACCTTTTTAGTCAAAATAAAAACACAAAAAATGCAAATATTTTTGTAATTTTTGAAAATTTTTCAATTTTTTGTATTTTTCGAAAAATTTTGAACTAAAAATAAAAATAACATACAAACTAAAAACAAGATATTAATCAACTAATTCCCTCCCCCAAACCTAAATGAGACATTGTCCCCAATGTCTTAAACAGTAGAAGAAGAGTTAGAAGGTAATACCTGATCAGCTGAAATTTTACAGGAAAAATTACCGATTAAGATTTATGCCCAAATTACGTTTCTTACCACAATTGCTATTTGACCATTTTTCATTAAAAATTTTGGCAGAATCACTTCTAAAATCTCAAAATTTCCCAAAATTCACCCTAAAAAATTATTACCATCAAATCCCAACTTTGGTATTTTTCAGAAAAATTCGACAGAGTCTCCCCTGAATTTTTGATTATCCACACAACCTAAATCTATCAAATGCCACAAACACCCCAATTCAACTCTTCGCCCCCACAATCTACGAATCAAATTAATCCACCATCCAACCCTTCGTAATTCAAAATTCCCAAATCAAACATACCACAATTCAATCCTAATTACCAAATCAATTTACCATTTACCAAATCAAATTTTTATCAAATCATTACTGTAATTTTGATTCTGGCAGTGAAGGATACGGATCGGTTTGGACTTGGGTTTGATTTGTTGAGGCTCGGTTTCGGTTGCTGTGGTTGGCAGTGGTAGCTCCGGTGAGGCTCGGTTTTGGTAAGGGTTCAGCAAAGGTGGGTGTATCGGCAGTGGGTTGGCTTCTGGTGACTCTCGGGGTGGAGACTGTGATGATTCTCGGTGATGTTGGTGCGGTTGGTGGGTCGTAGTTGGCTCGGCAGTGGTGGGTTCGTGGCTTTGGTGTCTCGGCTGGTGGATCTCTCGGCGATGGTGGCTGGACATGGCTCTGTTTCGGTTTTGTTCGGTCGTGAGTGGTTGATGAAGATCGGTTTTGACTCGGCGAGGAAAGGGCTCGGTCACGGCCTCGGCGAAGGAAGTGTTTGGTGGCTGATGGGTCTTGGTTTTGTTTGTTCTCGGTGAGTGGTTGCGGTTTCGGTCGTGGATTTTGGCGGTCTCACGGTGGTGGATCTCGGTTTGTCTCGATGGTGGCAAATATGGGTTTTGGTTTCTGGTAGATCTCGGCAATGGCTGGATCGTGCGTGGTGGGTGGTGATTGGTTTGCTCACGGTTGGAGGTGGTGGTGGTGTCTGGTGAGATGGTTGCAGTCTCGGTGAAGGTTGCGGCTGTTGGAGGTGTTTGAGGAGAAGAAGAAGTAAAAATGAGATCTGTGGTGCCTCTGCTTATGTTCTGTTTTTGAGTCAGCGTCGCGACGCCAAAAATTGCCTAGCGTCGCGACACTCGGTCCTTTAGGGTTAGGGTTTTGACTCGGGATTTTTTTTTTTTTTTTTTGGCAAAACCATGTCTTGTGACGGATAAATCCATAGGGACGCGTCTCAAAAGATGTCTCCTTACTTGGCCGTCTCCTGGATCAACTTTGTATCTTCGTGATTTTGTCAAATTTTTATTTTGAAAATCCCGCTTGTACTGGCCTACTTTGTCCTGAAAAATTCCATTTTTATTTTTCCTGCAAAACTAACACAAAAAATTAAAAAGTTCACACAAAATATGAAAAATAAATTACAACAAATTGCATGGGTTGCCTCCCTGCTAGAGCTAAATTTTTCATCTTCAGCCAGACGTGACTGAAATCTATTTATCAAGGAGGTTTCAATGTCGTTTTGGATGTCCGATTAAAGACAATCCCGTGAGCGTTGCTTTTGAAGGGTCTCTTCCAACGGTAAAATGGCAGAAAATATTTTTTCATCTTTAATGCTTGTGCCACCTTTTTACTCCTTTTTGCTCCAGTGGTTCCTAAAAAGAAAGAAAGAAAATCAGGAGGTCTCGTATGATGCTTGACTTGGAATGAAGTTCCATTCTGTCAAGCTTCTGGGTGATATCTTTGATTTGTACTCCCCAACACAGCGATGTTTTTCCTGAATGCTCTAGATCTTTATTAAGGTCAGACATTTGCTCCATTATTTGCTCTGTTTCTTGCTCCATCTGAGGATGAAAAGATGAGTCAGACATTAGGTCTTCATCCTCTGATTCGGGTGAATTGATTGGCTCAAGTTGATCTTCTTCAAACATTTGTGAAATGGAATCTCCAAGATCTTCGTTTTGAGGATTCAGAATTCCATCCTCAATTTTTGATGCAGTTGGTACAAATATTTCAGCTTCATCCTCGTCAGAATCTGAATAATAGAAATCAAATCGAGACTTTGCCGGTTCGGGCTCCTGAACTGATACATCTGGTTGTTGATACTGCTCAGCCTCCTCCTCTGTTGAAGTGTCATTCTGAAATGATTGGTATTCGAAGGCTTCATCAGTGTCATCTGGAATTTGTTCTTGAGGTATATAGTTCTGGTTTTCTGTTAATTGTCTGATCTGATCTGTCATTCTCTGTATGGATTCTGTTTGACTCTGAAATTGTGCATCAAATTGAGCTATCTGTTCTTTGAACATGTGAATCAATTGATCTTCCTCTGATGATTCTGGTTGTTGATAAGGATCGAAGGAAGATGGTGGATAAGATGAAAAATGTGATTCTGTGAAATGTGATGGTTCTTCGTACCATGAAGGATCTTGATAGTTTTGCCACTCTGGATGGTAGTTGTATTCGCAATAATCGCTTGGGTGGTTACCATTACATATGTCACATCTCCACATTGAGTTCTGTTGAGCAAATGTAGTATTGCTTGGTTCTGGTATCCAGTGATAATCATTGGGCTGTACAACAGGCCTCAGAAAACCGGACTGTTGCTCCCAGATTTGGGGTGTATCTTCTTGTAAAGCACGTAATCTTTCAATCTCCCAGTAATGTTCCATTTTTAAGTCACCTGAAATCAAAAGAAAGAAATAAAAAATTACAGATAAAAATAAAGAAAATTAGATATAAGTAAATTGGATAGCTTCAAAATTAATATCTCAAGAAATATAAGTCCCCGGCAACGGCGCCAAAAACTTGACCGGCGTAAACACACACGTATAACGCAAGCGCACGTATCGTTCAAGTAGTATAAAAATATCGATCCCACGAGGACTTAATTCCTACTGTTGTTATTAATTATTGAATCTATTTATTTACAAATATCTAATTAAAGGGAGAAGAGAATGATTGTTTGATTGGTTGAAAGTGGTTATAAATAAATAATAAAAAGATAAAAGAAAATACTAAGGAAAATAACAAATACACAAAGATCTAGGGTTGTGATTTCTTTTAATATCATTTTAAAGATGAAGTGGTTATCTTAAAGTTGGTAATATATTGATTTATTAACCTGGAACACTAAATTATGTGTAAGCCTCTGTCGATGGTCAGACACAATACCCAGTTTAACCCAATTGAACCATATGTCTATGTCAACCAAATTATCTGGATTCATTAAGTTTAAGTTCCAATTATGGCTACCCCCGCCCGACAGGTATATTCTATCCTGTAAGGAAATCTATTAAAGGGTTATCTATCCTCAAGGAAGATCGTGGGCTATTAAGTCTAAGGCTGAAACCTAAAATCCCTATGTCTAGTTCATTTTAGATTTACCATATCAATCTTATTGGTGATCAGACAACAAGAAGCATTAAGCTTAAGACTTAATAATAAACCTTTAAATTACCCAACTATAAAATAATCCCTTATAAACCGGTGATATTAAAAGTCATTACTACCCCAGATAACTAACACATAACTAGGACTAGTAAATTCATAAAAGTAAAAGACATAAAGTAAAAATGCTGAAAAGTAAAATACAATAAAATAAAATAAAATGCTAAGGTAAAAGGAATTACTTTTACTACTACTAATTTAGATATCTCCCATAAAATAATATATAAACTTGTGATAATATTACCAACCGACCATTCTGGCGGTATCCTGATTAAGTCAAATTAAGTCCAACCAGCCATTAAGGCGGAACCAAAAATAAATTTACCAACCGACCAGTCTGGCAGTATCCTTGATTAGTCAGGTTTAAACCAGATTAAAAATGAATTACCAACCGACCAATATAGCGGTATTCCTTATTAAGTCAATATTTTAAATAGTTAATATATTATTTTTAAGGGAGATTAATCTAAATAACAATAGTAGAAGAATTACCTTTCACCCTAGCTGAGGAAATTATTTCAACATGGTGAATAGTAAAACTGTAAAAAGTAAAAAGTAAAAATTAAATTACTATTATTATAAAACGTAATTAAAATTATTACAAAACTAAAAATAAAAAAATAAAAATTTCTAGAGAGAGTTTCTCTCTCTAGAGAGAGAATTCAAGAGAGAGAGAGGTGTCTTGAAATCTGAAATTTCGCGCTGAATTTATAGTAAATTTTTCACTGTTCTCGCGTCGCGACGCCAAGGACCTCAGCGTCGCGATGCGGATTTGTCGACGTGGCACGATGAGAAGGCGACACGTAGCAAGGCGGCTGACTGTTCACGCGACACGTGTCAAGGCGGCTAATTCTCAATTATTGTGATAACGTCATTGATGACGTCATGCTGACGCGGCAACGACGTGGCGATGACGTGGAATGACGTGGCGTGGCGGCTGACTGTTCACCTGTCGGCACAATAGGATTGCGACACGTGGCGACACGTGTCAAGTTGTGATTGGCTGAGGCTGACGTGGCAAGTTGACTCGGTTGACCTGCTGACGTGGATGATGATGTGGCACGACGCGTGGCAAGGTTGACTTGTTGACCGATGATGTGGCTGATGATGAGGCGACACGTGTCAAGTCTGAGTGTCGGCAGCATATGATGATGACACGTGGCACGGCGCATGTTAGCAGATGGGATGTGATGGTGACACGTGGCACGGCGCATTTTAGCAAAGTCAAAACTTCTCAAATTGTTGACCGTTGACCAGGCGCATGTTAGCAGATTCGGCTCACGCTGGGCGTTGCGGCGCGCAGTGTTCCAGCGTCGCGACGCCAAAAAGACTAAAATATCCCTGTTGACGCATTTTTGTCCGGTTTTGCCCCAAATTGCCTCTAGTGCTGTCCAAACTTTATTTATCTGCAAGATAACAATAAAACACATCAAAACGTTCATAAAACTCAAGAAACTATACAAAATATTAAGTTGAATGAGTGGGAAATAGTGATATAAATACCACTCATCAGGAATCGGCCGGTTTCCGGTTCCACACTGAAGTGGAACCGAAACCTTAAACCGAACCGGAACCGACCAATTCGGTTCCGTTTTCGGTTCGGTTCAAACCTTTTTTTTTAAATTTTGAAAATATTAGGAATTTACAATTTTTAATTTTTTTATGCCTTAACGACATTTTTTTTTTATTTTGAGGGCAGGGAGCCAACGGCTTGGAACCGGAACCTTCCGGTTCCAACCGGTTCGGTTCCGATTCGAAACCGGAACCGTGGCCCGGTCTAGCCTCTGTCCTTAAGAACTTATTAGCCCCTCCTCGGTGCTCTACGTATGTCTTGTGGTTAATGTTCTCCCATGATTACTTGAATGCTTCTTGTAGAATAGATATTTTTTTCACAAGGACAAAATTGTGGGAACTCTCTTGACTATGAAGACTTAAGACCTCCTAATATGTAAGACTTGTAAGAGAATGTATATGAAAATTCAGTGTGTAGAAATGAGAATCAAAGGCCTTATTTGTAGACATGGAGGGTTACCATTGAAAATGTACCATTATGTCAAATAAGGCAATTCCTAAAGGTTATGTTCTTTCCCCTTAAAGGACATATCATTCTCTTTAAATCCAAGGGTTTAACCTCTTCACTTAAGGATTACATCCTTTAATTTCTTATATAAACTCTTATAACCATATTTAGAAATTTTTCCTACAATCCCCCACAATTTTCTAAATATTCATGCAGACACTTAAGAGAGTTTCCGTGAAATAAAACTGCATCGAAATAGGTAGCTTTCACCTTGAACTTTTCATAGTGAATGACAATCATATTTACTTGGCAAACCAGTGACCCATAGTCTTGAATTGTTCTGCTGCTGGTGTAAACCAAGACAATTGCCAACACACAGCTTTAATTCGGCCATTTCCCGTTCTACGATTGTGTTCATTTCGGCCATGAACATTGATCCTGGATTCATCAAGTACTTTAGGGAATTCAACCTTTAAACTCCCATGGAGGCGGCATCACTTCTTACATGAAATAATTGATCTACTATAAAAAGGTAATTTGCCTTAACCCCCATTAGGACTCTTCTCATAATATAGTGATCATTAAAAGCCTTAGCTTATCCTAACCTTGACAGACAGCACTTGGCGTCATTACATGAATGGGAAAGAGTATAAAACTCTACAGTGCTTGTTTTGAATTGCACAAAGTTTCAGTTGTCTTTTTTGAACCTAGATCTTGGGATCTCCAGTCAGTTAGGTTGGGTTTCCACATTGACAATTCTTAATTTATAGGCTTCAAGCCCATTCCCCTCGATGACTTCTCAACTTTCTCTCTAGGTAAACCTTTAGTAAGTGGATGCGCTAGGTTTTCCTTTGATTTGACATAATCTGTCAAAATTATGCCACTTGAGAGTAATTATTGCATGGTATTATGTATGCGACGTATGTGTCGAGATTTACCATTATACATTGTATTTTGGGCTCTCCCAATATCCGATTGACTATCACAATGTATGTTTATCGCTGGCACTGGTTTGTGCCAATTTAGAATATCCTCTAGGAAATTTTGAACCCATTCCGCTTCTTTCGATGTTTTGTCTAATGCTATGAACTCTGATTCCATAGTAGACTGGGCGGGCAATACACGTTTGCCTCGAGGATTTCCATGACACTGCTGCACCACCAACTGTGAAAAAAAAATCCACTCATAGATTTGGAATCCACTGTATCAGATATCCAGTTAGTATCACTGTATCCCTCTAGAACAGTATGATATCTCGTATAATGCAGACCATATTTTGAAGTTTCTTTCACATACCTCAAAACTCTTACTATGGCTTTCCAATAGTTATGTCTTGGATTGCTCGTATATCTGCTAAGTCTGTTTATAGCTTGAGCGATATCAGGTCGTGTGCAATTTGTGAGATACATCAGACTTCCGATGATTATCGAATACTCTAATTGCAATACGCTTAAGTCATTATTCTTTGATAAATAAAAAGTTAGGTCTACAGGAGTTCTCGCCATATTTAGATCTCCTTAATTATATTTCTCAAGTATCTTCTCAACATAATGAGTCTGAGATAATATATACCCCTCTGATGTTCTGGAAATCTTAATTCATAAAATCACATCAGCTACTGCTAAATCTTTGATATCAAATTTGTTGGTCAATACTTTCTTGGTAGACTGAATCATCTCATGATTACTACCAATTATCAGCATATCATCTACATAGAGACACATAATGACATATCATTTTTGAGTTGATTTGGTGTATACACTTATCACACTCATTGATTTTGAACCCACTTGACAACATCTCTTTGTCAAATTTTTCATGTCATTGTTTAGGTGCTTGTTTTATTTTGTATAAGGATTTTACAAGTTTGCAAACCTTATGTTCTTGTCTATGAACATTGAAACCTTCTGGTTGTTCCATGTAAATCTCTTCATCTAGTTCACCATTTAAGAATATCGTCTTCACATCCATTTGAAATATTTCAAGACCAAATATAGCTGCTATGGCTGTGATACGAGTCACTGATGAATAAGTATCAAAGTAGTCAAGACCTTTTTTTTATCTATAACCTTTTATGACAAGTCTAGCCTTGTATTTATCTATTGATCCATCCGATTTCATCTTCCGTTTGAAAATCCATTTGTAGCCCAGTGGCTTACAATCTGGAGGAAGATCAACCAACTCCCAAGTATGGTTTTGTAGGATGAAATGAATCTCATTATTGATAGCCTCTTTCCACAAATGTGCCTCCGACGAAGACATTGTTATTTATAGCTTTGAAGCTATTTTTCTAACAAGTATGTAGAAAATAAGGTCCAAATGACTTAACGTTCTAGCTCTTTTGCTACGTCTAGGTTCATTTTCATCAATATTTTCATGTTGATCTGATTCGTGGTTAAATTGATCACTGCCTTTAACAGTATCAATAGTTCTTTTGAGAGACTATGTTTTTTGTCTTTCCTTATAAGGAAATTTCTCTTCAAAGAATGTCGCATTCCTTGACTCAATTATCATATTTGGATTGGTGTCAGGAATTTCAGACTTATGTACCAAAAATCGATATGCATTACTGTTGTGAGCATATCCAATGAATATACAATCAACAGTCTTGGGTCCTACTCTAACCTTCTTAGGTTTAAGAATCATCACTTTGGCGAGACACACCCACACTTTCAGATATTTGTAGGAAGGTACATGACCTTTCCACAATTTATATGGTGCCTTGTCCAATCTTTTGTGAGGTAGCTTGTTCAGAACATAGTTGGCGGAAAGCAAGGCTTCCCCCCACAAGTTCTGGAGTAAATCAGAGCTTGTCAACATGACATTCATCATTGCATTCACGTTCAGTTTTTGCGTTCAGCAATCCCGTTTTGTTGAGGAGAATAAGAAGAATTAGTTTCGTGAATAATTCCATGATTGAAATAATATTCATAAAATGGTGACACATATTCACCTCATCTATCACTCCTGATTCTTTTGATTTTCTTGCCAAGTTGATTTTCAACTTTGTTCTTATAGTGCATAAAGCTCTCAATAGTTTTATCTTTACTCCTAAGCAAATACACATGACAGAACCTTGTGCTATCAGATAAAAGTGACAAAATATTTTTTACTTGTTATGGTTGGTGCTCGGAGTGCCAATCCGGATTGTATTTATGTCCGATTCATGAATACGAGCAATTTCATTTTCCATAATATTACTTATTTAATGGTAGCAACTCTTGTCTTTTATACACATATTCGATCTAATTGCGATTAGATATCTAATTACGATTAGATTGAAACTAAATCTGATTTAGTGATATGTGTATATTAGACAAAGACCCTAGGATTTACAATGTAGTGTGCAGTTACAACGTAGTTTGTAATTGACATTGGGAAGCGCATTATAAGATGTATATCCTTAAATAAAGTTCTTTGTCAAGATTTACTAACACTGGTCGGTTAGTAAAATCCGCTGAGACTAGTACATGTCGTATATCGTGACTTGGTTCGATGGTTTATCCCAATGAACCATGAGTCTCGGGAGACTCGTATAGACATGTAGGTGTTTATTTGATAAACACTGAACGACTCACTGAAGATTTCTTAATAGATGGTACACCAACGTCAATATGAATCTTCTCGAGTTGAGCGAGCATAGTGGTCATTCGACTTGAGATACCACTGTGGATATATGAGTTATCATCCACACTTTGATGGCAGTCACGTCACCGATCTATTTAGATCAGACCTCCGCCTGTTCGTTGTGTGTGGACTGATGCTCATGATATCATGTGCGTATCAAGATAGAATCTTTCAGTCCTGTGTACAAGGCATATGCATCCTACACGTGTTTGCGATCTAGTAAATTTGTGGCCGTGGTATAACTTCGGAAATAAGTTCCGAGTGTTATTTAGAGATCGTAAATTGAAAGTCGACTATATTATACCGAAATGATTTGATGTTTTTATCTATATCTCAGGTATAATATGGATAGCATGTGACGGAGAGATTATACGTATGTAATGACCTCGACTTGCATAGTTTAGCGAGATTATCTATGGTCTTCATAATTCATGAATGAGTGAATTATGGACATGAAATTGGATTTCGTGATGGATAAACCTAAACTTAGAGAGTCCCAAAATATGAAGTGTACTCGTTTAGCACTTGGGAAACGCGTTATGAATAGTACATATTATTCATAATACTTCATCGGATTAAGTGAGTTAATTCGAATTGTTTAATTGGTTAAACGAAAGCACATGCTTTAAGGGATTTTAGTCAATCGTAATTATTGTGTATTTGTATTTGATACATAATTTGATTAGATACACATTAATTAAGTGTCAAATGAGATTTTGACACATGCCATTAATATATGTATTTGTTATTTAATGTAAATAAAAATACATATATAATAATAATTACATTAATTAATTATTTAGATATTTAATTGTTAAATATTTGAATAGTTAAATAATATCTATATTTCATAAATGTTATGAAATATGTTTAATTATTATTGAAACACATGGCATAATTTAATTAAGCTAAATGTGTGCAAATTTGATTTGGTACCAAAAAGCTTAATATTATTTAATTGGATTAAATTTTAAAAATGGACAAAAATGCCCTTGTATAGGTTGGCAAAGTGGATTTTTTAAATTAAAAAATTTCATTTTCCCTTCTAACATCTTCAATGGCCGAAAGCTTCAAGAGAAAAATGGGTTTCATAGTTGCTTGATGATTCAAGTTGAAAAACAAAGGAAAATTCAAGAAAAAGCTTAGGAAATCAAGAGATTAAAGGTAATCTTCTACAACCCTAGGCTTGGAAATTAGTTTCTTGTTTTCTTGAAATTGTTAGAATAGTTCTAGGGTTCCTTTGTTTTTTAAAATTGGGGCTTTTGGTGATGGATGATGGATTTGGAAGTGATGATGCATTGTGTGAAGTGTTTTGGGTGCTATTATTGTAATATGTATCCAATTTGTTCATTTGATGATATGTTTCCATTCTAGAGTGTTATGACCACTCTTATAATGCCTAGAATTGTTCTTGGGTGGTTCATGTGTGGTGACTTTGATTGGTGTTTTGATTAATTGGATTAATCTTGAAAATTTGGATTTAAAGCATGAAAATTGGCATTTTTGATTTCTGAATCAGATATGGAAATACTGTTCATATGGTGATGTAAATAATATCTTATGAATGTATTGGATGTGTTTTGGGTGTTGGAACAATTGTCGGAAATTGTTTCGGAGTTGAAATAAGCGAAAACGGCGTTACCGGGTGACGGCTATCCAAACAATAAATTTTTCACTGTTTGGGCAGCCCATGAACTGGCCTAATATTATTGGGACTGACTTGGTCATCCCTCATGTGTATTGGGTAGTCGGTTCGGTAAAAAACGTATTTTATGACATTTTGCGGAAAAACATTTCCGTAAAAGTTTCGCGACGTTTCTTAACTATTTATGTTGTTATTTGATATCGTAAATTTGTTTAGGTGAAATATGAATAAATTATTCATATTGGATATTGAATAATTTATTCGGTAATTTAAAAAGTTTTAAAATTACGATTTCGCCCGAACAGCGCTTCCGCCGTGCCTTTTGCCCAAAACCCTAACAAAAATGGTATCAGAGTAGGTCTTATGCTTCATCCATTACATTATTCATGCTTGATATATGATATGTAATCCAATTTTAATATTTGCACTTGCTTGTAATCTATATGTTTCTTGACTTTTCGGTTCTACGCTAACGGAAACGTAACAGAAATTTAATGGTTAAATTGAGTTATGTTTTCTAAGGTAGAATTGAGTTGTTTAAAAAATGATTTAGATTAAAATTCTGCATTTGATGTGGATCAATACTTCCTTGAGGAATATCTCCGCTTAAAATAAGGTTGTAAAGTAACGTGTATTGGATGCATGTTTCTTGGTCAGTCTTGTCAATACAGTTTATGGGTAACTTTCTATGGCTGTATCCGAGATCGTGCCAAAGCAGTGAAGGTGTAGTTGATAGAATTTTATCCATGCCGGTTGTATATTGATACTAGAAAAATTCAAGTGAAAGTGGAAATCCTGAACGTGCCAAAGCTGTCAGGACTACATCGGCAGCTTGAGTTTGTCATTGGCAAGTGAAGCCTTGATACGCCTCATTGTGAACGTGCCAAAGTTTTCATAACGAGAAACAGTCAGGACCAAAATCAGGAGTCACTGGTGAGTGATTGACAATGAGTTGTCTACCTAATGAATATACGTAGGCGAGATCGTGCCAAAGTTGTGAGTCAAAATATATTCATGAGATCCTACTCTCACTATGGAATTCGATTTAATGATTGAATTCTCATTCTCCGTTGGGGATTACGGTATTACGTAAAGTAGTGGGAGACACCGCTGGGTTAAAAATCCATAACTAAAGTAGTGTGTAATTTTATGGAATTTGTTGCTTTTGTTTTCCTTTATTCTATATTGTTTATAGAATTATACTTCTAATCCACTGCATATCATATTACTTGAATATGTTTTCTGACTTTACTTATGGTTGCGAATTTCTAGAATAGGTTCTAGAATGACAATAGACTTAGATATTGTTAGATTAGTTCAAACCATAGGGAACTGTTGTTCCATTTTTCTTAAAAAATCAAGATGGTTAGTAACTTAGTTACTAAGTCACGATTAGTAATCTAAATAGATATCAGTTTTTGATATAGTTATCTAGTAGGAATAGTTTCTTATGCATTAAGAATTGACACGAATCAGTTCATGTCTCGAGATTCTTGACTGGTATTAGGAAAACCTCATTAGTATTTGTTTATCTTATAATGACGTTTCTTGGCTTTAGTGACTTTTAGAAGTCACGTGTTTGACACAGTTTGCTAATCAATTATTTGCAATTGTTGTTAATAATTGAAGGCAAATTATAAAGCTAAAGAAATGATATATGTATAATTATGTATAGAAAATATCGATTCTCACAATACGACAACTGTAGATATTGGATACCAGATCTCCCGTCTAGTTAATTAAAATAATATTTAATGATTGTTTTGATATTAGAACTTGTGACTATTGGATAGTTATTTGTTTTTATAAACAGTTGTTACATATTTTAATACGACTAGTAGTGTCATTGATATAAAGATAAACATTAAGAAAAATATTCGGTTAACTAAATGACTTAGAATAGTGTTTTATGAGATTTTATCACATAAGTATGGGATGTTTATTCCCTATGGTAAATGATGATCTGATACGAGTTCACACCATATATCCTTATCCATTTAATGAATATTGTATTGAGGATGTGATTAAATCTCATTTAACCAATGATCGTCATTGGACCACAAGATTTATTAGACTAATACATTGGATGTACGTAGTTTAATGAATTATAAATTGCCTTAGATAGTTTTCTTTACTCCGTAACTTATTTAATGATTTGTCATGAATTAATGGTTCAAAGATATTCTATTTGAAGTGTTGAAAACTATATCTTTAAAATTCATTGTGAGTCTTTGAATTGTTCAAGGATGTATGATATGATCGAACAAATGAATTTATGGCAATTAGTTCTAAAGTTATTTAATGAATTTGATTCTTACAAAATATGATTCTTCTACGATTCCATCGTGATGGAATTGGTTAGTGGGAGTAATTGAATCTTATATGATTTGATTCATTTGATATTGAGTGTTACCGAAATAGTTTCAATACTCTTGGGGTTATGCTCCAGTAACACTAATTCATCTCTTTAATTAAAGTTCCATTCGTTCCTACAGTTACATATATGATATGTATAGGTGGAAAATTTGAATCTTAAAAGGTTTGAGATTTGAATTTTTCTTTTGTATAATGATTATATAATTGAAAGTACTTGCGCCTCAGAGGTACAAGTAAAAGTTTATTATTTATTCTATTTAATAGAGTATTGTATTCTATTTGATAGAATATCTTTTCTATAACCCTGAGCAATAAAATAGTTTTATTACTTGGTGTCTAACATCAGATGTTGACAAATTATAGAAAAGACTTGACTTATTGAAGTCAAATGTGAAGAGTGATAAACTGTAATGGAACTACATAATTAATTAGATGAAAAGACCCTTAGACATCTTCCGTATAGGTTCAATAGGATGTCAGAATCATTTGCAAAGTATTTTATGCTTAATGGTTCTGTTGTTTTCTTATTGAAGAAAATTATCCTATAACTTATAGTGGGAGCGATATTTGATATCGATTTCGAAAATTACCATTGAACCATAGATCTAAGATTGTTCATAGCTTACTACGATCAAGTTTTGAACTTGATTAGGCTTTCATTATGAATAGTTTATAAAATATACAAATTGTTTGCGCAGCAAAAGCAAAGTGAGCTTGATAAAGGTTTGACCTTTATAGTATGATTGTGAGAAAACTTGTCTCAAGTCGCACTAATTGAACAATTAAAGATCTGTTGGTTAATGTTGATATTAAACTATGTATTTTGGCAAAAGAATACAAAGTGGCGTTCCTGAATATTTTCTTCGAATGAGAGATCCATTGTGGTTTCTTTGTTTGAAGAGTTCATTCTAGAATGGCCCTAGAGTTTGTATTCTGCTAAGATCACAGTTTGATATACTAGCTTATACAGCTTATTGTAGACTCAGATAAGCTTTCCGAAAATATGTGTTATCTAATTTTGATACAGTCAGATTGTCTGATTTTATCAAAACATAGAGAATACATATTTTTCAGTAGGGTCAGTGGGAGCGTACAAACTTCTTTCTAGTATTGTATATATCTTAAGTCTTCTTTTCTCCGTGAATGCAGTGTGAGTAGTCTCTGTTATATTTGATATAAAGTTTCATATATGATATAAAACTAAAAGACTTATGAGATACTCTCATTAGTTGCGTATTAGATATGATCTAATAAAGGACACAGTAAGACTATCTGTATGACAGTTAGTATAACCGTTTGACAGTTAACATGTCTTTTATATATATAGTATTCATCTTTCGTAAGGGTGTAGACGCTGGTTTTCGCCCGAGGTCTACAATTGAGATTTCGTAAGGATGGGGGCACTGGCGATCCTGCAAAACAAAGATGTAGAGTGAGCGGGAGTAGACTACCCACCGGTGTGGTGGGTGTCGGGGGCACTCCGACGCTCAAGTCAGTAGTGGAAATGAGCTAATAATACCGTAGAAGGAGGAGCAAGGTCAGAGATTACCTTGATTCCTGTGAGCTGTCGTGAGGGCGGTAGATGGGAGAAGCTGAGGGCTATGGAGAGAGTAATATTAGGCTAGGATTATGAGAGCTAGAAGTTGAATGTTGGCCAGATAGAAGTTCCCCATTCTTTTTGGTATCTTCGTTTATTTATACACCTTCGGGGGGGCGTGTGTGTTTAAAGCTCTTTGATTGATTGTTCGTTGGGCGTCGGTTACAGATGACTCCATAAAGGGTGTTTATTGCGCTTGTCCGTTGCAGGCTAGTTACGTTCGAGTTATGAGTGGTGTTCGTGAGCTTGGGCGTTACGTGGACCGGTCTCTGGATGGACCTTCGGTTACGGGTGTTGGTGTTCATCGGGCCTGGGCCGACATTATGTCTTTGATTAGGAGGCTTCAGGGGTGCGTCCAGTATTGGGTCTGAAGTAAAATGACGAAACTACCCCTGGACCAAATTTGGCCCAAACAAAGGGATGATTCCTTTGTCGAAAGAGAGATTGATTAGAATGTCTAGTCAATCTTATGCATCATAAGATGATGGCGTAATGAATATTATATTATGTGCGATTAAAGATGTCAATTTAATCGTAATTTTTACGAGTTATTTTGATATGCTGCATACCATATAATGGATTTTGAAACATGTTCTTTGTTATCTTAGAGATATTAAGAATAAGTTTCTTATTCATGGAGAATTTAGTCTTCAACCATAAGGTCAGATTAGTTTTGATCCTAATTATAACATTAGATGGTCTATGTTATATAAAGTCAAAAAGATGCAGTGGGAGTGTCACCGTTGATTCTACTAAACTAGTGGAATCAGTTGCAACTTATGAAATATTGACTTATGAAGTTGCATAGTGACCCTATAGATTAGAAGTTTTCATATAAGTGCAGTGTTTGCAGTTGTCTCATATTATTTGGATTTGATCTCTAAATACATAGACAACTCAGTAGTTATAGCACAATACTGATATAGCGTCTGAGTCATATTGATGTGGAATTTGGATTCTACAAAATATGAATGATTTAGATATTTAATTGTTAAATATTTGAATAGTTAAATAATATCTATATTTCATAAATGTTATGAAATATGTTTAATTATTATTGAAACACATGGCATGATTTAATTAAGCTAAATGTGTGCAAATTTGATTTGCTACCAAAAAGCTTAATATTATTTAATTGGATTAAATTTTAAAAATGGACAAAATGCCCTTTTATAGGTCGGCAAAATGGATTTTTTAAAGTAAAAAATTTCATTTTCCCTTCTAACATCTTCAATGGATGAAAGCTTCAAGAGAAAAATGGGTTTCATAGTTGCTTGATAATTCAAGTTGAAAAACAAAGGAAAATTCAAGAAAAAGCTTAGGAAATCAAGAGATTAAAGATAATCTTCTACAATCCTAAGCTTGGAAATTAGTTTCTTGTTTTCTTGAAATTGTTAGAATAGTTCTAGGGTTTCTTTGTTTGTTAAAATTGGGGCTTTTGGTGATGGATGATGGATTTGGAAGTGATGATGCATGTGTGAAGTGTTTTGGGTGCTATTATTGTAATATGTATCCAATTTGTTCATTTGATGATATGTTGTCATTCTAGAGTGTTATGAACACTCTTGTAATGCCTAGAATTGTTCTTGGGTGGTTTATGTGTGGTGACTTTGATTGGTGTTTTGATTAATTGGATTAATCTTGAAAATTTGGATTTAAAATATGAAAATTGACATTTTTGGTTTCCGGATCAGATATGGAAATACTGTTCATATGGTGATGTAAATAATGTCTTATTAATGTATTAGATGTGTTTTGGGTGTTGGAACAATTGCTGGAAATTGTTTCGGAGTTGAAATAAGCGAAAACGATGAAAAACGATGTTACCGGGTGACTTTTAAGCCAACCGAGTGACGGCTATCCAAACAGTGAATTTTTCACTGTTCGGGCAGCCCATGAACTGCCCTAATACTGTTGGGGCTGACTTGGGAAGCCCTCATGTGTATTGGGTAGTCGGTTCGGTCAAAAATGCGTTTTATGTCATTTTGCGGAAAAACATTTTCGTAAAAGTTTCGCGACATTTCTTAACTATTTATGTCGTTATTTGATATCGAATAAATGTGTTTAGGTGAAATATGAATGAATTATTCATACTGTATATTGAATAATTTGTTCGGTAATTTAAAAAGTTTTAAAATTATGATTTCGCCCGAACAGCGCTTCCGCCGCGCCCTTTTGCCCAAAACCCCAACATTACTGCCTCTTGTTTGCATAATATTTATATCACACACATCAGAGTGTACAAGTTTCAAGGGTTCAGAGCTTCGTTCTGTGGAATGAAATGATGATCTGTTCATTTTTGCTTCAACACATGCATCACATTTATGTTGGTTATCAATTGCAAATTTAGATATAAAGTCCATGTTAATTAATTTACGAATTGTATCATAATTAACATGTCCTAACCTCCCATGTCATACATTCTGTGACTTGATAATATAAGCGGAAGATGTAGCTTTATTATTAGCACTGTGTCGATTGACAATCATTACATTGAACTTGAAAAAGCCCTCAGTGAGGTATCTTTTTCCTACATAGACATCATTTTTGGTCAGTACAAACTTATCAGAAACAAATACAAGCTTGAAACCATTTTTTCTAAGGAGTGAACCCGAAACCAAATTCTTCCGAATATCAGGAACATGCAAAACATTATTCAATATAAGCTCTTTCTCATATGTCATCTTCAGAACCACTGTGCATTGTCCAACCACTCTAGTGGTAGAATAGTTTCCCATTGTCAGATGATCGCCACCATCGACCTTCTGATACGAGGAAAATATCTTGCTATCAGCACAAATATGACGAGTAGCCCCAGTGTCTACCCATCATTCTCTCGGATTCCCAACCAAGTTGGCTTCTGTTACAACTACTGAGAGGTTTATTTCTGAGATCTCATCAGTTACTTGTTCATCCTCAGTGACATGGGCCTCATTTTTTTCTTGCGTTTGTCCTGAGACTTCTTGTTTCTGCATTCCTTTGTCACGTGACTGTTTTTTCCACAAGTGTAGCACTTCTCCTTGAACTTCTTGTTTGCTTGGGAAGAATCAGCTCCACCGTTCTTTCTCTTTTTGCTACCATTTCCACCCTCGACGATGTTGGCCTTAGACTCCATAGTCTTATAGATGGCCTTCTCGGACTTCTTGTTGACCACTTCGATCCTCAATCGAACTCCAAGGTCTTTAACACTCATCTGTTTCTTTTTATGTTTCAGATAGCTCCTGAAGTCTTTCCATGATGAAGGCAACTTTTCAATGATTGTGACAACTTGAAATGTCTCGTAGAGTTTCATTCCATCATCCAATATTTTATGAATGATTAACTGAAGTTCACCCAACTCAGACATCACCGTCCTTGAATCTACCATTTTTTAGTCCAGGAACCTACCCACGATAAACTTCTTCTGTCCGACATCCTCGATTTTGTATTTCTTCTCGAGGGATTCCCAAAGAATCTTCGCAGAAGTCATGTCTTGGTATACATTATACAAGGTATTGTCAAGTCCTCACAAGAGGTAGTTCTTACACAAGAAGCCGCCTGACGACCATGTCTCTTCTCGCAGTTGCTTGGCTATTTCTGTTTTTCCCTCCAAAGAACCCGAAAGATCATTGAGATACATAGCCAACTGCAGTGTTGTCAGATAGAATAATATTTTGCTCTGCCATTGTTTAAAATTTTCTCCCCAAACGTTTCCGGTTTCTCCCCATGAGTGATCGGTACTGTGATATTTCTACCAGTCATGTGTAACTGGAAAAACCAATAGTAATCAATAAGTCTACAAAAGATAAATTACACAACGATCAAATGAATGATCTTGTTTAAGTGATATACTAAGAATTCACTCGTTATATTAGTCATTGAATTTACGACCAAGGTTTTCTTATGATAAATAAATAAATGAAAATTCCCAAAAGACGATGGGGTCCGGAGTTACTACTTAAATCTCTGCCCACTTAGGCCCTTATCGACTTGTTGACAGAATATCCTTTAAACACTTTCTCAATAGAATATCTTAGACATTCAAACTTAGTATTACACTTCAATTCACAATACAATAATAAATATGTGTAAATTTATATGTGTATATGTATAAGTCAATCAAGCTTGGACGGAATTACTTGTGTAAAGTTACACTTTTAATTATCAGCCAAGTATGCAACATACAATCAATTTTCAACTTTATCACTATGTGTATGATTGTGATAATTGAACACCCTAATATTAACTTAAACCTATACTACCAAGTTTATAATACAATATATGATTTTACTAAGTTAACATTATTGCAAATATGTCATACATGAATATCACATGGTAATATAAATTAATTTAAGTCTATGTTATTATTTTTTAATCTAAAATAATTCCAAGATTAATTTCGTTAGTGTCACATTCGTTAATCCATTCGAACGAAACTTTCCAGTGAGTTCACGTTTGTGTAGCGTTCGTAAACGCGTTCGAACGAAGTTTTTGTTGTGATATTTTATATCATACCGCAAGTGTACGGTGTCAAGTTTTAGTATAAATGAGTTTAGAGTGTCGAACCCACAGGGATTGCGTTAACTCGCACTAAATACTACAATTGATAATCCTAACTTTATTTAGAAAATAAATAATAAAGATTTAACTAGATAAATAATATATAAAAATATTTAAATAGGAGGAACTAATATGATAGAGATTCTAGGTCTGATTCCACCTAGTTGTCTCATAAATATTTGTCATGCCAATTAATCTTTGTTCAGTTATATTGTTTATAAGTCAAGACTCCGAAAATATCCACTCCATCTCTCGAGTATCAGTGAAAATGTCATCAATTATAGACTTTGATATCTCTATAAAAATCTAATAGTTAACAACTCATTACGCTTTGTGATTATATTCTAACGACTTCAAAAGAACTTATATATTCTCTTGAACTTTATAAAACTCTTAAGTTATATTCTCTAGATCTATTCAAAATCCCCTCTCTCGAGTGATAGATTCTAAACATTCATCATCTTAATAGTGGCCAGCAAACAAGAAGCATTAAACTCAAAAGAATATAAATAAACTTAATAAAACTTCATAACAAAATCGACAATCAATATAAAGGTTCAAACATCAGTTGCATCATTCTCCAATATTAAGGAGTTTAGTTCATGATAATAGATAAAAATAATGAAAACAAAGTCATGAACCTAATGGAAATCATTAGAGTTCTAAGAAAGAAACTAGAAGATATAACCCGAATTGAATCTCTTCTTCTTCGGACGTCACCGCCTTCGTCTCCTCTTGTCGCTCTTCAATCCTCCTCTTTGGATCTCTATAAAAATAAGTGTTTTTTTTTGTGCTGTGTATTAGCCTCCTCCTTTGAGTTTAGACGAACTAATCTATTTATAATAAAGCATTGGGACCAATGAGCATGTAAAAACACTAAAATTGATGAATTTGGTCACTCCGGGGCACCGCGACACTGGTCTTTGGGCGCCGCGGCGCTCAAGTCTCGGTATTTTGTATGGCATTCAGCGAAAGCACGTCGCGACACGCATCAATGGCGCATCACGACGCGTGACAGGTTCCAGGTTTGTGTGTTTTCCACGTTTCTGCTTTTCCCGCGTGCTTTCAATGCGTCCGTATGGTCCTAAAACATGTATAAATGCCCCAAGATCCATGTATCAATGCTTCCTACAAATAAAACATAAAATAAACTACAAAATATATTAAATGATACGGAATCTAATAAAATAGTAAGCTAAGAATGCAGGAATAAGTGGGTATAAACCACACTTATCTGTTTTCCAGAAGTTCACGTTCGTGTTGCGTTCGTAAACGTGTTCGAACGAAATTTTCCAGAGAGTTCACGTTCGTGTTGCGTTCGTAAACGCGTTCGAAAGTTCTTTAGCAGAAAACCAGCGTTCGAGTTGCGTTTGAAGACGCGTTCGAACGAAACTGCAAAAAATAGAATTTTTACCTACGTGTTTGTCAGGCGTTCGAACGCCCATTCGTATTTTTCATGCACAAAACACATTTTTCAGGCATAAGACTATTTAAAACATGTAGAATTCGATTTAACAACATTTTAAAAGTAATAAGTTGACATGATCCAAGGGACAACATTTGACATGAATGCAGTCACCCAAGGAACATTAAAGCCTTTGCAATTGCCAACAGGCCCAATCACACGCCAAAGAGCTAAGAAGATCACAGACGCAATAGCGGAGCCAGAGTTTGCATATAATAGATGCATTCATCCTTCTAGTTTTTACTTGCCTTATGAGATTGATTATGATTCTAATTCTTTAACTCCTACGGATTTGTTATCTTTGATTGTTATTAAGCTTGGGAGTATGAATGATAAAGGAAAGGCGGAGTTGGTGAGAATAATAGGTTTCCAACGCATTGTGTATGACCCCGGCAATTGGGTGTGGCTTTATATGCAAGAGGAAAAGATCCAAGTTGCAACCAGGATGGGATGGTCCTTTTAAAGTCTTGGAAAGGATTAACGACAATGCATATAAGATGGATTTGCAAGGTAAGTACAACGTATCTGCTACTTTTAATGTTTCTGACTTAACTCATTTTGATGCAAGTTCAGATTCGAGGTCGAATCCTTTTCAACAAGGAGGGAATGAAATGAGTCCAACCACACCAGAGACATTACATGATGCAGCTAACAACTTGGAGGAACCCATGCAGTTGCCAACAGGTCCAATCACACGCCAAAGAGCAATGAAGATCAGAGAGGCCTTTGCGGGACTAGCTCAGAGCTATGTGACCAGTTGCAGCAACCAAGTCAAGTGCACACCAGAGACACATATGGGCATTACCAGAGAGGTCCCCAAGCTATTTCATTTGACCCAGATCATCTCAGACTGAAGCATAGCAGAGCAGCTTCAGCACCAGCACCCTTTTGACCCGATTTCACCCATTTTGGGACTATGTTAAATTTGGCCAAATGGGGGCATTTTTGTCCTTTGTGCTCGACATTTTGACATTATTTATGATGTAATTAGCATGGTTGACTATGCCATTAGGCTTAATTATGCTTAGATCTGTACTTAGCCGGAAGCACGTCAATTTACTATAGCATGTAAGCACCTCAATTAGCTTAAGTGAGATTAGCTTCTAATCTTTTTTTTAAGTTTATTTAGGTGCAAAAGGACCTTAATGGTCGTGGTTGAGGTGCTTCACTTAGGGCTTTTGGTAATTTTAGCTCTAGGGTCGTTTTAGTCTTTTTACTCTCTTGTAACCTTTATTATATGACCCTTCTTTGTATTTTGGAGACAACCAACGTAATATACAAAATTTGAAATAGTGAAAAGCTTGAGCTTTCCATGGCTATGGCCGAAACCTTGTTGAGGGAGGGATTCCACTTTTCAAGTTCAAATTGACTTATCTAAGCTTGGCAACTTAGTGGCGTCTCCATTGCTAGCAAAATACAATCTGATTTCATGCTTGTGGTTATCATGGACGTGAGTTTCATGGTGGTTAGGGGCTGATCTTGGTTGGGTTTTTTTCCTACAAAATCAGTATTCAAAGTTCTTGGGGTTTTGAGAAAGATGCTTGCTTGGTTTCACTGCATATTTAGTTACCTTCCAAGTCTTTTTCCATTTCTCATAAGATCTTCTATAATCACTCCTAATATCTTGGATATCACTTTTGAAAGTATCCAAAACCTTGATCCTATCATCAATGGTTAAACTTGGACCTGCCATCTCAACACTAAACAAACAGATTAGAAATAATAAAAAGCAAAACAAATATATAAATCCTCACAATCTCACGTGGGTTGGAAACCAAGCAAACCCCCAAGCATCTTTCTCAAAACCCCAAGAACTTTGAATACTGATTTTGTAGGAACAAAACCCAACCAAGATCAGCCCCTAACCACCATGAAACTCACGTCCATGATAACCACAAGCATGAAATCAGATTGTATTTTGCTAGCAATGGAGACGCCACTAAGTTGCCAAGCTTAGATAAGTCAATTTGAACTTGAAAATTGGAATCCCTCCCTCAACAAGGTTTCGGCCATAGCCATGGAAAGCTCAAGCTTTTCACTCTTTCAAATTTTGTATATTACGTTGGTTGTCTCTAAAATACAAAGAAGGGTCATATAATAAGGGTTATAAGAGAGTAAAAAGACTAAAACGACCCTAGAGCTAAAATTACCAAAAGCCCTAAGTGAAGCACCTCAACCATGACCATTAAGGTCCTTTTGCACCTAAATAAACTTAAAACAAAGATTAGAAGCTAATCTCACTTAAGCTAATTGAGGTGCTTACATGCTATAGTAAATTGACGTGCTTCCGGCTAAGTACAGATCTAAGCATAATTAAGCCTAATGGCATAGTCAACCATGCTAATTACATCATAAATAATGTCAAAATGTCGAGCACAAAGGACAAAAATGCCCCTATTTGGCCGAATTCAACATAGTCCCAAAATGGGTGAAATCGGGTCAAAATGGTGCTGGTGCTGAAGCTGCTCTGCTATGCTTCAGTCTGAGCTGATCTGGGTCAAATGAAATAGCTTGGGGACCTCTCTGGTTATGCCCATATGTGTCTCTGGTGTGCACTTGACTTGGTTGCTGCAACTGGTCACATAGCTCTGACTAGTCCCGCAAAGGCCTCTCTGATCTTCATTGCTCTTTGGCGTGTGATTGGACCTGTTGGCAACTGCATGGGTTCCTCTAAGTTGTTAGTTGGATCATGTAATGTCTCTGGTGTGGTTGGACTCATGTCATTCCCTCCTTGTTGAAAAGGATTCGACCTCGAATCTGAACTTGCATCAAAATGAGTTAAGTCAGAAACATTAAAAGTAGCAGATACGTTGTATTTACCTTGCAAATCCAGCTTATATGCATTGTCGTTAATCCTTTCCAAGACTTGAAATGGACCATCTCATCCTGGTTGCAACTTGGATCTTTTCCTCTTGCATATAAAGCCACACCCAATTGTCGGGGTCATACACAATGCGTTGGAAACCTATTATTCTCACCAACTCCGCCTTTCCCTTATCATTCATACTCCCAAGCTTACTAACAATCAAAGATAACAAATCCGTAGGAGTTAAAGAATTAGAATCATAATCAATCTCATAAGGCAAGTAAAAACTAGAAGGATGAATGCATCTATTATATGCAAACTCTGGCCCCGCTATTGCGTCTGTGATCTTCTTAGCTCTTTGGCGTGTGATTGGGCCTGTTGGCAATTGCAAAGGCTCTAATGTTCCTTGGGTGACTGCATTCATGTCAAATGTTGTCCCTTGGATCATGTCATAAGTTCTTAAGATTGTTGTGTTTTATGTGTTATAAATAAAAATTAACATGCATCAATCAACTTAATCATTTACTAACATGACAATAATAGAATATGAATAAGAAAGTTAGGAAAACCTGGAAAATGTTGAAGAAGAATAAAACTTGGTCCAAGTCGAGTTGCCTCTGTCCTTAAGAACTTATTAGCCCCGCCTCGGTGTTCTACGGATGTCTTGTGGCTAATGTTCTTCCAGGATTACTTGGATGTTTCTTATAGAAGCACTCCTTTCACAAGGACAAAATGGTAAGAACTCTCTTGACTATGAAGACTCAAGACCTCATAATATGCAAGACTTATAAGAAAATGTATATGAAAATTCAGTGTGTAGAAATGAGAATCCAATGTCTTATTTATAGACATTGAGAGTTACCATTGAAAAAGTACCCTTATGTCAAATAAGGCAATTCCTAAAGGTTATATTCTTTCCCCTTAAAGGACACACCATTCCCTTTAAACCCAAGAGTTTAATCTCTTCACTTAAGAATTACATTATTTCATTTCATATATAAACTTTTATAACTATACTTAAAAAAATTTCCTACCGACATTATTTTTTATTGAGAGAGAAATTAATTGAAGATTAAATAAGATAGACGAGGAGGCCATGGAATCTTGATGAGTAATGATACACTCATACACACTTTTACTTAAAGTTTTACTAACTCTTTCACTGTAGATCACTGTAGCTACAGTGAGAGAGTTAATAAAATTTTAAGTTAGAATGTGTGTGAGTGTATCATTTTTGAATCTTTATTGGTCAAAAATGATAGGAAATGAGACCGAGGATTAGATTTGGATTCATTATTTTAAATGATTTAATTAATAAATTAATATTATGAGTAATGATGTTGTTTTTTTAAATGTCAGTTTACAAGGAGGAAAAAAAAGCCTCTTTTAATTTTGTACGACACTAAGCACTTCTCGATTGGGCACCCCCACCCTTTTAGCCTTTCTCGCTTTTGTGGTCTTCATTTATTGTTAAGGGTAATACCAAAATTCGACACCGCTCTTTTATTATTACCAACAATATCTCAATTTGAACTTCATTTTCTTTTGATTTATTTTTCAAAGCAATTTCTTTATCTTTGATTATACTTAATTTTTTAAATAAAAATGTTATAATATTCCACAATAAAAAAAAACAAACTAGAGATGGGCAGAACAGATTTCGATTTGGTTTCGAAGTAAACCAAATCGAAAACCGATAGATTCTAAATCGAAAGGTTAAAACCGAACCAATTTGGTTCACGATTCAATTTATGTTTTAGTTAAATCGATCGGTTCACGATTTTACAAACTGATTGGTTCCCCGATCTGGTTCACGATTCAAACCAATCGAATTGAACTAATCGGTTTAACTAAAACATAAATTGAAAAACCGAATTGATATGTTCGATTCGATTAAGTTATGTTCAGATTGTTTTACCCACCCCTAAATCAAACATTTGTCAAATCTTATAATGTTGAAATTAATGTATCAAATCTTATGTAGGAGAGTTTCGATTCAAAATGTTTATTTTGTTTCGAGATTTTTATTAGTTGAACTTAGACTCAGACGGTTCCCCGGTTCCACACTCGAACCGAATTCCGGTTCCATTCTTTTTTTTTTGGCTTTATTGAAAATAAAAAAATTGTGATTGATAAATTAATATAATTTAAAATTATGAATTTGAATTTTTATATAATAAACTTACATTACATAATTACATTAAATTACAAATAAAATTCTTATCTAAAAAAAAAAATTATTAAATTAAAGAGCTTGAACTTAAACTTTTAACAATTTAAGTTGCCTATGTACCCTTTAGGGGTGAGAGTAATCAAAACTCACGTAGTTTCATTAAATTTTAAGATATTCCCCACTGTAATTTTACAATTATTTAATTATCAATCATCATCAATGTCTGTTGATTCTTCAGCTCCCGTTCCACTTGCACTTGCAGATGCATTATCGAACAAGTCTCAAATTCATCATGGGCATCTTTTTGTTGCCTCAGATTAGCTCGGGTCCATCATCCTCCACACTGCTGTTGCTTCTAGAGTGCTTGGATGTAATAAAGACCCTTCCGACTTCCAATATATTGCCTCTCATGCTAAAGGCTTGCTTAACCCAAAAGTGGAAATATGTGCTGCCAATATCTCTTTAGCAATAATTAATAATACAATATATACATTTTGATGTCGGTTCCACCATCAAGGATTGAAAATTTTTACTAACTAAACTTTCAGTTGAAAATTCAAATCCATATGTTTTTTATTTCTTTATAATAACCAACAATCACTTGCGTTAAGTCTTGATTGCATTACGGTCAGTTCGCTACAACTAGATTGTCTTACTGATTGCAAGTTATATCTTCTAACATAATATTAAATAACTCTATTAAATCAATTTTTATTTTAGTTATTATTCTTGTCATATCAATTTCATCTAATATCCTAAATATACATAGTAAGCGGGAGTGGTAATTAAAGTACTATTCAACCTTTTATTTAAATCTGGATAAAAAACAGTAGAGTAGCATAAGATAAACTAAATGAATGTTCTCTAAAATAATTGCAACAATTTTCGTTTCATAACATTAATAACTTCAAACAAAACAATATCATTAGGATCACGACTATCAACATGCTCATCGAGAGTACCAACAATATTCAAACTTTCAAGAATAAATAAATGTGATGTAGGATAATAAATTCCGTTAAAAATTTTTGTAGCACCATTAAAAACTTTTAAAATCTCTAAAAGTTTATCACAAATTTTCTATTGACTAGGAAAAAGTGTGATATGTTGAACATATTGAGGGAAAAAAAACTATATAATGCATTTTTGTATTGCAAAACTTGACATAAAAGAAAAGAAGTTGAATTCTAACGAGTTGGAACATCTCGTGAAAATTTTATCGGTTTAATACCATTAAATTTACAAAACTTGGCCAATTCTCTCCTAACTTGAGAATATGACCAAATACAATTAACTGTTTTCTTAATAGGATCAATGAAAGATGATAATTTTTCCAAACCATCTTGTACACATAAATTAAGGAGATGACATGTGCAACGAATATGAAAAAACGACCCCCTAAATTTGGTTCGCATATTTCTATCCAACTGTTGAAATTTTATCTAATAAACCATATCATCAAAAATTACTTTCATCATTGTATAAATATTTTGTGCAGTATGTTGTTCATCAAAAACTCTAAATGCAATAAGTTATTTTTGCATGTTACATGATGCATCAATCCAATGACAAGTCACACCCATGTATGAGTGTGTTTACCAATGGTCACTCCAAATATCAGAACAAATAGATAGACGCCCTTTAATATCTCTAAATATTTCATTAAAATTAATTTTACCATCTTTGTACAATTTAAAAATTGACGTTTTATTGTATTTCTAGTCTTTTTACATGCAACATGATTTAAAGCATTCTAAACGTAATTAGTAAATCAATTTTTTCACCAAAACTTAAAGAAAGACGTGTCATACAAGTTAATTTAGCAAATTCTTCTCTATTTTTAGCATCAGAATATTTAAATAAATCTAAAGCACTCGTACCTCTACTAGATGATGCGTACCTGGCCATTTGAGTTTGCGTTGTATCAAGTCCAAGTTCAGCAGTATGATGTCTTTCCAGGTGCTTGATCATATTGTTGAGTTCTTATAAGGTCCCAAGATCATGAAAACAAGCACAAAAACGCATGAATACATCAAAGTATAATGGCGGAAACATATACTCACAATGATTGGATTTGATGCATCAAAGAACAAAAGCCTTCTCCACCTCTTCAAGGTCACAGCAATGGCTCTCCAAGGCAGTGAGTGGCTCGGTTTTGCTGCTCCTTGATGGTCCAAGAATCGGCCATTGATGAACACCATGGAAGCTCAAAGCTTCAAGCTTCAAAAAGGGATTCCAAGCTCACAAGAACACTTCCCTATCACCTTTGTATAACCTAAGGTGTGCTAGCACTTCATCTTCTTCCTTTGTTCGGTCAAACCAAAAATTGAGAGATGAAAAATGGCTCCAAGCCGTGAAGAGAGAAGAGAGAGAGAATGGAGGGAAAAATTCCTTCCAAAAACCGTGAACCATGCTTAGTCTAAGAGAGAGAGAGAAAATGTTTTGTATATACATATATAATTTTTTATTCCATTTACCAAGTAAATAAATAATAAAATATATATACAACAATTAATTCAAAAGTCAAAAGGTACAAGTCCTATCAACTTTCAAACCATCACCTTTCACTATTCACATCAAGTCACTTTATAAAGTGACTACATGTCAAATCACATCACTCAAAGTGACAAGTGATTTGACACTTGATGCGACTAGTGATTTGACGCTTGATGTGACTTGCGTGCCGCGCTCGGATTCGAAATGTGAATGCACTCGCAATCACTCTCGGGCTCGGGTTCGCTAATTCCAAATTAACGAATTTTCCATCGCGTCGTAATTAAATGATTACGCCTAGCGAAATCACTATTCACGTCATTAACGAATTAATTCTAAATTAATTCGTTCGCCCGAATTAAAATCCAATTTCAATTCCGCGTCGAAATCTAATTTCGATTAATATATCGAATATATTAATTTAACCGATCAATTCCAAATTAATCGTTCTCTCTCTTTAAGCGATATTTTATCCCAGATAAAATATCGCTGTAATTAATCACAGATTAATTTTCTCTCTCATCGAATTAATCCCAGATTAATTATAGTGCGAGTCATACATCATCAGTGAATCCTCGGGGAGCGACCATGAGATCTCCGGATATGTTGGCAGTAAATACGGTTATCGGACTATTCGAATACGTACGTACCAAGTACTACGTTTTACCGATTCACAAGACAAGGTTGGCTTCTAGCAAAGCGTCATGCCTACCTAATTCTCCGGAAATATTCTTATAGGAATATAAAGATCTATATCAGGCGTAGTATACAACGTATAGTGCATATCGATCCAGTATCGGACTGTCGGCTGGAACCGTGTCTGCACCGTACGAAGCACATGTCGGATGTCTTGGTAACTAGTCTCTATAATCGGATATACATGACCTAGTCATAATATCCCGATTGGCTGCAGCACATAAGAGCACCAGTCCCATATCATACGTGACATCATCTCCACTATAACTGGAGTGATACTTCCGTCTTGACATCACACCCAACACACTACGATTCTCAATATACCCAGTATTGGCGTACAAGAACCTGTTAAATCCCTGGACGACCGCAACCAAAGTGTATTGATTGTCGCAAGTATTAGCGGTGCAAGTCTCAGGTTAAGACTAAATACACCTACCCTGATTTCGGACTTCCATAGACAAATAGTCATACTACCAATGGAATTCCAAGGGGGGTCAATCCAGAGCGAAGCTGTTTCCCGTACCATCGGTGAAACACAACCTCCTATTACACTTGCATGAGTATCCTATAACCAAATATATGAGAACTATGCCGTTGTGCTCTCACAACACGCACAAGTGCAATACTAGTCTTTTACGTATTTATCGATGTCCAATCTCGATGATACTCTGACTAGGGATATTAATGATTTATCCTTCGTTGGATTTACATCTCATATCATTCTCAATCAAGGAACAAATCATAGGGACCTCTCATCATTTATACATCTAGGTGATCTAATCACAAATGATAAGAGTGCAATCTCATTTGTCACATAGTTAATTTATACAAAAACACCGTGATCTGTACAAATAGTGACGCTATGGGTCATAATTGTCTAACAATCTCCCACTTGGCCTATAGCCAGTCACTCGAGTCTCTAACACCCGAATATGTACGGTTGGCTCAAATAGCTGAGAAAAAAGCTTTTGTCAGCGGATTTGCATGAATATCATCTTGATGCGATTTATTCGATCATCACATCGCCACGATGTATGATCCGAACGAATCAGATGAATATCAAAGTATGTATCTGGATCGTTGATGAGACCATTAATTCTTTAGCCTGTGCTGACGTCTATCTCAGCTGCTAACAGAACTATATCTAATCCAATTAAATTATTATTGACCCAAATGACTTCTATTGTTGCCTCAGCTGCAGTAATTATCCACATTTATTGTTTATTCGGTAACAGTATTTTGCTTGGAAGATTTCCAGCTCACTGTACCGTTATTCAAACTGTATAATACCGTTTGCGATTTTTAGTCATCTTTATCGGTTATAGGAAACTTGCTACAGTGACCCCAGTCACTTCAAGTTCTCATTCTCTATAGAGTAAGACAGCATCCTTAGTTCTCTAAGATACTAACGGATGTTCTTAACATCAATCCGGTGACTTTCACTCGGATTGGCCTGTTTGTGAATTCATATGCTCAAAGCGTATGAGACACCAGGTCACGTACATTTTTCAATGTACGGTTTCTCGAAGAGTATTCGAAAACCAAGCTTTCGCCGATATTTATTTTATGGGAATATCATTTTCAAGAAATGACATATTATCATTTTTATAGGACAACCATTGTCAGTGCACTCCCACTAACCCTCTTATTTACACAAGAATCATTTTCGTTTTGAATTAAATCATACACCATTATGATTGCATCAAAACGATAATTCCAAGAACTTATGCTCGCGTCAGCTAGCATCATCCAAATGGATCTACCGTGGCAATAGGTAAAAGGTTGAATCGTAATCAACACAATATCGATGACGATACCTTTCCGTTAAAAGCCTAGCTTTATACGTTGGTATGTTGCCATCCATGTACGTCTTCTGAAGACTTATATAGTACCAATAGGCACAATGCCTTGTGGTACATCAACTAGTATCCAAACTGGTTGATATACATGGAATCCATTTCGGATATATGGCAATTTGCCATAATAAGGGAGTCGATACTTGTATCACTTCCTTATACGTAGTCAGTTGGTATACCTTAATAAGATAAACATCTTTATGAGGTGAGATCAGAAACCCATACCCCAGGTTATTTTCTGACTCTGTCCGACCTACGCTGTTCTTGTGTATTCGAAGATCAATGGTATAGTTTCATCCTTGATGAACTATTTATGTTCCATTTCGATTCGGTGCCTTGAACAGTATTACTCCGATTTTCATCGAGTTATACTATCCTCCCACTTACCACTGCATATCGGTATTCCTCTTAGGAAAACCGCATGGTGAGCAACAATCTAATTGTTCTCTTGTGAGGTGTATAAGTACAATACTTATGGTATCCATAGGATAACCTACAATTGGCACTTATCCTATTTGGGTTTTAGTTTGGTATGTTCCAAACATATGCCTAGCATTCCCAAATATTCAGGAATGAGAAACCCGGTTTCTTTTCCCGTTCATATCTAATATGATATCTGTCAAACAATTATAATGGATTTTTATTCAAAATAAGTTCTTGCAATGTTTAAAGCTATCCGTTGAAGGAGATGGTAGCTCAGAGCGACTCGTGATTAACCTTATCATGTCTAACAAAATTCGGTTAATCCGTTCAGACACACCGTCAAACTGACGTGTTCCGGAAGGAGTCCTCTTTGAAAGAATACTATATTCTTTCAAGTATACGAGAAACTTATTGCTTAAGTATTTTCCATTACAGTCTTACTGTGACGGTTTAATACTTTAGCTGATCTGTTTGTCTACTTCGTGTCGAAACTGTGAAAGTTCCCTATTTGTGTTTAAAAAAAGAAACACATAACCATAACGCGATGCCACATCCGTACAGGTCACGAAATATTCATATCCACCTCTAGCCTAGCTAGACATGGGTCCACTTGCTTCACTATAAACTAGGGCTAACAGATCAGTGGCATTTACACTTTTACCAAGTAAATAATGCTATAGGCACTTTGCCCAATAAACTAGATTCATAGACTTTATTTGAATGGAATCAAATTAGTCATAGTACCCACTCTTCGAAAGTGTGGATATACGAGTCTTGTTTGATTGTGTCCCAGACAACAATGCCACAATTAGTTTCTTCTGATCAAATCAGTTTGAGCTATTTATTTGTCATGTTATATATTTGAGATATTATTTATATTCAAAATATAAATTCTGTTATTTACATCTAATGTGTTTATCTCAATATCATCTTTATATAATAAAACACTTTAGTGTTCTAGAATATAAAGGTACACCGCAGCGGGTTATACACGATATAGAGATAATATTCTAGTCAAACTAGTTACATTTTAACAGTTTCTTAATTTAAGTACATACCCGAAGGTAGTTCCTAAATTCAGGTATCTATGGTTAAAAACAGCGACTTTCGTCCTTTTACTGGTCGCGGATAAATCTCAGTTGAAGTCAGTATCCTGTTCAAAACAGATTCTGAACATCAATATATATTTTATGTACCACACTAAGTATTCAAAATCCAACTTTAATACTAGTTGTGAACATAATTATGACAAATATATTGAAGTCAGAGCCTTGCTCGTCTTCAATTCCTTCTTAGGATATGTCCTTTTATCTTCCAGAAGATTATAATGATTTTGCCTTTGCCCGTTTTCAACATTCCAGTAGCCTTTGGCCAAGCCTGGGTTTCTAAAATATCGAAGTAAGGTGCGCCTTGCGCTACTTGCCTAATTGCAAAGTTTGACTTTGTCTCCTTGAGAATAATCATTAATTCTCCAAGAATTATTTATTGCAATTTAGTATTTCAAAGATCTAAAATAGATCCATGAAAATCCTTTATTTCATATCATGGTAAGGATTTAATCTAATTCCTTAATTCTGATTCAGAAATTAGGAGTTACTTGACAAGTATTATGGATTAAGCACTAAAGTTATCATTACATGAATATTCTAAATATCATGTTCCACTTATTTGCTTAACTCTGAGCTGCTTTAGGCATAATACGTTATTTTATCAAATAAAGTAACTTATTATTTTCCAAGATTATCTTGAAATTTATTCACATTTGAAAAATCATAGTCGTTCAAATACACTTTCACCCAGGATTATGTTTTAAACATTAATATTTCAATTTATCTTGATTCTAATAGTCCAACTATTTAATCAACGATTTATGGTACTATATATTATATTGATTATTATAGTCCAACTATACAATCAAATATAATTAAATTAATTAATCTCAATTACATTGATTACTATAATCCAATTATAAAATCAACTGTAAATCGAAATTAATTAATTCAAATATATTGATTACTATAATCCAATTATATAATCAACTATAATACAGTCCAACTGCTTATTAAAACAACAATTTAAATATTAGTCTAACTAACATTTAATCAAACGACGAAATAATTTGTGATTGAGCGCGCCTGGCGAGTAATTGAACGAATATTGTAAATTCAATTATTGCCTCCCACTTTTTCGGCGAGCCTCTAACCCTCTGTCGAGTACTCGGGAAACCCTGTTTCCTAGTGGGCTAGGATCCCGTTAAATATCACACAATCTTGACTTTGGCCAACAAATTGTATGATATTAACTAGGTAGATCTTTAAGATCAATTGGATCCAATCCAATTCCTAGATCCGGTAGGGGGACGTCCAAGCCCGAAACATATATCTTATATATGCCAATACATCCAATGTATTGCCTAACATTTTTCCTCTAAATCAACTAAGCATTGGCTTTAGCACAACAAGCTTAATGATCACAGTTAAGCGGAACCCATTGACCATGGAAAGCTTCATAATCAATGTCGATGGACAAGAAGTGGTCTTGACTTTGGCCAACAAACCACAACTTGGACAAAACACTGATATGGAACAAAGCCTTCGTGATTCAAACACATCTTTGATAGACAAAGGCCTTGACTTTGGCCAACAAACCAATGCCGTCTTAGAACTTGAGTAAGAATCACTCAATGGAAGGAAAGACGCTTAATATTATTTGAGAGTTTTTCGCGTGCAAATGGACAACCAATTTATTATCTTTGTTAAGGTCTCATCATCATACACCCTTAAACATGCATTCTAAACACATAATAAAGCGTATATGAAATAAAATAATAATGATATGCGGATGGATACTTTACATTGATCCTAGATCAAATCTCTCATTTTCTCTCTCTAAAGCTAGCATATGTATTTACTTTTACCCGTTACACTACACTTCTAAAGAAACCTCATATACATTGAGGGGAATATGTGAGAAGAGAATACAAAGAGTATAGAGGTGATAAGGCTGGGCACGCAGGTCCAATTTAATAAATCAAATTTATTACAACAATTTCCAAAATTGCCCCCACCCGACTAATATCCATCTGATATACATTATTCATGCATCACAACCATGTATTCACACAAGCATGTTATTAATCAATCTAATCAAATTAATTAATCTGATAATTAGTGATCATCCAATGTTCAAACAACAATTTGATTTTTGCTCGAGTCAAACTCGTTTTGCGAATAAGTACTCAAAGTACGAATTCTTGAATTAAATTAAACTACATCATTAAATCTAATTTAATACGCATTTAATTCTAATTCACTATTTAATTCCAAATTAAATATTACACTTTTATTTAATGAACCTTTACGATTTAAATTCCAAATTCAATCGTTATGGGTCTCAAAGCCCGATTAACGTCCAACGTTTATTTAATTAAAGTCCAATGGGCTTTTAATTAATTTCTTAAGGCGTGGACTTTTGGTCAACTCGGGTCAAACCAAATGACCAAAATCCAATCCGGGAGTTACCCCATAAGCCTTTAAATTAATTGGCCCATTAGGCCCAATTAAATAATTAAGGTCCATTAAATCATAATTGGACTTTATGGATGCGTTTTTGGGCCTAATTGGATCCAACCAATTTTGCCTAAACCCAACTTTGTACAACAAAGCCCAAAAGCCCAATTACAACTTATAAGGCTCAATTTCCAAAAACAAGCCCAATTAATTAACTTATAAAATTCCAAATTCCATAATTAATTAACCTAAGTGTAATACACAATTAATCACCCAATTAACATTTCTAAAACATCAATTAGCATAATTAATCATGCACTTTTACAACAAATAGTGTCCAACACAATATATTAAAATCAAACCCATTTTACATGCTTTAAAATCTCTCGGCAATTGGGGGATTTTACGTCTGATTCGAATTCAATCCAATTAATTCCACAATCGACATTAAATCATATTCCCGAATGATTTCCAACACATCCAATGTTCAAAAATCAAAAAATTCCAAGACAATATGGGCTATTTGTATTCGGCCAACATAAGCAATTTGGGGAAAGTTGTTCCAAACTAATTTTCAACAAATTGATCCAATCAATCCTCAATTAAACATACTTTAAGCATTCTAAATCATCCAATTTCATCAAACATGCTCAAAATCAAGTTTACCCAAATTTGTCAATTTTGGCCAACACAAAAAATTGGGGAAATTTGTTCCAAACACAATTTCTTCAAATTGATCCAATCAATCATTAATTCAACACATTTAAGCATACTAATTCATCAAATTTCATCAAATCATGCCCAAATTCGTTTTGCCCAATTTTAACCCTAACTTTTTCATGCTTGATCAAAGCTCTGATACCATTGTGGAGTTCTTATAAAGTCCCAAGATCATGAAAATCAAACACAAAAATGCATGAATACATCAAAGGATAATGGCGGAAACATATACTCACAATGACTGGATTTGATGCATCAAAGAACAAAAGCCTTCTCCACCTCTTCAAGGTCACGACAATGGCTCTCCAAGGCAGTGAGTGGCTCGGTTTTGCTGCTCCTTGATGGTCCAAGAATCGGCCATGATGAACACCATGAAGCTCAAAGCTTTAAGCTCCAAAGGGATTCCAAGCTCACAAGAACACTTCCATATCACCTTGTATAACCTAAGGTGTGCTAGCACTTCATTTTCTTCCTTTGTTCGGTCAAACCAAAAATTGAGGGATGAAAAATGGCTCCAAGCCGTGAAGAAGAAGAAGAGAGAATGGAGGGAAAAAATTCCTTCCAAAAACCGTGAACCATGCTTAGTCTAAGAGAGAGAAAATGTTTCGTATATACATATATAATTTTTTATTCCATTTACCAAGTAAATAAATAAAATATATATATACAACAATTAATTCAAAAGTCAAAAAGCTACAAGTCCTATCAACTTTCAAACCATCACTTTCACTATTCACATCAAGTCACTTTAATAAAGTGACTACATGTCAAATCACATCACTCAAAGTGACAAGTGATTTGACGCTTGATGCGACTAATGATTTGACGCTTGATGTGACTTGCGTGCCGCGCTCGGATTCGAAATACGAATGCGCTCGCAATCACTGTCGGGCTCGGGTTCGATAATTTCAAATTAACGAATTTTCCATCACGTCGTAATTAAATGATTACGCCTAGCGAAATCACTATTCACGTCACTAACGAATTAATTCTAAATTAATTCGTTCGCCCGAATTAAAATCCAATTTCAATCCGCGTCGTCGAAATCTAATTTCGATTATATATCGAATATTTATTTAACCGATCAATTCCAAATTAATCGTTCTCTCTCTTTAAGCGATATTTTATCCCAGATAAAATATCTCCGTAATTAATCACAGATTAATTATCTCTCTCATCGAATAATCCCAGATTAATTATAGTGCGAGTCATACGTCATCAGTGAATCCTCGGGGAGCGACCCATGAGATCTCCGGATATGTTGGCAGTAAATACGGTTATAGGACTATCCGAATACGTACGTACCAAGTACTACATTTTACCGATTCACAAGACAAGGTTGGCTTCTAGCAAAGCGTCATGCCTACCTAATTCTCCGGAAATATTCTTATAGGAATATAAGATCTATATCAGGCGTAGTATACAACGTATAGTGCATATCGATCCAGTATCGGACTGTCACGTGCTAGGCCTGGGGCTGGAACCGTGTCTGCCCCGTACGAAGCACATGTCGGATGTCTGGTAACTAGTCTCTATAATCGGATATACATGACATAATCATAATATCCCGATTGGCTACAGCACATAAGAGCACCAGTCCCGTATCCTACGTGCCATCATCTCCACTATAACTGGAGTGATACTTCTGTCTTGACATCACACCCAACACACTACGATTCTCAATATACCCAGTATTGGCGTACACAGAACCTGTTAAAGCCCTGGACGACCGCAACCAAAGTATATTGATTGTCGCAAGTATTAGCGGTGCAAGTCTTAGGTTAAGACTAAATACACCTACCCTGATTTTGGACTTCCATAGACACATAGTCATACTACCAATGGAATTCCGAGGGGGTCAATCCAGAGCGAAGCTGTTTCCCGTACCATCGGTGAAACACAACCTCCTATTACACTTGCATGAGTATCCTTTACCCAAATATATGAGAACTATGCCGTTGTGCTCTCACAACGCGCACAAGTGCAATACTAGTCTTTTACGTATTTATCGATGTCCAATCTCGATGATACTTTGACTATGGATATTTAATGATTTATCCTTCGTTGATTGATACTGTCTCATATCATTCTCAATCAAGGAACAAATCATAGAGACCTCTCATCATTTATACATCTAGGTGATCGAATCACAAATGATAAGAGTGCAACTCCTTTGTCACATAGTTAATTTGTACAACAACACCGTGATCTGTACAAATAGTGACGCTATGGGTCATAATTGTCTAACACATATTGACGTATCCACCAGAAAATTTGTAAGGAACCTCACAATGGTTGCATACCGCCCTTGAACCTTCATCAGTATCGTCTAAATGAAAATGAATTTTGAAAATATCTGAGAAACGAGACTTAACTTTTCTTCTCCATGAACCGATACTATGGTCGCTCTCTTGGGTTAGCACATTTGACATTATGTTCTCAGATGAGCTTGCGATTTGTTGTTTCAGAAATTTTAAAGAATTAGAGAATTGAGAATGAAACAATTATATAAATTGAGAGAATTGAGAAATTTCTGTTGTTGAAATAATGAAAATGACCCATATTTATACATTTTAAGAATATTTTGTGATACCTAAAATGTCCCTAAAATTAACTGTTTTATTAGTGTTATTATGGGTAATTTGGGAATTCCCCAAATTTCTTGTTTATTTATTTTTTTGGCAGTTAGGGGCAGGGAGCCGTTGGGCTTCCTGCTCCACCCAGCCCAAAGGCTTCTAGCCGTCGGGCTGGCCTTTTGGGGGGTTGGTACCCTAGGGTTCCAACTGGTTCCAACCGATTCGGTTAGGTAGGAACCCTAACCGAATCGGAGGTTCCGGTTCCGGTTCCGGTTCCAAGATCGGTTGGAACCTGAAATCGGAACCTTGACCGGGTATAGTTGAACTAACCCATTTTTAGTAAAATATCAAAACTAACTAAATTGATTATTATTTAGTGTCTTATAAATGTTAGATTATTTATATGTAGATTTGTAATGTATCTTTTAAAAAAAGGAAACTAATTGCAAAAGGGTATTGTTGTCTTTATACAAGAAGGGTTACCAAAAGTGACGGAGTGCTCAAATCTCAATGTACTGTATTGTTATTAATAATAATAAACTAAGCACAGAGAATATATTTCAGATTAAGGAGAGTCACGTGCGCACGTGACATGACAGTGAGTCGGTGCCTCGTTTCTCTTAAAAGAAAAAGAAGCGCACGAATTGCGGCCAGCTGCCTCCCCTACGTGCGACAATCCCCACGCGCCAGCCGAAACCCTCCACTCAGAGAAGGCCCCACATACGGGCGCGTGTATATACTAGCGCGTGGGTAAGACATGCATTAGCGTCCGCATTGACCGCCCAAGGCCGCGCTCCAATCAAACCCTCCCCCCACGACCCGTATCTTTTTGTGGGTCCCAGTTTCACAGAAAATCGCTTAACCTAACTCCTTTAATTTTCATTTAATTAAAATTTTAATTTTTTAAAATTCTTCCAACATGACCAAAAACAAAAAATGCTGAGACGATACACTGAACGATTCCTAAATTTTTTCTTTTACTTTGAATCTGGTAAGGTAAGTACTGTAAATCACACTGTTTTTGCATCTCTGTTTTAACACGTGCTTTTGAATTATTTTACCCTACTTTGTCGTAAGACATTGTATCTATCTATGTATCGTTAATACTGTTGAATTCTTAGATTAATTAGATAATAATAATATCTTATTCTCAAAACACTTCATAATTTTACCATATTTAAGTTTCCGGTGACCGTATCTTTTAGATTCAGGAGAAATAAATTATGTCTTACATAATAATCAATGTTATGGTAAAAATTTATCAATTAATACTACATTATATATATAATAAAGTGTTTTATATTATATAGGAGGTATGTATTAGATATGTAGAAATATTATTAGAGCAAATTCTCATGCATAACTTCCTAAATTAAAATTCCATTATTTTTTATGCATGGAGCTTATTGTTTTTTTAATGCACATGGATGGAGGGCCCTTACAATTACATAGGGTCGGGCCCATTTTTATATATTTTTAGTGTTTTTTTTAATTTTTTAATTTTTATGATTTGGCAAATAATTTTTTTTAAATTATTTTTAACCTCTAAATTTATTTATCTAGATATTGTCTACGACCCATGGTATCTATCACAATTTTATTATTGGGCTTTTAGTATTTTCTCATACACATGGATAGTGGGCCGTTGGGACTACACAAGGCTGTGCCCATGTATAATTTATATAATTTTTGTTGGGAATTTTTTCTTTTAATTTTAGTCTTTAATTTTAATATTTTTATAATTTGGTCTCTAAAATTATTATTAATTATTTTTTGACACCTAATTTTTTATCTCTAAATTGGACCCACTAATCACCAAGTAGATATTATTTTCGTTACAGTAGTAAGACACACATACCAACACGATTTTGTTATTAGGCTTTACAATTCAAAATGCGTATATTACGTTAAGAAAATCCATCAGTATAAATATTGTCCTTTGTCATAATCTTCTTATTGTGTTTTGCTACTTAAAACACGTATACTAAGTTAGAGAAATCCATGATTCATAAAATAGTTCAAAATTTTCCTCATTAATGATGTGAGATATTACACCGCCTATATCATACATAGCAATATTACAAACTAAATTATTATTCTTATATTAGATTTAGATTACTGTTAGAAAAAATATTTACTTTTTTTCTTTAAAAATCGATGAAAATGATGCTAGAGTTGATAATATGATTTAACAATTTTAGTATATAAAAAAGTGATTAATAGTTGATTAAGAACAAATTATTGTAAAAGTTGCAACACTTATGGCTTACTTTTAAACAATAATCATGCTTGGATGTAATTGTAAGACCACCAAACTCAAGCAATAAGTGATTTGAGAGAAGTAAAATCAAGAGAAGACTGTATGTAGTAGGATAGATATTACCATTTTTTTTTTATGCTTGTGTCAAAATGTTGAAAAGTTGAAGGCAGTCACCTTGAGAGTTAATAGTAATAATAATAATAAAAAAAAAAAGGTCGTCTTGTGTGCTGCAACTTCGTTCTCCTATCATCTACTTTTTCCATCTCAACATTCTCTTTAATTATCTTGCTATAATCATCCGAGAAAAACTTATGTAAGAACGGTCTTGTATGACTGTCCAAAACACGTGTTTTAAAAAAAAAGATAAAGTCTTATAGGTCCTTAATTTTTTTCATAATATCCCGTCAAATTCTTGGTTTTTTCATAATACCTTATCAAGTCATTGTAGTTAAAAAAAATAATGGCAACATATCCATTTATTATTTTATTTTCTTATTTTGCCCTTTATCAAATTTATAAGTAATAAAAAAGAATTCTAACATCAAGAGACTCATATGATATATTAAAAATATAAATACCTTAAATGTAAATTTTTACAAGGTAACTCCGATCATTGGAATAAAACTACAGTAATATAAAAAGTTCTTAAGAATCTAGGTTTTTCTTTTAAAAAGAAATTATCTCACCTGAATTATAAATGAAGTGAGGGTACTTAATGCATATCATTTGTACAGTCTGTTTCCCTAATATACGCGGAAATTCAGCAAATTAAATAAACAAAACTCTCCAACAAAATCAAAACTTGGACTAAACATTACAACAATGTAGCGTGTAGATAATCTAATTGGCAAATAACTATTTTTTAATTAAAAAAGAATAATAAAAGAAGAAATTATCAATTTGCCAAGTTTTAATCTTCAAGAATATTTCAATGCAAGTATTCTCATGAATTTTTTTTTCCAACTTTGTGTTCGTAAATAGCAGCTATCGCTTGTGTTCCAACCCCATAAAAATAAAAATAACTATTTTTAAAGAAATATAAGAATTTTGTAATGAAAAATATATTAGAAAAAAATTAATGGTTCTAATGGAGCTGAAACCTTAAAACCAACTCGCATATTGGAGAGAAAAATTACAGAGAGGAAAAATGAAGAGGGAAAAAACAAAAGATAGAAAAAGATTTTAATTTATTGTGTATGTTTATAATTGTTGATGTCACACTTTTTTTTATAAATAAAGAGTAGAAATGGAAAATAGAAAAAATAAATGGATATGTAATCATTAATTTTTAATGACAAGAACTTGATGAGATATTATGAAAAAATCAAAGACTTGAAGAGACATCATAAAAAAATCAGGAAACCATAGGACTTTCTCCCTTAAAAAAAATTCCTCTATACAACATCAAACTAATCAGAACAGTAGAACAAGATAGACCCAAAGTCCAGGATATATTTAAGTTTTATTTGAAAAATAATTACCACTCACAATATTGATTTGGAAGAAAAGTGTTTTCGAATTGCTGCTAAAACCTTGCGACAGCCAAATACAATTAGACCCGGCCCGAACCGGCCGGTTTCCGGTTCCACACATAAGTGGAACCAGAACCTTGAACCGAACCGGAACCGACCGGTTTGGTTCGAAATTTTTTTTTTTTTTAAAAATTTTTTTTGAAAATAAATTAAAATAAATGAGATTAATTTAATAAATAAATAAAATTATTACATTGAAGAGCTTGAGCTTAAATTTTTAAAAATTTAAGTTACCTACGTATCCTCCAGGGGTGAGAGGAATCAAAGCTCACGTAGTTCCATTACAATTTTAAGATATTTCCGCTTTGTAAATTTATAATTTTATAATTATCAATCATCATTATAAGTTGATCATTCAGCTCCGGTTCCGCTTGCACTTGTTGCAGCAGATGCATTATCGAACAAAGCTTCAAAATCATCGGGGGCATATTCTTATTGTCTCATATCAGCTCGAGTCCAATCATCCACACAAGCTATTGCTTCTGGAGTGCTTGGATGTAATGAAGATCGTCTAACTTCTAATATATTGCCTTTCACGCTGAAGGCTTGCTCAACCGCAACGGTGGAAATAGGTGCTGCCAATATCTTTTTAGCAAAAATTGATAAAACAAGATATATATTTTGATGTCGGTTCCACCAGTCAAGGATTTTAAAATTTTTACTAACTAAACTTTCAGTAGGAAACTCGAAATTTGTAGATAAATAATTATCTAATTCGGGGTTATTAGTTGTCGTATCCCTAGCTTTTTTATTTCGTTGCAATAACCAACGATCCCCTGCGCTAAGTCTTGTTTGAATTACCGGTTCGCTATTACTAGATTCACCTAATGTTCCTAAGTTATATCTTACAATATAATCATTAAATAACTCAATTAAATCATTTCTTAATTTCGTCATTATTATTGTAATTTCAATTTCATCTAATATTCCTAAATAACCATAGTAAGCTTGTAAAGCACCATTCAAACCTTATCATTTAAATCTAGGATAAAAAACAACAGCAATAAGATAAAGTAAAAGAATGTCTCTAAAATAATTCAATCATTTTACCTTCATAACAGTAATGACTTCTAACAAAACAATATCATTAGGATTGATACTTTCAGCATGTTCATCGAGAGCACTAACAATATTCAAACTTTCAAGAAGAAATAAATGTGTTGTTGGATAATAAACACTACTAAAAGTTAAAGTAGCTTCATTAAATTTTTTTAAAATATCTAAAATATTTTCACAAATATCCCATTAACTAGGATAAAGTGACATTTTGAACATGTTGAGAAAAAAACTACATAATGCATCTTTGTATTGAAATGCTTGACATAAAAGAAAATAAGTTGAATTTCAACGTGTTGGAACATCTCTTGAAAATTTAATCGGTTTAATACCATTTATTTTACAAAACTTCATCCATTCTCTCATAACTTGAGAATATGACCAAATACAATTAAGTGTCATTTTAATATGATCAAAGAAATGTGATAATAATTTTAGACCGTTTTGAACACATAAGTTAAGGACATGACATGTACAACGAATATGAAAAAATCGACCCCCTAAATTTGATTGACATAAGGATTTTAAATAATTGATGAATGCAGTATTTGTAGATGCATTATCAAATCCAATTGTTAAAATTTTATCTACTAAACCATATTCATCAAAAATTACCTTCATCATTCTATAAATATTTTGTGCAGTATGTTGGTCATCAAAAACTCTAAATGTAATAAGTCGTTTTTGCATGGTAAATGATGCATCAATCCAATGACAAGTCACACCCATGTATGAGTGTGTTTGCCAATGATCACTCCAAATATCAGAACATATAGAAATATGACATTTCATCTCTTTAAATATTTCATTTAAAATAATTTTACCATCTTTATATAATTTAAAAATATGACGTTTTGTTGTGTTTCGAGTCATTCTACATGCAGAAGGATTTAAAGCATTATGCACGTAATTAGTAAAATGAAGTTTTTCACCAAAGCTTAAAGAAAGATGTGTCATACAAGTTAATTTCGCAAATTCTTATCTATTTTTTGCATTAGAATATTTAAATAAATCTACAGCATTCATACCTCTACTAGATGATGCGTACCTGACCATTTGAGTTTGCGTCGTATCAATTTCAAGTTCAACCGGATGATGTCTTTCCAGGTGCTTGATCATATTACCGTATCAACCAAAAAATTTGTAGGTAACCCCACAATAGTTGCAAATCGCTCTTAAACTGTCATCGTTTAATTTTTCTAATTGAGAATGAATTCTGAAAACATCCGAGGAACGAGCCTTAACTTCTCTTCTCCGTGATTGTGCACCGACACTAGGGCCGCTCTCTTGGGTTGGCATATTTGACATGATGTTCTCAGATGAGCTTGCCATTTTTCGTTTAAGAAATAAGTAAGAAAAATAAAAAAATTGACTAATTGCGAATGATAATAACTAATTGAATTGAGATACGGTTCCACCGGTTCAACGGTTCCAACCCCAACCGAATCGGTCGGCCACGGTTCAGCGATTCCAACCGGTTCCGGTTCGAAACCGGAACCGTGACCAGGTCTGAATACAATTTTCTTTAATAACATTGCAATCCTGGCTCATTAGAAACCAAAATCACATTAGAAAACCATCATTTCAACATCATCGATGAAATGGAAGAAACTAAAAAAATAGGTATAAAAATGAATTATGAGAAGTAGATTTTTTTTTTTTTTTTTTGCTGGAATAGTAGAAAATCCCGCCGCCAAATCACATATTTCCGACTTAAACGGAATAAGTAAAATCTCCGACTGTCCCAAACTCTTACAATAAACACACTCTGAATTTGAACCCAGAATTTCAATATGAGATCCTGAAATCTACACCACCAAATCACATCCCAGGGATAAGTAGATTATAATGTCATTCCAACTTTTACAGTATATTATACTAGTTGTCACATTAAAGAACAGTGAATGTTGCAACAAGTGTTAAAATCTTCATTATAAGACAATAATAAGAATCAATTTCTTATATCTGTTTAAAGTTTTCTATTTTATCTCACAAATTACAATAATTCAGATTGACATGAAAGTTTTCAATTTTATTTCAGAAAATGATAGAAGGGAGATAAACCACCCTTTTGAATAACTAAATAAGGACTTGCCCAAGCGTTGTCCCACAATTAATTACATTCTATTTGAATATTATTCAATAGTTTTCTAAAAAAATGAACCAAGAGTGCTCTCGCTATGAGCTTCTGGCCAAGTAGTTTGTCATAACAATTGATTTCTTATTTATCTTTGAAGTGAAGTCATAAACTGAATCTAACACTGAACAGTTGGAAATTGTTCATAGTCAAGACAATTACTAAACAAATAATTAAAAATGTGATTCTAGGAATTCAGAAAGCGCATACCTGACTTTGGACGCGAGTTACGTGCAAACCAAAGCACACTTATTTGGAGCTGCAGGTAGGGGTGGCAATGGGCCGGGCCGGGCCGGACTTTTACAAGCCCGGCCCTAGCCCGGCCAACCAAAAAAAAGCCCGGGCCCATGAAAAGCCCGGCCCGGGTGCCTTACGGGCCAGGCCGGAGTTTTTTTTTAGGCCCGAATTTAAAAAAAAATACAAATATAAAATATATTTACACTATATATAAAGACAATTTATAAATAAATCACAAATTTTATTGATAAATTAACAATTTAAATACTAAAAATAAATAAAAATGATACAAGCATATTAAAAAATATATATATATATATTTTTTTAATTTCGGGCCGGGCTATAGCCCGCCGGGCCGTGGGCTTTTTTGCCACCCTGCAGGGGATTTACAGGGTTGAGTTTTTCAAATTTTCACTAACCAATTGGTATATAAAATGCGTGTTGTCAGTGGCAGAGCCAAAATTTTTATTCAGTATGGTAAAATTTGATTTCGAAATATATATATATATATAGATATTCTTCATTTAAGTGAGGACAAATCAAAATATCCCATTAATAAATTAGAATTTTCATCTTGGAAATATTTTAACAAAATTTTGGGTTGAGTGGGGGCAATGGCTCCGCAATAGCATGTTATCAATGGCGGGCCCATATAATTTTTTTTTAGGGGGGCTTAATATAATATAAGTAAATAATTTTCAACACCTAATAAATCTTAACAAAAGTATTAAAATTTTTTAGGGGTGGCAGCAAAAATTCTGAATACATATTTAAAATTTAAAACATCAAGATAAATTAAAAAATTAAGCAGTCAAAAAAGTATACCAGTAGCAGGTGACGGCTGCTCTATCTCTGCGTCTGGGAGGGACCTGTATGATATGAGGGTTCGTTTTGGTAAGATAGCAAATCCCCTTTTGCTATGGGCCTAATCTGGATCAGTTTCAATATGGGCTTAAGTCCAGTTTAATATTTTGTTTCCATTTCCATGTTTCAAGTTGCAGTTTTCTTTTTATTTTCATGTCCAGTTGTATTCATTTTTTATACAAGTTAAGTCCCAAGAGGATAGACACCGGAATGCTAGTGGCTCCGTGGAGGAGGCTCCATTTATTGGGTGGTTATCTCTCAAGTTGTATTTGTGGTTAATTTTCGGAAGTTAATTCAGTGTGGTTGAATATACAAATTTTCTCTATCTTTTAATACTTGGAGGTTTGATCCCCTCGAAATTGAGACAGTAGACAGTGAGACACACTACAAGTGGTATCAGAGCAGACGGTTCTTATGATTGAAGGCACTCGAATTGCACAGCTGATTGAAGCTATAATTGGACTCCAAACTGGGTCATCTCACCAGACCCATCCTACAACTAAAAATACCATCAACACCACTCGTATTATCAATGAATGAATGAAGGAGAGAAGAGAGAAATGATTATGTTATTATTGTGATGAGAAGTGGCACAACGGCCATAGATGCAAAAACTAACGATATTCTTACTCAAAGGTGTTGATTTCGGGGTTGATCATATGTTGGAGAAAAGAGAGGTCAATAATGAATGGGCTGGAAAGCATTCAATGGCATTGGAAGAGGACAAAATAGAGATCTCCCTCAATACTATGACTGGTTCCCCTTCACCCAGGACCATACGAGTAATGGGAAAATTAGGCAATCAGCCCCTAACTGTGCTTATTGATTCTGGCAGTACGCATTGCTTTATAGATGCAAAAATGACAAAGAATTTACTGTTACCAATTCAGGAAGGGGGACAGCTCCAAGTGACTATTGCTAATGGAGATAAAGTTCCTTGGCATGGCTTATGTGAGGAGGTGACTCTCCAGATGCAAGGTAACTTATTTCAAGTGTCTTTATACTTACTGCCTTTAAGGGGCTGTGACATGATTCTAGGAGTGAATTGGTTGCAACAACTTCGACCTATCCTATGAGATTTGAATAACCTGAGCATGCAATTTAAGTGGAAGAGTGAGCCACTTTAGCCATTGCTACACACAGAGCAATCTAATTCAGATAGTAGCATCCAGAATATTATTCTTACCACGCAATCATTCATGCCATCCTGTATCTAACTAGCCATGTCAATTTTGTCAAAGTCAAGGCACATGCAAATGTACATGCTTTAACAAATACAAAAGATGGAAAAAAAATGAAGGAAGCACAATATATAATAACAAAAGTGTTCCAGCTCAAGACCTCTACATAGAAAAACAGAACTTTGTCTCCGCATGCTCCTCCAGGTTCACTAGACCGTTACCGCAGGAGTAGGGGTATACCAGCCATGGTGGATCTCCACAACCTTCTTTCTCCTAGCAAGCCGAGACTTTCTGCGAGCTCCAGTGTTTCTGTGCAATGTTCCCACTTTCACTGCTTTGTCAATAACTGAATACGCCTCAGCAATCAGCTTCTCGATTGCAAGGACTTCCTCCGGCTGTGCATCAGGTTTCTTCCTGAGCCCATCCAGTGCTTCCAAAACCTGGAAAAAGGAAGCAGAAACACAATGAAACAATCACACACTGTCAAGAAAAATTTGAACTTTGCAACATTGGTGAAGGTTTTATTGAAATCCTCCTCATCTTTATCTATCACCCATCCAGATGGAACGCCCCACATGTTAACTACACTAACAGTATTCATAACACAGTCTCATAGCAGTGTGATTTGCACACCAACACATATATAAATATATATAGAGAGAAGTAGCCCTCCCTACAAGGCTACAACTTAGGAAGTTCTCTTCATCCATAGCATTAAATCTAATTTTTTAATTCCTAACACTTGATATGCCTCTACCATTATACCGATTCTAAGTTCTATAATTCTATTCATGAGTGTTGTTAAAGGTGTAAGGCACCCGAGGCGCAAAGGGTCCTAGGGCCTAGGTGTGCACCGCAAGGCACAATTTGCGAAAAAAAGAAAGTATCCAATCAACTAAAACAAAGAGAAATCATTGAAAATATATCAAAAATAAATACAATAATATAAAAAATGATAATACAAATTAATGTGTTTGTTGAAATTTAATTATTTAAAGCCCACCCCAAAATCTATTTTAATTTATTAAATAAATGTTATACAACTTGATTTCGGGTTGAGTAGGTCAATTCAAGTAGGCATTTTCTCACATATTTTTATGATGGGTGCCTAGGCGCATCTCAAAAGCGTGCGCCTTTGTGCCTAGGCGCATGACTGATGAAGGTCGCATGACCTGACCCTTCATGAGGTGCAATGCTCTGAGCCTGAGCCTGAGCCTAAATGCGCCTTTGACAACTATGATTGATGATATAGCTAGACATATGAACTTTGAAATACATCTTTTATAGAGGAAACCTTACTGCCATTAGTTATTACCATATGACATCCTCGGAATGATTCAGTCGATGGTAAAACTAAAATCTAAAATTGATGCCGCCCTAGATTCTAAACAAGGATAATTTTTTTTAGGAAAAGAGCTCCATAAGCATCCACGTTATGCACAAAATACATTTTTTTTTAATTCAGAATTAGAACCCAAGCATCTTACATCAATGCTGATTAATTAAAAAATAAAATGGTAAACCTTCAATAGGGCAATAGAACACCCTCAAAAGCCAATTCAAGATTTTATCCTTAGAAACATTTGTTTTTATATTCACTTGAAGCATTTAGTGTACTAAGACGACCAGAAAAGGGACCCATCAACATGTGGAGATGGGTCTTAGGATGAGGATGCAGCATAGGAAACATACTATCTCCTCAAGAAGTACACTAAGCAACATGGCTACACTAGACACACTTATTTACTGGTGTTTTCAGTTTGCATGCTGTCGAATAGGAAATGCAGTTACAAAAAAAGCATAAGAATCATTCAATTTATTAAATAGAGCAGACAAGAAAATGACCAACTCCAAGCCTTAAAGCTCATGTCCTACATGAGTATTATGTAACATTCCAATTGTTAACAGGGAGGGAGAATATACTTCATATAGTAGAAGCATGTGGAACAGTTAGAAGGACTTTGAAGGAACACTATCTTCTTTGCTAGTCTCCCTCATTGATTGTTAACAAAAATTACCAGTTTTAGCTGTAAAAGAGACGTGTTTATTTCTTACTGAATAATATATATACTTAATGAACTTCAATCACGTGCAAAAGATAGTGCGCTAGACAGTGTGCGAACTTTACTCACAGCAAAAAAACCTATAACTTTCAGAAGCACATCTTAATAAGATTCTGGCCTATAACATAGAAAAAGTATTCAAAGCTACAAAACCAAAAAATATCAAACAAAAAGACATAAGAATCAAATATAATTCATACTCAAAACATCTCAATATAAGTCAACATGAAAAAGAAACCATCTTATTTAATAAGTTAATAACAAGGAGTGGTCTAATCTAAGCAAATGACATAAAATTCGAAATAAAGTTAGCAAATTCTTCATATACCTTCTTCATACGGGTTTTGACTTCAGATTTTCTAGCTTTGTGGTAAATGCGCCTTTTCTCAGCTTGGCGAGCTCTCTTTGCAGCTGAATCAGCTTTCTTATTTGGAGCTGCCTCACAAACAACTGAATGACGCATTGGCCTCTGGATTGGTCTCATTGGCAGCGAGCCTACATTCAAAAATCACTAAGAATTTATTCAAAAGCATCCAACAATTTAAATCACAAAGATAAGCAAAGCGAAAGGGTAACTCAAAGCTGAAAGACTCATCACTCAACTTAGTTTGATAATGTCACCACAACTACAACTGAAATGGGGTTTTGTATAATCTTAAGAACCCCACAATGAAACAAACAAAGGACGCATAAAACCCCCCACCAAAAAAGGAAAAACAATTACAATAAAGGTTACATTTTTAACCCACAAACTCAATTTTGCACAACTACACAAACAATTTGGCTGAACCTGAGATGGGTTTTTCCAATTCTTTAAAACCCAAAAAAGGAACAGTCAATTTTAACAATTTTCTTCAGTTTTTTCAACTCAACCAAACAGGAAAAAGCAGAAGGAAAAAAAATGCTTTACCTGTGGAGAAGACATTGTGGGAAAGGTTATTGGAGAAACTGAGAGACTTGAAAGTGGCTAAGTTTGAGTGAGAGGAAGAGATGTTGTTGACTGAAAGGGTTTTGAACTTTGATTGAATGGTTAAACAAGAAGAAGATAAGCAGTGAAGTGCCATCTCTGCTTCCTCTGTTTTCAAGTTTCTTTGTTTTTGTGTTATCCACAAAGCCACTATATAGTCTCATCCCTGCAGAATGACATGTCGTTCTCACTTGTCTTTACGACGTCGTTTCAATCGGCTTGGGATATTAAAAATCAGGATTTTAAATTTGAAACACAGAATGAACAATAATTGAACGCGATTTTCAAATATACGTATTCAAGTAGTATAAAAAGTATCGATCTTATAAAAAATTTATTATTAAAATTATTAATAATAAAACTAAACTTACTTAACTAAAAATAAATAATTGGTTGAGAGAATTATGATTAAACTAATTAATTGAAAATATAAGTAAATCAAAAGTGAGCTACTTTAGAAAATCTTATGCGAGAGAAGAATTTATGATTGTAACTTCATTTAAGCAAGCAAATAGTAGATTATTGCACTTTTCATTCAATTGGGTGATTGCTACAGATTATTAACCTAGAATACTAAATTATCTACAAGCTTATTCCGATGGTCAGACATAAAAACTTACCATAATTCAATTACATATATTTCTATAATAATTAATTTAAGTCAAACTCATTAAGAACATTACTAATATTATTTACGCATGTCTTGCATGTATATTTCTATCATGCACGAAAAATCTATTCAACATAATGAGATTACACATTATTATTCTCAAGGCTAAACCCAAATTTCATTTTCCAAGTGCCAAAGGGTTTAGCACAACTATTTTACTATTGGCCAGACAATAAAACGCATTGAACACATAGAATAATAAATAATCAAATAACAAAACAAAAGAATAAAAAGATACAAATTTAGATTAAATAACTCTGTTTGGGATCCATTATAACCCTAAATTAATGATATAGTTATACATGATCACCATTAAAAGAAAATTAATCATTACTGCAAGACAATAATTCATAAAAATAAAACAAGAAGAGAAAAGGAAGAAAGAACTCTAGTTGCAGTCTTCTGCTTACATTTCCAGCTCTGGTTGAGAATCTCGTTGCTCTGGGTGCTTTCTCTTATTTGTGGTCTCCAGAATTATGTTCTCTTAGGGTTTGGACGAACTTGTGCTTATATAAGAGTTGCTGTGAGCTTTCATTCTTAAGAAATTCATCAAAATAGGAATTTCAGGTCCATTGGCGTGCCAATGAGCTCCCATGGGCACACTAATGGAAGGCAGAGAGCAAAAATCCAATTCAGGCCCCATTGGCGTGCCAATGGGCTTCCATTGGTGAGCAAATGGGAGACACATTACTTATTATATATTAGCTTGTTGTTTACCATGATAGATTATAATTCAATCTTCGACATAAACTACAAAGTTATAGATAATTGAGTTTTCATTTTAATTCAACTTGAATCACCTCATGTGGACATCATATGAAAATATTATGGTTAAAATACTAAAGGTTGCGTGAATCAGGAGGTCACTGGTGCAAAACACCTTAATTTGTCGACGTTTCAAACCCGTGCATTTCCATATATATCATATCCTATAAAGACACAATGAACACAGTAAAACATTCGAGAGGCTCGAATTAACTCACAAAATATAAGATTTAAGGGTGATAAATATGATATATTGACTGCTTATCACACCCCCTAACTTAAAATTTTGTTTGTCCTTGAGAAAAAAAAAACAAACTTAAGTAAATTAACAAAGCCACATTCGTATGGATCACAATTGTATTTAACGTATGTAATAAACTTTTAATTCCCTAGGCGACCCTAGTGGACTAGTTGTAGTCTCGTGAGGGCTTACATCAACGACACCCACAAACGTCTTTTGACACACATATGCAGTCACACAAATGCAACAATAAAACTAAACAAATAAAATACTCATGGGAGTTATACATAATACTGTCCTCAAAGAATGCTCAGCAACAAAACCAAAGAAACCTTCGAAGTACTCAATGCAACTCAAACCCAAGTTCTTGAATAAATCATCTAAATTAGTCTCACAGTGTGTATATATAAAGGTCCGATCATAGTTCGACTTCTAAGTGCGTCAACTTGGTGATTTGGTCTCAAAAATTTAAATTCGACGAGTCAAAGCAACTTACATATCTAAAAAATATGCTTTGTATCTGCCTACTTGCGCTCAATATGGTACGAATTTTCTATTCATTTTATATTTTTTACCCACCTACCTTTTAAGGTAGTATTTATCCTCATGTTGGTCCTAACACTTGCCCATGGGTAGCTTCCCGGTTAAAGGGTATAGGCGGTTTGTTTTTTTTGTTTTTGTTTTTTTTTTTTTTCATCAATTTTTCTTTTTCATTATTTTTTTAATTTTTTTATTTTCTAGCCATACCATACATCATAATAATTTCAAACATCGACATATATCTAAACAAATGGTCGACATATATCTAAACAAATGGTCATTCATTTTCAAATAATTTTCTCAACTGGTCACTTTATCGACTACCTATGTTCTTACTACTAGAAACCTTCTATTAAGTGCTTATGAGTCTAACCTAGATCACCTACTCAAGGCATCAAATAAAAGTAATTTGGGCACATATCATTTTCTATGCTTTCCTACTAAAGCAAACAACCTCATCATCAGACTTATGTTATACTTCATATGACTTATTATTTTTTTTAAAAATAATAAAAAATAGCATGAAAATAAATAGCGGGAAATGAATACTAGCGAGCACACACTCCCAAACTTGAAATTTGCATTGTCCATAATGTAACAAGATAAACTAAAGAGGAAGAGTGAGGAACAACACTACTGTGGGGGGGGGGGGGGGTCACTAAGGATCAGTCGTCGCGACGTGCATGGACCAATGTCGCGATGCAAACAGCTTCACACTTTTTGACTCATTTTTACTTTGTGGTGCGTCGTGACGTGAATGAGGTTGTTCCTCTGATTCATTTCCTCTTTGGCTTTGGATGGACTTGTGCTTATATAGGAGTTGTTATAAGCTTTCCTTCTTATGAAATTTATCAAAATAGGAATTTCGGGTCTATTGGCGCGTCAATGAGCTCCCATTGGCGTGTCAATGGAAGAAAGAGAGCAACAAGCCAATTTCAGGTCCCATTGGCGAGCCAATGGAAGACATATTACTCCTAATACTTTTAGACTCATGATTGATCATGATAGAGTATGATTTAGTCTTCGACATAATTACAAGTTTTAGATATTTAAGTTTTTTTTCCAATGCAACTTGGATCACCTCATTTAGACATCGTATGAAAACGTTATGGTTAAAATAAAAAGGCTGCATGACATTAGGGTAAAACACATTGATTTATCAACTTTTTAAACCCGTGTATTTCCACATGTATCAAATCCTACAACATAATGAACACATCAAAACACATGGGAGACATGAATTAACTCACAAAATATAAGATTTAGGGACGGTAAATATGATATATTGACCACTTATTAATAATGGATATTAATTAGTTTGTTGCCGGGCAAATATGTTAAAATGTTGTCACAATTATCTTAATCAACTCATAAACAGTGCATTTTCCTTTAATTTTGGGTTTGATTCATGAAAAATGCAAATGAGGATCATGACTCCCCTTTATTCTATTTTCTTCTACTTCCCCACATGATGCATATTGAACTTATTTCTTCAGAGTACATGTACAGTTCAAGCTAAATGGTAATGAGTCATGTTAAAGTGGGTTGCGAAGAATTACACCAACCACCATTGATGTTAGGGAGAGCATAGTTTGATGGGCATAAGTTTATAATAGTAATGGTGATGGATGCATTACAGTACATACATCAACCAATCTTCTTGGAATTGCATTGCAGTCCGTAGGTCAATGGCAATCACATCCATCTTCTGACAGAGCCAGAGTCGTCACTCGACATAGGCAGACTTTTTAATTTTTAATTTTTTTTATTATAGTTTATAAATAACTAATGGTCGAGGGCTTTAATTTTTAATTATAATATTATGATATGGTCTGAGACCCTAATGATACTAGGATCAGCTTCACAAGCTTCTTGAAAATCATCAAGGTTCTGACCATAATATACCTATGAGGAAATAAGTGTAAGCACGACGGAATGCAAATTGAACTACGTTTTATAAAACAAGTCATAATATAAAGTTTCTATGGTTAGGAACAAACATCCTCAACTCTAATCAATTGTCACACTCTTAATGTAATGGATAAAATTTATGGGCCAAATTTGGACCGATGACCCAAAGATCATTATGTCTCAGTCCCATGCAACATAATTATAAGGGAATATGATTTAGGGCCTCCATCTGGCCCAAATCAGTGTCGTGGCCTGCCAAGCGAAGCCTAATCAGCGCAAGGCTACCAACTGTTGGGGCGGATGTGGAACCCCTAGGGTCAGATCGATATCCCGCGTAGTAGAAGTGGGTCTAACCCATGGATATCTAGCATGGGTGTATTTTTAAAATATTTTATGGAAAACTACATTCCTTTATGCGTCCGTAGTAAAAAACGGGGACCAAATCAGAGTCTGGAAACTCCGAAACAGAGAAATTAAGTTTCAGCACACATGAGCATCAACTCTCAGCGCGTTGCGACGCTAATGCTTGGGAGTCGCGACACCCAATCTGCGAGAGTTATTGGCGTCGTGACGCCAGATATCAGAATTGCGACGCCGTCCTGTGTAAAATGTTGGCAGTGAGCAAATTTACCTTCAAATCAATTCCAAACACTTCAAATTTTCTCCAAATACTTCAATACACCTAAATCCATTTTTAGCATCAAAACCATCATCAACACATGTTATACAACAAACATACATGTATTCTAAATACATATATGTATTTGTTTGAATCAAAATACAAACCAAAATAGAATCCCAAAATGAATTGACTCATGAACAATTATAGGTCACTCAAAGGTGGTCAAGTGATTCTAGAATGGTAGCCATAGCTCTAAGCTTTAATCTTGAGTTCCAAACTCTTATTAATTGTTCCATGTCCAATATGAACATATTTGACCCAATCATAAGTGTAGGCATTGCATTTTTGCATGTGAAACCCGATGATGAGTCTCATTTGGAGGCACTACCTTTTGAGTCACGAAAGCCGCGGGAAACGGATGTCGGAAGGGGAAATTCAGAATAAACAAGCTCACTGTCTTCGTTAGTGCTGCGTTCGTTACTTCGTTCGAACGGCAAACAGATTGCGGGTGTTCGTGTCGCGTTCGAGGAAGCGTTCGAACGGTGTCGGTAATTCTGGTTTTGCTGCTAGCCTCACACCCAGCCCATTTATCTCCCCAAAGCCCATAAAACACATCCCAAATTAAATAAATAAATATTAATTTAAACATTAAACATTAAATAAAATATTTAAACCATTTACCAATTAAATAAAATATTTACCTAACTTAAACTAAAATCATGCCTAATTTAAATAATTTGAATATATTATATACTAAAACTAAAAAGAAGATATGTCTAATTAAAATCAATCCTAACCAATTAAAACCAATCATATATTTGACTTCCTAATCTAATAAGATAATTACCAATCTAAAATATTTGTATTCCTAAACCAACACAAATTAAATATTACAACTTCCTAATTTAAAATATTTTGTCCCCCCTCAATCTTGTGTATACCTTTCTTGGAAATCCTAATTGAATACCAAATCCTTTCCCTGTGAGACAAGAAGAAAACCCTAGACATCTTCTATATAAACAACCCCTAACCAAAGCCATTGCCCCCTGGACACACATAATTCACACCCAAACTCTCTCTAATCTCTTACAATTCACGGTATTAGAACCCTAACAAGTAAAGAACAATTCTCTTCATCTCACTCTCTCTTGGCCGAGAACCATACATCCACCACAAGCAATAACCCTCCTTAGCCAAATCAAAACATTCCCCTCCTGCACCGAGAACACATCCCCCCATACAGCCCTTACGACCACTAAAACACCCCCTAACAAACACTCAAAAACAGCCCCAAAATTACCTTAAAACAGCAGCCCAAATCCTTAAAAAACAGTAACATAAAAACTGCATAGATAATCTTAAAAATAATCACATACAACTGCACTAAGAACCCACACAAACTTGGAAGAGTTCATTGAAAACGTTAAAACAGGTGGCCCGAACAGTGAGCAGCAAGACAGAGGCCGAACAGGAGCAGAACGGAGTTCGAACCGCAAGCAAAACAGCAAAGCAGTGAGCTAGGACGCTGAACCAGTGAACCAGAAAAGTTGCGGAGCTTTACCCCTTCTGATCTTCGTGAAACGCGAGTCCGAGAGACGGCTTAAAAGGTTAGACCTGAGGGTACTTTTCACACCCATCTCTACGTGTTTTTTGTTGCTTATTTTGGATTATATTTTACTTATTCGTTGAATCCTGTTTATGTATGATGTGTGTTGTGGGTATGGGATGAATGAGAAATGTGTTAACTCTCGCGGTATATCGGATGGAAACCCGGACATAAATTTCATAGCCGATTCCGAATGGACGATAATATGATCTGTACTCGGGACACAACTCCACGTACCGCTTGAGTAAACGGCACGATCTTTTGCCTTGTGTTGCTTTGGTTTGTTTATTTTTCGTCACTTGAATTCTGTATGTTGTTTATTTATGCATGATTCAATCAAGCGCATGGGCTTAGTGAGTTAGTCCAAAGGTCCTCTATTTGAGAGACGAAGAGCCGAAAAGGCCACCTTTGTGACACTACTTCACCGCGCCGGTTGATGTGTGTTCGGTTGGATGCAAGATACGTTCAATCGGGCATACTTAGTTTGATATTATTGATTTTATCTTTTTTATGCATGGTTCAATCAAGCGCATGGGCTTAGTAAGTGGAATGAAAGATCCCTTATGGGGAGGGGTTAAAACCCTTTACCACGATGCTTTGCCGCGCCGGTTGATGTGTGTTCGGATTGGATGTAAGATGTGTTCAATCGGACATACTTGGTTTTGATATGATTGGCTCTATTTTTGTATGTGTGATGTGACGCGCATGGGCTTAGTATGTTGGTCTAAAGGTCCTTTCTTTGAGAGACCAAGAGCCCCAAAGGCCACCTTTACGACAGTACTTCGCCGCGCCCCTTTATTTTGTTGTTCATGTATTGCGTCCCATTTCATGCATCAGGTCTGTTCCCGTTTGAACGCGTTTACGAACGCAACTCGAACGCGCATACATTTTGCCTTATCATGCATCAGGTCTCATTTCTGTTCGAACGCGTTAACAAACGCCATACGAACGTGAGCATTCTGTTTCATTTCCGTTCGAACGCGTTAACAAACGCCATACGAACGTGAGCATTCTGTTTCATTTCCGTTCGAATGCGTTAACAAACGCCATACGAACGTGAGCATTCTGTTTCATTTCCGTTCGAACGCGTTTACGAACGCTACACGAACGCGAACACACTGAACTGAGACATATTCATCACATGCCACGTATAATTGTTTCTTAGGTGATTTTTATGGAACCACACATAGTCATTCTTATCTTTGTGCACATAATAATGAAAAGCATGTTTATTCCATTAGTTGCGTCGTTTGCCTTAGTCTTGATTTAACGCATTACGATTCATATGCCTATGCCATGATGACTTTGGAGTATTATTTCTTGTGATATATCGGATGGAAACCTAGACATAAATTCCGTAGCCGATTCCGAATGGACGGTAATGCGGTCTGTACTTGGGATACAATTCCACGTATCACTTGGAAGAATGCTCACATGTATGCTTGTGCGGATATTATGTATGCTTGTGTTTTCATGAATATGATATGCTGAATGAAGTTGTATGTTCATTGTTACTTTGAGGTATTTTGTTAGACATGTGTTATTAGATATGAGATATATGCGAAATGTATGTATGAGTGTTATTTTGTACCCATGAATATAGAAGCATGATATTCTTAGGAATAAGTTTTACTTAAGCCTGATTAAATTATTATGTAAATCCTTTCATTACAATGGCATAAGTAAGAGACCATTCTGAACCCAACGGTTTGAGGTCTTCCCTTGCGAGGGGTGAGTGCGGCCTTAAATCTCATTTTTCCGGTTCACACTGGGTGGCGACTCCATCATTCTCCGGTTTAGTCCCCCGTGGCTACTCCGTACTCCAGACCGGGCCGCGAGCCGGGACAGCATGCGTCGCCCCAGATTTATGTGTTCCCACAATAAGCAAATTGTGTTTATACTTCCAAAGTATCCGTACACAATTAATTAGCCTAATTTCAACATCAAGTTATGTTATTATGTATCTAATACATAATTCATTACTATATGTCTCACTAATGGTAACTCACTAATGAAAAACATAGCTTCAGAGAAAATCAAACTTACCTAACAAGCTTTCAATAAAGATCCAATCTACTTCTCATTGTTGAAATGTTGTGAAGAACTTCCAAAGTTAGCAAGCTTGACTCCAAGATCCAATCTTGATTTCAATGCTAGAAAGTTTCACTCCAAGATCCAATCTTGATTTCTCATTGTTGAAATGTTGTAGAGATCTTCCAAAGCTTCTCTAAACATTTCTCTTACTTATGCTAATTTCTATAACTCTTGCTTGTTTTAGCTTTCTTAAAATTGATTAAAACCTTGCTCAAGCTTGCTATTTATAGCAAAACTTAGGCAATTTTTAATTAATAAAAGTTCTAATAAACTTTTATGTGGGTTTAATCTAATTTATCCAAATATGTATAATTATGTGTGACTAATGACCTTTGTCTACCACTTTGATTTAATCCAATTAAATCAAGCCAAATACACCTATAATTACAAATTTATAATTACCAAAATATCCTCAAATAGTAGAGATATTTATGAAACTACGACAAAGCCATTGTGTAATTTTAGATTAATTCAATTAATCCAGTTGGGTCAAAGTAAATAATTAATATTATCCAATAACACTTAATTATTTTAGCTGATAATTATAATATCGAATATTATTTATTATAAAAAATAATCGGCAACTCAAGTGCTCAACGAGTACACTTCATATTGTGGGACTCTCCAAGTTCAGACATGTTCACCATATAAGCCTAGCTTTATATGTACGCAATTCGGCCATCTTTGAATTCGCGAAGAACACGAGCGATCTTTCTGAACGATACAAATCAAGGTCATCACATATGTTTAACAATCCCTCCGTCGTAGGCTATCCGAGTTGTGTTTTGGAAACATAGATTAAACCGTCAAGTTTCCGAGGCACACATCTCATGTCGACATGTCCACGATTCTTTAAAACTAATCAGAAATAATTTTTGATATATGCGATCCACCATATGTGATCGGCTTTGGCCAAAGTCTTAAGAATCGTGACTTACTCACATAGATACCTAAACCCCTTATGGTACACATATGGGCCGACATATCCTATCTTGATACACACTTGATTAATGAATGCATCTGCCCACACCCAATGAACATCTAACAGTCAGACCATGAAAGGTATCTGACATACATGGCATCTAAGTGTGGAAGATCACACACAAAATCAATGTTATCTTGTAGTCAAATGATCATATATGCTACTCGGCTCGAGGAGATTCCTATTGATGGTGGTGTGTACTTCTAACTATTAGGAATCACCTGTAAGTCATTTAGTATTCGCTCCAACGAATATCCACATGTCTATATAAGCTTCCCTTGCTCATTGTACATTAGGTTGCACCATTGGAGCTCCAATTCCAATATATGACATGTGCTAGTCTGCTAGATTATGGGAATTTGACCGTATTCCGAAACCAACGACTAGGAATATTTATTTTAAGAATAGTTTATAATAGTAATATTATCCCATTGTCGGACCACCCAATGTCCAATATTACTACAAGACTATTCTAAGGTTGATGTCATTCTCAGAATATTTATATATCTTTCTAATATGCATAATGACATTACCAGTAATAAGGTTTGAAATAAAAATGTATTTATTTTATTAAAAAATAATAAAATAAAATGTACAATACATTATTCGGATTGGCGCTCCAAGCACCAACTCCAACAAACTCCCACTTGCTTAGTGCCAATCTGGATGGTACCGTAGTCCCATCTCCTCAACATGTTTATCGAATAACTTAGGAGGTAAGGCTTTAGTAAGTGGGTTTGCTATGTTTTCTTTTCCTTGAACCTTCAAGACCACTATGTCTTTTCGTTCAATAATATCTCTAATCACGCGATATTTCATTTCCACGTGTTTAGACTTGGAATGCGCTCTCGGCTCCTTAGCATGCGCAATGGCTCTGATATCATCACAGTGCAGTGGGATCAAAACCGCAATACTAAGCACAATGTCAAGTTCTGTGATAAAATTTCTAATCCAAAAAACTTCTTTAGCAACTTTTGTAGCCGCTATAAATTCCGCTTAGTGGTGGAATCTGCTGTTGAGCCTTACTTTGAACATCGCCAACTAACTGTACCGCCATTAAGATTAAATATGTATCGGGATGTAGAATTTTTATCATTTGGATATTCTTGGAAGTTAGAGTCTGTATAACCCTTAATGATAAGAACCTGCCTAAAACAAGCCAAGCAAATCCCTCCACGTGTTCTAAGCCCCAAGAACCGCGAATCTTGATTTTTGTAAGAACAAAATCCTTCCAAGATCAACTTCAACCCTTAAGGAACCATGCCTTTAAGAACATTTCTTTATTTCTTTGGAGAACCTTGAACAGCGATACAGTGCCACAACGCTTGGCACACATTGATAAGCTTTTGTTCCGTAAAACCAAGGAAGAATCCATTCCCTCAAGATGACACAAGTCACTTTATTTTGTAAAAAATGTGTTAATTTATTTTTCAATTACAGTGAATAATGCCCCTTTAAATAGGTGGATAACCATAATTCTACCCAAATATAATAAAACCCTAGTGAAGTAAACCCAAAACACATAAAATACTTGAAAATTTCGTACATGGGCTTTGTAATATAGTTAAAGTTCAACGCTTAAGAAACACAAAACCTTAAAAAAATATAAAATATAAAAACTGTAGGGATATCTTGCGTCCTCATTTTGAAAAAGAAGGCCTCTGAATTGGACTTTGATATAAATTAAAAGGTTATAGATCTATGACTCCTATTTCCAATGCAACTTGAATGATTAAAATCAGACATCGGATGAGAACGTTACGTCCAAAATATGAAGACTGCATAAATCTCGCCACTGCTAATGCACCATTCAGAAATTAAGCCCGAAATCAATCAAGGCAGCCCGTGCACGTCCAAAACCCATTCTATTATTGCCTTAGACATAATAAAGTCTTCATATAAAGTCTCATGCATGGACCAAACTCCAGAACCCAAAGAATCTTCCAAATCCACAAAAAGGCCCAAATACACCAATCTGACCAAGCCATGCAATCAGCCACAACTTCAAGTTAACTTGGACCAATAAACAGAGCTCATTCTGGATCACATCACTTAACTTGTAGCTCATCTTCTCCATATATGAGAAACTTATCCTTAGTACCTTAATATATTTCAGGATATGTTTCACGACTGTCCAATGATCATTATCCGGATCAGGTTGATATCGACTAGTCATACTGACGCTGAAACTGATATCAAGTCTTGTACATAGCATATCATACATAATGCTTCCAATATAAGAAGAATATGACAAGTTAGACATTCTAACTCTATCTTCCTCGCTATGAGGTGTAATTTTCTTTGAAAGATGTATGCCGTATCGAAAAAGCACATTTACTGCCATGCAGTTGGTAAAATTGTACCTTTCTAACATCTTATATATGTACGTTGATTATGAAAGTCCTATAAGCTTCCTAACTCTATTCCGATAGAGCCTTATACCCAGTATATAAGAATCTTCACCCTTGTATTTCATGGAGAAGTTCTTGCAAAGGTAGGCTTTCACACTTTGCATCAATCCTATATCATTCCCAATGATAAGGATATTATCTACGTACAAAACAATGAATACTATCATGCTTCCACTAACCTTCTTATAAACACATGGTTCTTACTCATTCTTGATGAATCCAGATAATCTAATTATCTCATCAAAATGATGATTCCAGCTTCGGGATGTCTGTTTAAGTTCATAAATAGACATCTAGAGCTTACAAATCAAGTTTGAAGTCTCACTGGATACGAAACACTCTGGTTGTTCCATATAGATTAGGAAAGCGGTTTTCACATCCATCTGCCATATCTCATAGTCATGATATGCAGTAATAACTAAAAAAATCCTAATGGATTTTAGCATGGCTACTCGTGAAAAATTTTCCTCACAGTCAATCCTAGGACATTGTGTGTAACCTTTTGCTACTAGTCGGGCCTGAAAAGTTTTCACTTTTCCATCGGACCCTCGATTCATTTTATAAACCCATTTACAACCAATAGGTTTAACTCATTTATGAAGTTCAATTAAGGCACATACTTGATTGTCATGCATAGAATCCATTTCGAATTTCATGGCTTCCTGCCATTTTCCCGAATCGATATCCAATATCGCTTCTTTATACGTAGTCGGATCTGTTTCCTCAAAGAGGAGAACATCAAGGCTCGCATCATATGTTAAAAATAGTCTCTCAGGAGGCCTTGATATTCTATTCGACTTATGTAGAACCTGTATTGTAGATCCTTCACCTAATTGGATCTCTGGTTCCATCTCAGGTTCCTTAATATTGGGATCAAACACATTAAGTTCAATCTTTCTACAATTCCCACTTTCTCTCAAAAATTCATTTTCAAGAGAAGTGGCAAAACAAGCAATAATTACATTTCGTTGCTCAGAATCATAGAATTGATATCCCAAAGAATTTTCAAGATATCCAACGAACCTGTACTTATACCCCATGGAATGCTAGTTTATCCCGCTGTGCAATGATCGGCGGTAAACACACTTTACGTAAGAGTACGTATCACACAAGTAGTATAAATATCGATCCCACGAGGACTTTTTTCTCACGTTGTTAATTATTGATGCTACTTATTTCCTAGTATGTAATTGGGGTATGAAGTGATTGTTGTTGGTTGGAGATGGATTTGACTAAAATAAATAAATAAAAATACAAATAAAATACAAAAGAAAATAATAAAAGACAAAACATCTAGGGTTGTGAATCCACCCAATATTATCTTAAGGATGAATTGATTCTCATATACATGTGTAATATATTAGTTTGTTAACCTGAAACACGAAGATATGCAAAAGCCTCTTTCGATGGTCGAATGCAAACATCCAAAGTAACTCAATTAACTATATATCTATGTTAATTAAGAAACTCCAAATTCATTAAGTTCAAGTTCCAATTGTGGCTACACCCACCCGACATGTATATGTCTATCATGTACGAAAATCTCTAAGGTGAGGTCGTGTGCTATTGAATCTAAGGCTAAACATAAAATCCCTTCGTCAAGTTCATTTTAAGTTTACCATATCAATCTTATTGGTGATCAGTCAACAAGAAACATTAAGATCTAGATTCAATAAACAAACCAATATATCACACAATATATAAGAAAATCAATTATGAAACTCGTGAATATTGTGCTTCATCACTTCCCTAGATTAAAAATAAAATGCTGGGATTAGGGGATACACCTTTAATATTTCAAATCCAGGAATCTTACTTTTTATAATATATAAATTGGCATTATTATCCAGTTAACTTTCTCATGAATTAATAATGTCAAAACATATAAAACCAGCCATATAGGCGGTAACTATTTTAGTCCAGTAAAACCAGCCATATAGGCTGTAATCCAAGTTGTTGTATAAACCGGCCATATAGGCGGTAACATAGTTTTCCATTCATTAATCCGGATTATTAGATCACAATTCATATATTATAATATAAATGAGATTAACCTAGATTATCATATTAACGGCTTCACTCTTTACCCTAGCTAAAATAAATTAGCTAAACATGTAAGAAATTAAAAACACACAAACTATTATTACTAAAAATAAAATACATAATTTAAATACAGAAATTAAATACAAACAAGATATAATCCTCAAGTTCCTTATTAGAAATCTAAGGGAAGTATGAAATTTCTAAATGAAATGGGCTACTATTTATAGGGAAAAATTCGGGTTTGCGTTGCGACTCGCAAGGTCTTGTGCATCGCGATGGGCCAGCTGTCTTCCATGTCTACACGGATTCATCGGGCGTCGCGACATGTGATGCGTGTGTATTACAACGTGTGCACAATTGATGACGCATGTCGGCAAGATGTACTTTCGGCACGTGTTAGCGCCATATCGCGACGTGAGCAGTGAAATTCCATTTTTTTTTTCCATTTTTGTTCCGTTTTTCATCGTTTTAGCCCCAAGTTGATTCCATTGAGTCCCGATATTTTATTTATATGCAAAATAAATAAAAATATATCAAAAATTTCATAAAACTCGAGAAACTATACAAAATATTATGTAAAAGTGGCAGTAAATATTGATATATTTTCCGCTCATCACACCATCGAACCTAACATTTTGCTAGTCTTCGAGCAAAATAAACAAAAATAAAATGAAATAAAAAATTAAAACCTAAGCCTTTTTCTTGGGATCATGGTTGCTTTTAGCATATGCAACAAGCCTTTAAACCCCTAGGTGTCCCAAGTGGACGAGTTATAGTCTCGTGAGAGTTTACAATGACGATACCCACAAACGTCAATTACATATGCACTTGCAATCACACAAAACTAAATAAAAAGATAAACGAAACAAATATGGTAGATATATACATAATGCCCTCAGAGAATATCTAGTAATGAAGTTAAATGAACCTTCAAAATGCAAACTATAGCTAAAATCCATTCCTTTGAATAAACCATCTAAATCAGACTCCAAGTGTGTGTGTGTGTAAATAGATCTGTTCACAGCTTAGATACTAAGTGAATTAACTATATGATTTTGTTTCAAAACTCAGTAATCGATGGGTTAAACACACCTGAATATCTAAAAGATTGTTCTGTCCATCTATATGCGCTTAATATGGTATGAACGACTTCTTATGATTATTTTATTACTTCTTCAATCATTGTATCTCCCAAACCAGTTGGCTTTAAGGCACTAAGTATTAAGACACCCCTACACGCTTAATTGCTCGGATCTCAAATGTTAAAAGCTCTACCGTTTGATGCGAATAATCAATGCTTACTGAGGCAATATGTCAGGTTACTAAGTAGAAATTTAATTATTATCATCATTTTTTTGAATAGATAATCATATCATACCACACATCATAATTGAATACATACAGAAACATATATTCAGACAAACAGTCATTCATCATTCACTGACTCTTTTAACTAGTCACTTTGTTAATTCCTTAGTGTCTAACTGCTATAAAACTATTTTCTAGTGTATAAGAGTCTGACCTGGATACTCTACTCAAAGTATAAGATGAAAGCGAAGTTAACCCTTATCGTTTCCTAATAACTTCACATTAAGACAAACAACCTCATTCTTAGATATATTATTATTATTATTATTATTATTTATTTTGTTATTTATTATTTTTTTCAAACAAACATGACATGCAAAAATTAAAACACATAGAAAGAAAACATGCATCAAACAAAATAAAACATGTAGTAAATAACAAGATAGAGCATGCAATTATCACCCCAAACCTAAATCTAATATTGTCCCTAATACAATACAAAACAAACTAAAGAGAAGGGAACAACACTACCGTGCAAATCGCTCGATGAACATATATACTAGGATGCGTCTCAAGAGTCAACTCCTTACTCATGTCATCTCTAATGAATTTGAATTTTATCTTCGCGATTGTCAGTTAGCAACGGGTGTTGCTTTGAATGGCTCCATCTGTGAAGTTTCCTACAAAAACAACATAAATTTTTTTAACACATGTTATATATACATAAAATTTTGAAAATAAAAAATAAATAAAAATAAATATTTTACATGGGTTGCCTCCCCGCTAGCGCTAAATTTTACATCTTTAGCCAGACGTGACTGAAGATCATCCTTCAAGGAGGCTTCAGTGCGGTTTTGGACGTCCTTGAAAGGGTAGTCCCATAAGCGTTGCTCTTCTAGCGTCTCTTCCAAACATGAGGTGGCCAAAAGAATTTTGTTCGACTCAGTACTCATGCCACCTTCTTAAACTTTGTAGCTCTAGTGGTTTGTGAAAGAAACGACAGTATATCAAGAGGTCTCGTATAGTGCTTGACTTTGAATGGTTGCGCCATTTTATCAAGCTTATGGGCCGTGTCCTTAATGTGTACTCCCCAATGTTGTGATATTTCTTCTAGTGTCACGAGAATTTCAATATGCTCACACACTTGCTCTTGTACTTGTCCTGCATCTTGTTCCATCTTTTCTTCACAGATGTACTTTCGAATTTCTTCGTTTAGCTCTTCATCACACATCTGTGCAATGCATGCTCAATGAGTATCAATTTGATGATTCATAGTTCCTTCCTCATTGGTTGGTGTGGATGGTACTGGCAGCTCTCCTACTTATTTCTCCCCACAGATGCACTCAGTGACCAGAGAATTATCCAAATCAATTTGAGACTCTTCATTTTTGGGATTCTGAACTGATACCTCTGACTCTTGATACTGCTCAACCTCTTTCACTGTTAAGGTGTCATTCTGAAACTCTTGGTACTTGAAGGATTCTTCAGTGTCATTTGAAAATGTTCCTTGAGGTATGTAGCTCTGGTTATCAGTTAATTGTCTAATTTGATATGTAAGTCTCTGTAATGTTGCTGCTTGACTCTGAAAAATTGCATCCAATTTAGCTTCTCGTTTCTTGAGCATGTCAGCCAACCATTATTCTCGTGTCTCGAGCATGTCAATCACCCGATCTTCCACTGATAGTTCTGGTTCTTGAGGAAGATCATAAGTTGATGGTGGATAAGATGGATAATGTGGCTCAATGACATATGAAGGTCTCTGATAATTCCGCCACCCTAAATTGTAGTTGAATGTGCAATGATTGCTAGGGTGGTTACCATCACATATCTCACATCTCTGAAAATGGTTGAGCAAATATTGTACTACTAGTCTCTGACATCCATTGATAATTGTTGGGTTGGACAACAAGCTTCAGAAAATCGGACCGTGTCTCCCTGATATGAGGTTGTATCTTCACCTCTTAAAGCTCTTAATGCTTCCATCGCCCAATAGTGATCCATTTTCAACCACCTGAAAATAAAAGAAACAAATAAAAATTATAAGTAAAAAGAAAGAAAATTAGATACAAGTAAAGTATATAGCCTCAAAATTAATAATGCAAGAAAAACAAGTCCCCGGCAACAGCGCCGAAAACTTGATCGGAGGTAAACACACTTTACGCAAGAGCACATATCGCACAAGTAGTATAAAAATATTGATCCCACGAGGACTTATTTCTCACGTTGTTAATTATTGATGCTACTTATTTACTAGTATCTAATTGGGGTAGGAAGGGATTGTTGTTGGTTGGAGATGGATTTGATGAAATAAATTAAATAAAAATACAAAAGAAAATAATAAAAGATAAAACATCTAGGGTTGTGGATCCACCCAATAATATTTTAAGGATGAATTGATTCTCTTATACATATGTAATATATTAGTTTGTTAACTTGAAACACGTAGATATGTAAAATTCTCTTTCGATGGTCGAATGCAAACATCTAAAGTAACTCAATTAACTATATGTCTATGTTAATTAAGAAACTCCAAATTCATTAAGTTCAAGTTCTAATTGTGGCTACACCCGCCCGACAGGTATATGTTTATCCTGTAAGGAAATTCTTAAGGTGAGATCGTGTGCTATTGAATCTAAGACTAAACATAGAATCCATTCGTCAAGTTCATTTTAAGTTTACCACATCAATCTTATTGGTGATCAGTCAACAAGAAGCATTAAGATCTAGATTCAATAAACAAACTAATGTATCACACATTATATAATAAAATCAATTATGAAACTCGTGAATATTGTGCTTGATCACTTCCATAGATTAAAAATAAAATACTGGGGTTATGGGATCCACCTTTAATATTTCAAATCTAAGAATATCACTTTTTATAATATATAAATTGGTATTATTATCCAGTTAACTTTCTCAGGAATTAATAATGTCAAAACATATAAAACTAGCCATATAGGCTGTAACCATTTTAGTCTAGTAAAACCATCCATAAAAGTGGTAATCCAAGTTATTGTATAAACCGGCTATATAGGCGGTAATATAGTTTGCCATTAATTAATCTGGATTATTAGATCACAATTCATATATTATAATATAAGTGAGATTAACTTAGATTATCATATGAAAGGCTTCACCATTTACCCCAACTAAAATAAATTAGCTAAACATGTAAGAAAATAAAAACACACAAACTATTATTACTAAAATAAAAATACATAATTAAATACATAATTAAATACATAAATTAAATACAAATAAGATACAATCCTCAAGTTCCTTATTAGAAACTTAAGGAAAGTATGAAATTTCTAAATGAAATGGGCTACTATTTATAGGGAAAATTCGGGCCTACATCGCGACTCGCAAGGTCTTGTCAAATATTTCCGATTTATGTCTCATCAAATAGACATATCCATATTTAAACTTATCATCTGTGAAAGTCACGAAGTATGTTGAACCATCATGATTTAATGGACCATACACATTGCATTGTATTAGCTCCAATAAATCTTCAGCACGATGTCCAACACAAGAAATGAGGCATTTTTCATATTCTCTTGGATACATGGCTCACAAATCGGATAAGGATCTAAGGTAAGATTTTCAATCAAACCATCATTTACCAATTTTGATACACATTTAACACCTATATGGCCCAATCTTATATGCCATATTTCAGTATTATTTAATTCAGATTTCCTACTTGTATTTTCCTATACATTAAAAACATCTCTATATGTTTCCAAAATATAGTGACTGTGAGATAAAGAAAATTCACATATCAAATATTTGTCATTATCATATAAACATAAAACACCATCAGTAGTGTTTATTTTACATCTCTCTTTATCTAATATCGGTAATGATATTATCTTTGTGATAAGAGATGGTACATAATAACAGTCTTATAAAATTAATTTACAACCATTAGGGAGATCTAGAACAACTATTATTATGGTATTGACATCCAATATCTCGCCATTCCCAAATCTATGCTAGATCTCCCCTGGGTTCAGCCTTTTTTAACCCTCATGACTTGCATAGAGTTGCAAATATGAGTGGGACTGCCAGTGTCTAACAAGTAACACCCATCTACTATTTGCATCTAAGGCTAATAAGATGTTAATAATAGGAAAAATACAAAGCGTACATGCGGTGTTGCAGTTTCCTTTTAGCTATGGATAATATTTCTTCCATTGTCCAGACTTCTTGCAGTGTAGAAATTCATCACCTATATGCGGTGTTGCAGTTTTGTGCTTCTTGGAGTTTTTATTTGATATCTTATTCTTTCCCATTTCGATTTTCTTCGATTTTCGTGAAGTCTTCGAAGAACTTGCTTCACCATGGAGGTAAAGAATGAGATTTCCTTTCTTCAAATCTTGTTCCGCCGTGCGTAACATATTATGAAGCTCTTCATACCTGGCTTGCATCGAATGCATGTGAAAATTTAACACAGAACCAGCGTAAGTACCGGGCAAAGAAGATAAAATCAATTACAGCCTATCCGTTCATCAATCATTTTGCCCTCTCATTCCAAATATTGGATTTGACCTATCATGTTCAAAATATGGATGCTGACAGCTCCTCCATCCTTGAGAGTATCATAAAATTATTCTTTAGATCTCCGATATATTTATATTTCCTGATTTGCATCGAACAACTCTTTGAGTGTTCTCAATATGCTCTGAGCATCAGGTACCTCTATGCACTGTCTTAGCAAATTTGGAACTTGATGAGCGGAAAATATATCAATATTTACCGCCCATTTTACTTAATATTTTGTTTAGTTTCTCGGGTTTGATGAACGTTTTGATGTGTTTTAGTTTATTTTGAAGATAAAATAATATTGGGGCTCAATGAAATCATTTAGGACGAAATCTGGGTCAAATAAGGGCAAAAATTGGACTTGACATATTAATTTTGGAGATTGGAAACTTGAAAGGGCGTTCTAACGAAGTGCAATTTCAGAAATTCCAGTTTTGCACAACTGTCGTATTTTATGCATAACTTTTTATTCCGATATCGGATTGAGCAGATTCAAGTTCCAGATTAAAGAACAAAATAATATCGAATTCTGAAGATTTCATGACCGAAATTGATGAAACATCCAGAAGTGTGTTATGCGTAATTATTAAAGTCATTTTCAAAGCAAAAAAAATAAAATAAAAATAATCAAGCTCCCACCAAACATGATAGAAATTAATAATGGATTTGGTGGAGTAATTAGTCGAGCAATTAGTGGAGCAAATAATAATGGATTTGGTGGAGGCAAAATTTTACCTATAAATACCAAGCCATTTCATTTGTAAATTCATACTTTCTTCTAAGGAATTCCTTAAGAATACTAAGAAGATTGTATCTTGTTTGTTTATTTACAGCTTTCAATAATTAATTTTAGCTTTCGCATTTTCTTTTCTTTACTTTTCAGTTTTTACTTTCTGCAATTTACTTTTACGCACATTACTTTTCTTTCTTTAATTTTCAGTTTTTACTTTTCAGTAATGTGGAGGTAACTCCCCCTTGCTGGGGTAAAAGGTAAAACTTTTATTAGTAATATTTAGATTAATCTCTCTTAATTATAATATAAAAACTAGTTAAAACCTGACTTAACGAGGATACCACCATATCGGTCGGTTGGTAATTATTTAAATTGGTTTTAACCTGACTAAACTGGATACCGCCTGATTGGTCGGTTGATAATTAATTATTAATTTGACTTAATCTGGATACCGCCTATATAGCTGGTTGGTAATTATCATGCAAAATTAATATATTATATTAAGGGAGATATCTAAAATATAAGTAATAAAAGTGGATCCTTTTACCTTATCATTTTCTTTTATTGTACTTTTACTTTATTTACTTTTCAGCAATTTACTTTCAACATTTATTTTTCAGCAATTTACTTTTCAGCAATTTACTTTCAGCATTTAGTTTTCAGCAATTTACTTTCAGCATTTAATTTTCAGTATTTAATTTCAGCATTTACTTTTCGTCATTTACTTTTCAGCAATTTACTTTCAGCATTTTACTTTATGTCTTTTATTTTATTTAAGTTTTTATTACCTGTAAATATGTGTCGTAACTAAGCCAGTTATCTGGGGTTGTGATGAAGTCCAATATCACCGGTTTATAAGGGGTTAAATTACGGTTTGGATAATATAAAGGTTTATTTATTGAGCCTTAGTCTTAATGCATCTTGTACCCCGAGTATCCATCTAGAAAGCAATAGAACTCATGTCCCGCCAGTCTGTCTAGCATCTGATCAATGAATGGCAACGAGAAATGGTCTTTCCTCGTTGCTTTGTTCAGTTTCCG
>SKCR01000751.1:0-266124 GCA_019454045.1 Zanthoxylum bungeanum
TGTATTACTTATACCTGTTACACTACAATTCTAAAGAAACCTCATTTACATTGAGGGGAATAGGTGAGAAGAGAATACAAAGAATATGAGGTAATAAGGCTGGACACGCAGGTCCAATTAATAAATCAAATTTATTACAATTTCCAAAACTGCCCCACCCATCTATATCCATCCGATATACATTGTTCATGCATCAACCATGTATTCACACAAGCATGTTATCAATCAATCTAATCAAATTAATTAATCTGATAATTAGTGATCATCCAATGTTCAAACAACAATTGATTTTGCTCGAGTCAAACTCGTTTTATGAATAAGTACTCAAAGTTGGAATTCTTGAATTAAATTAAACTACATAATTAAATCCAATTTAATATGTATTTAATCCTAATTCACTATTTAATTCCAAATTAAACATTACAATTTAATAATAAACCTTTTCCACTTAAATTCCAAATTTAATCGCAACGGGTCTCAAAGCCCGATTGACGTCCAACGTCAATTTAATTAAAGTCCAATGGGCTTTTAATTAATTTCTTAAGGCGTGGACTTTTGGTCAACTCGGGCCAAACCGAATAACCAAAATCCAATCCGGGAGTTACCCCATAAGCCCAGAAATTAATTTAGGCCCATTAGGCCCAATTAAACTTTAAAGGTCAATTAAGTCGCATTTGGGCTTTATGGAAGCGGTTTTGGGCCAATTGGATCCAACCAATTTTTCCTAAACCCAACTTTGTACAACAAAGCCCAATAAACCGAATAACAACTTAACAAGCCCAAATCCAATTTTAAGCCCAATTAATTAAAATACAAAAATTTCACATTCACATTCTAATTAACCAAAGTGTATAGCATTATTAATTACCCAAATCAATATTCCAAAACACCAAATTTGTACAATTAATCATGCTTATCAATAACAAAACATGTCCAACACATTTTGATCAAAATCAAACCCAATAAACCATGCTTTATTCTCGGCAATTTGGGGAAAATTATGCTCAATTTGGGGAAAATTATGCCCAATTTGAATTCGATCCAATTAAACCCAATTAAACATAAAATAAATATCCCCAAATGATTCTAACTCATCCAATGAATCAAAAAATCAAAATTCCAAGACAATTTAGGGTTCATGTTTTTCGGCCAACACACCAAAATTGGGGAAAATTGTTCCAAACACTTTTTCATCAAATTGATCCAATCAATCATCAATTCAACAACATTTAAGCATACTAATTCATCCAATTTCATTAAATCATGCCCAAATTCATTTTGCCCAATTTTAACCCTAAAATCAATTTCATGCTCAACCTTAGCTCAAGATAACATTGTTGGTCTACTCTAAGCTTCCCAAGATCATTGCAAGCAAGAAAATAACATGTGAATACAATCATAGGAGGTGCGGAAAACTCACAATGAACGGATTGGATGCATGTGGTGATGAACAAAAACTATTCTGCCCTCTTGGTGAAGCTCGGCAGTGAGGGCTGCTCAGCATGTCACGGCAGTCCACCATTTGGCTCCTCCAAGAATCCGCCATGGATGTCCATTGAAGCTCCAAGCTTTGTGATAAACTTCCATGCACTCAATCACTGCCCTATCACTTTGGTATGCCTCCTAGAGTGTGCTAGCATTGTGATGTTCTTTGCCACAAAAATCGCCACATCTCTTCTTGCCATTTTCGATCAAACCAGAAGAAAAACAGAAGAAATATGGCCATTCGGCCCAGAGAGAAGAATAAGAGCATTTGGCTCCAAAATTTTAGTGAAACGTGAACCAGGAGAGAGAGAATAGAAAAAGTGTAATAGGTATATTAATTTCCAAAATCATAACCATACCATTTTTCAATTTCAAAAAGTCAAGCATTAAATGCTTGTCAATCAATACACATCAACTCACATCAATCAATTGTCAACTTGTCACATCACTCAAAGTGACATGTGATTTGACGCTTGATGTGACTAATGATTGACGCTTGATTTGACTTGTGTGCCATACTCGTATTCAAAATGCGAATGCGCTCACAAACAATACCGATCTCGGGTTCGCTAATTCCAAATTAACGAATTTTCCGTTGCGACGCAATCAACGATTACGCCTAGCGAAATCACTTCACGTCGCTAACGAATTAATTCTAAATTAACTCGTTCGCCCGATTAAAAAATCTAATCTTAATTCCGCGTCGAAATCCAATTTCGTTTAATAGATCGAATATATTATTTTATCGATTAATTCCAAATTAATCATTTTTCTCTCTCTTAATGATATTTTATCCCAAATAAAATATCTCTGCAATAATCCCAGATTTATTTTCTCTCTTTAAATTAATCCCAGATTAATTAAAGTGTGAGTCATACGTCATCGGTGAATCTTCGGAAAGCGACCCATGAGATCCCCGGATATGTTGGCAGTAAATCGGGTCGTCGGACTATCCGAACACGTAAGTACCTTGTACTACGTTTACACCGATTCACAAGGCAAGGTTGGCTTCTAGCAAAGCGTCATGCCTACCCAATTCTCCAGAAACATGCTTACAAGAATAAGCGATCTATATCAGGCGTATTATACGTGTATCGCGTATTTCTATCCAGTATCGGATGATCACGTGCTAGGCCTGGGGCTGGAATTGTGTCTGCCCCGTACGAAGCACATATCAGATGTCTGGTAAATAGTCTCTATAATCGGATAAACATGACTTGTCATTTTATCCTGATGATTGCAGTACTTAAGAGCACTAGTACTGTATCCTACGTGCCCATCATCTCCATATGACTGGAGTGACACTTTCATCTTGACATCACACCCAACACACTACGATTCTCAATATACCCAGCATTGGCGTACACAGAACCTGTTAAAGCCCTGGACGACCGCAACCAAAGTATATTGATTGTCGCAAGTATTAGCGGTGCAAGTCTAAGGTTAAGACCAAATACACCTACCCTGATTTTGGACTTCCACAGACACATAGTCATACTACCGATGGAATTCCGAGGGGTCTATCCAGAACGAAGCTGTTTCCTATACCATCAGTGAAACACAACCTCCTATTACACTTGCATGAGTATCATATACCCAAATATATGAGAACTATGACGTTGTGCCCTCACAACGCGCACAAGTGTAATACTAGTCTTTTACGTATTTATCGATGTCCAATCTCGATAATACTCTGACTAGGGATATTTAATGATTTATCATACGTGGACTGATACTGTCTCATATCATTCTCCGTCCAGGAACAAATCATAGGGACCTCTCATCATTTATACATCTAGGTGATCTAATCACAAATGATAAGAGTGCAATCTCCTTTGTCACATAGTTAATTTGTACAACAACACAATGATCTGTACAAATAGTGACGATATGGGTCATAATTGTCCAACAGGGACCAGAATTGACCGGTCCCAAGGCAAAATGAGTTCGGGCTGATAGCTCAGAGTAATCCTACGTAGGAGAGAAGGCCCCTTATCTAGGTCGCCCATGTCACCTAAGGGACGACATACACATCCTTAAATAGACCATTGTCCCAAATAGCTTAGGAAATCCAAGATAAAAGCCTTCTGACTGAGCCTGACCCGAGGAGGTTTCTGATTGAGTGTAGCACAATATGAAAGGGCATGCCATAGAAAAATGTAGAGATCTACAGGAACATGTGGAAGACTTGGTAATGAACGACTACTTGATGAGTGCGTAGACCAAGAGGCCATGAAGGTCAGGCGGCGTAGGGAACAAAGGCTAATGTTCACAATAGCAGAGGGGAGGACATTGGCCGGAGATTCAAACCGAGCCAGAAAGAATTACTTCCAGACTAAAGGCTCGGAGATGCTGACAATAGAGAGGGCCTCAATGATCCATGAGGCCAGACCGATTCCCATAGTGTTCATCGAGGAGGATGTGTAACCCGTGTGATCACACACGTATAACGCAAGCTCACGTATCGTTCAAGTAGTATAAATGTATCTACCACGAGGACTTAATACCTAAGCTATTAATTTATGAAGCCAAATGTTTACGAGTATCTAATAGATTGGTTGTTTGATTGGATGGTGATTTAAACTAAAGACGAATAAATAAAATAGTGCGAAAGTAATTTAAAGGTAAATTCAATATTAAGAAAATATCTAGGGTCGTAAATCCTTCCAATATCTTTTAAAGATGAAGTGGTTATCTCATGTTTGTGTAATATATTGGTTTACTAACCTGGAACACGAAATTATGCAAAAGCCTTTGTCGATGGTCAGATGCAAATACCCAGTGTAACCCAATTAATCATATGTTTATGTTAACCAAGTTACCTGAATTCATTAAGATTAAGTTCCAATTGTGGCTACCCCCGCCCGACAGGTATATGTCTATCTTGTAAGGAAATCTATTAAAGGGTTATCTATCCTCAAGGGAGATCGTGGGCTATTAAGTCTAAGGCTGAAACCTAAAATTCATTTGTCAAGATTATTTTAAGTTTACCATATCAATCTTATTAATGTCCAGTTAATAAGAAGCATTAAGCTTAAGAATTAATAAATAAACCTTTATATTACCCAAACTATAAATAACCCCTTATAAACCGGTGATATTGGATTTCATTACAACCCCAGATAATGGGTTTAGTTACGACACATATCTAAGGCTAATAAAAGCTTAAATAAAAAAAATGACATAAAGTAAATGCTTGAAAATTAAAAAGGTAAAAATACAATAAAAGAAAATGATGGGGTTAGAGGATCCACTTTTATTACTTCTATTTTAGATATCTTCCTTATTATATAAATATTAACTTTACGTGATAATTACCAACCGACCATATTGGCGGTATCCTGATTAAGTCAAATTTATAATTAATTTCAACCGACCAAACAGGCGGTATCCATATAATTAAGGGAGATAAATCTAAATATTAGTAATAAAAGCTTACATTTCACCCCAACAGAAGAGAGTTACATACTAATGCTGAATAGTAAAAGACTGAAAAGTAAAGAAAAAAGTACTATTGCGAAAGTAAATAAAATTAAATACTGAAAGCTGTAAATAAACAAACAAGATACAATCTTCTTAGTATTCTTAAGGAATTCCTTAAAAGAAAGTATGAGTTTACAACTGAAATTCGGCCTCAATTTATAGGGAAAATTTATGCCTTTGCATTGCGACGCGTGAAACCTTGCACGTCACGACGCGCCGTTGATGTTGGACGCGTGGCACGGGCTTCGCAAAGATGGTGACACGTGGCGTCAGTGGAATTATTAGCTGAATTATTGGCTTGGCGTCGCGATGCGTAAGGGTTTACGCGTCACGACATTGACGTCAGCATGACGTAAGCAATGACGTGTTTCAATCATGAGTGTCGGCAGCATGTGATGGTGACACATGTCTAACGCATGTTAGCAGAATTGCTTTGATGTTGACACATGGCAGGGGCACGTTAGTAGTCTCCGGTGCACGTTAGCAGACGGTGCATTTAGCAGGATATTTAATTTTTGCCTTTTTGTCTGTTTTTCACTGTTTTGGCCCCGAATTACCTCCAGAGAGTCCTGTTATTTTATTTATCTACAAATACCCACAAACAAATCAAAATATTCACAAAACTCAAAAAACTATACAAAATATTAAGTCAAATGGAAGATAAATATTGATATATTTACCGATTATCACACCCCCAAACCTAACATTTTGCTAGTCCTCGAGCAAAACAATAAAATAAAATACAATAAATAATTAAAATTAAACTAAGCCACTTTCGTAGGGATCACGGTTGCATTTAGCATATGCAACAAGCCTTTAAACCCCTAGGTGTCCTTAGTGGATGAGTTGTTGTCTCGTGAGGGCTTACAGTGACGATACCCACAAACGTCAATCTAATGCACACAAAAGCAAAAAGACAAGAGAAAATAGAATAAACAAGTTAGTGACTACAACAAGTGAAACTTCTTATCCACGTTAAAAGTTGCTTTATTTCTTTCTAAATTACCGAATAAGTAAATTCTCCGATTATTTTTACCATTCTCCATATACACAAACCAACAAAGTATTAATCACTTATTGTGCCCACAATATTCATAAGTGTAGTTGAAAATTGAGTAATATTTTTTTCCTAAAGTTATATCAGACTTCACACCTTTTTTTAGCAATGGAATATTTTTCTGATTTTTTTTATTGCGAAAAGTAAATAAAGCAACATCTTCAATCCATGTAGCGAGCTTTGGGCCAGTAACTCCCAAACCAGTTGGCTTTAGGGCACTAGGTTTTAAGACACCCCTACGGACTTAATTACTCGGATTTCATATGTCTATTTTTATTTTTATAACATCTTTGATCCATATAGCGAGCTTCGGGCCAGTGACTCCCCAACCAGTTGGCTTTAGGGCACTAGGTGTTAAAACACCCCTACAGACTTAATTACTCGGATCTCAAATTTTTTTTTATTCCATCGTTTTTTTAGATGCTTCCTCTAATTAAACTAGAGCACTGAATATTACAAACTTTTCAATTACAAACTCATTGTGATGTTACCATGCATGTTGATAATACTTGTCAACTGAGCATAGAAGATCCATTTTAGTTAGTTTTATGGAGAATTCACAAATTAAATAATTCAAAAGGAAATAAACAAAAATTTAACTTGTTAGGAACTAGGTTGAGATACGTCTCAGGAGTGGAAATTCCTTATACAGCTATCTCACACCAATTTCACCTGATTAATCAAATTAAAAACATAAAAACATAAAATATTTTTTTATTTTTTATAAATTTTTTAAATTTTTTTGAATTTTTTTTGAAAAATTTTGACTAAAAATCAAATAAAAACAACACAATAAAACAAGATACTAGTCAACTATTCTCATCCCCCAAACCTAAATGAGACATTGTCCCCAATGTCTTAAAAAGTAGAAGAAAAGTTTAAAAAAAGTACCTGTTTAGCTGAAATTCTACATCTAAAATGAAAGTTAAAGGTTAAGATCAGAGATTTATCTGACGCTTTTTACCACGATCATTATCGGACCAGATTATCCTGGATAGGATAGGGTCAATTTGTGGTTCAAATGCTAAGATTTGGTCAATTAAATCATGGGCAGTTTTGGCAGTGAAGAGGATTTCTTTTATAGGTTTTGACATGAATCCATCTCTCTGGGCATCATCAAGAAACACACAAAGAAATTATAAAATCCATCAGCGTTAAACAGTCCAATCGGTTTCTGGTGTATGTTCAAGTTCACCCAATATAATACTGTAATAATTTCCTCCATCGTGCCCAAGCCACCTGGCAAAGCAATAAAAGCATCAGCACGGTTAATCATTTCCACCAGTCGTTTAGACATACCTGGCATAATAAGTTCCTCTATGTTTGATGGTCATAAAAGATTTGCCTCCACCAAGGGTTTTGGGATGATTCCCATAACTTGACTACTTCCTTCCTATAAAACCTTGAAACGATCCCCATTAGTCCAAGATGCCACCGCCATATATTAAGTGCATTTCCTTTCAGCTATGACTCTACCAATTGATGTGATGCCTCAACAAATTCTGGCTTAAAACCAACACTAGTACCGCCAAAACACACAGATGTTTACAACTCGTCTTCTTGAAGTTGCTTCCATTTTTTTAAGTTTATTTCTCAAATCTGGATGCCTTCAAGAGTGCAATGATGAGTTGAATTTATAACACCTAAAAAATGGTGAGTAATAGTAGCACTAGTACCTGCCAGATGACAATTATTAGTTAAACAGTAAATTATATCGTGAAAGTCAAAAAGTCTGGATCCTGTCGGAGAAAATATAAGAAAATAACAAAACAAATCAAAATTATTAGTTAAAGACAAAGAGATAATAATATTTACAAGAAGTAACGGCTTGAATGACGATATGCGTCAGGGACAAGCTTCTCATCCAATTTTCTTATAAATTGGCAAACAGAGTCTTTTAAAGTCAGATCCCCGAGACTTAAATGTTGTCTTTATTTTCGAAATTGTGTATATAACATGTGAATTGCAGGATGCACATATCCACTGGAATGCGTCTCAAGAGTCTTAGATATGTCATCCAAAGACTCCTTACTCAAGCCATCCCTAATGAATTTAATTTTATCTTCACGGTTATCAGACACCATTCCTAAAGAACGACAACGAGTATTACATGTCATACGAGCACATTTATAGGAAATACCCATTATTTTAGCTCTTCTATTTTTAGCATAAATGCTTCTTCCTAATCCAGGCAGATATGAAATAAAAGAGTCAGAGGACTCACCTGCCAATCGGACCCGTGCTTTAATAATCCAACGAATGTCATTAGGAATAACTTTGATCATCAGAAGTCTCATTCGTTCCAAGCGAGCTTTGTAGATTTTCATTAGAGAGTTTTGAGGGAGAGAAGGAAATTACTTATGAAGATTTGTGAGAACGTCTTCCATCCTGAATGTGACTTTACCTACACAAATTAAACACACAAAAATAAAACACACCAAATCTGAATATATACACAAATTGCATCGGTTGCCTCCATGCTAGCGCTAAGTTTAACGTCGTCAGCTATACTTGACTGCCCGAACATTAGGCTGGATCTGAAAGTGTGACACTTTCTTTTTGTCACTCAAATGATTCTCCCCAGTAATGCTTGACACTCTAAAAGTCTGATTGTTAACTTTGAATGTTTCATTGGTGTTGGGATCAAGTAATTCAACAGCTACATATGGTAAAACCTGAGTAATCACAAATGGACCTGACCACCTTGATTTCAACTTTCCAGGGAAAAGTTTCAACCTCGAATTGTATAACAACATATGCTGCCTTGGTTCTAGTTGTCTGCGCACTATTTTTCGATCATGCCATTTCTTGGTATTTTTTTGTATAATTGGCATTCTCATAAGCTTGTAGGTGAAATTCCTCCAATTCGTTGAGTTGGTGGAGTTGATTTTCTCCTACTGCTTGTGGATCAAGATTAACTTCTTCAGTGCCCAGTACGATTTGTGTTCAAGATCCACTGGCAGATTGAACGTTTTCCAAAACACCATTCGATATGGAGACATACCGATGGGTGTCTTGTAAGCTGTCCAGTAGGCCCATAATGCGTCATCCAGTTTTATAGACCAATCCCTCTTTGTTGATCCAACGGTTCTCTCCAGGATTCTTTTTACCTCCCTGTTTGAAACTTCAACCTGTCCATTTGATTGTGGATGGTAGGCAGTGGCAACCTTATGAGTAACTCCATATTTGGATAAGAGTGCATCGAAATATATGTTGCAGAAATATATGCCACCATCACTGATAATTGCCCGAGATGTTCCAAAGCGATTGAAAATATTCTTTTTAATGAATTTTATCACCACTTTTGAATCATTTGATGGCAGTGCAATTACTTCAACCCATTTGGAGACGTAGTCTACTGCAACTAGTATGTACAGGTTTCTGAATGATGGAACAAAAGGTCCCATAAAATCAACCCTCCATACATCAAATATCTCTATTTTCAGAAAGTTTTGCAGAGGTCATTCATTTCTCTTCGAAATATTTCTCGTTCTCTGGCACCTGTCACATTGAAGAGCAAATAAATGATCATCTTTAAAAAAGAGTGGGCCAGAACAAACCTGACTGTAGGACTTTGGCTGCAGTTTATTTCCTCTGAAGTGTCCGCCATATGGTGATGAATGACAATATTGCAAGACACTATTGACCTCTTCATGTGGAACACAACTGTAGGCACTGCATTTTTTCATATAAGTCCCGATGATGAGTCTCGTATGGAGACAATACCTCTTTAATTGTGAAAGCCGCGGGAAACGGACGTCGGAAGGGAAAAGTCAAAAATTGATATTTTTGTTGGATTTAATTCACTGGATTAGCTTCGGTTTCATTTGTTGGACCTCAATTTTAAAACACATCCTTAGCCCAAACCATACACCAAGCCCACCAAACTAAGCCAAGCCCACTCCCAAATCACTCTAAGCCCACGCCCACCCACCTTCCAAATTAACAAAACACACATTAAACACATGCCATAAATCAAGCCAAATCCCCTTCCTAAATTAAAGAAATCTCATCAAATACTTCCTAAACACTTAAATACATTCCTAATTAAAGATACAAAACCAAATCATATCCCTAACTAAAAAAGAATAAATCATATTAAATCAAATCATTTCCCTAATTAAAAGATTTTTCCTGATCACACAATAATTAAAAATATCTCCCATTAATTACACAAATCCTCTCATTCTCAAACAAGAAAGCCCTCATCCCATTGTCTATAAAAAAAAAATCATTCACCAACACATTAAACCCCTAGCTCATTCTCACAAAAAACACATAGAAAATACCCCTAGCCGAGACTCACAAAAATTAACAAACAAAAGAAATAAAACCATTCACGCCTAGATCCTAAAACCCACTCACGCACCAGCCTCTTCCACTCCTAGCCACCAGCTCCCTTCACGCTATTAGCCCCAACTCACGTAAACATTTAGCCACTCCACGCCACATGCCCCTTTGTTTCACACCATTAGCCCCACTCACGCACCAGCCTCCTTCACAACACGCCATCTGCCCCCAACACGTTACTAGCCCATAACACCGTAAGCCACATGCCCTTCAGCTCCTTAACAAAAACCGCACACATAAACCCCCCACATACTGCCCAGTTTTCTACCCTTAAACTGTCCCAAAACCGCACACATAAACCCCCACTGTCCATTCCCAAAACAGCCCTTTAACTATCGTGAAAAAAATCGCTAAATTGCCCAGTCCACCACCGCAAACTGCATCAAAAACTGCCCAAAAGTGTGACAAAAAATCGCAGCCCCAAACCCTTCAAAAACAATGGCCTAAATTACCCAAAAACAATGGCCTAAAATATCCTTAAAGCATCAGTGAAACGGAGTGAAAACAGCAGCTCAAACAGCGAAACATGAGTAAAAATGTTGAACCATGAACCGGAAGAGTTGGCGGAGCATTCACCATTCCGACGGCGTGTTTCTGTTTAACGCGCTTTCGAGAGGACAACAAAAGAGGTTAGAACCTCAGGGCACCTTCTTTATTTATTATCTTTCATTTTTATTTATTTTTAAATTATTATCGCATGGAGTCGTTTGTTGATGAATTGTTGTGGCCTTTGATAAATGGAAATAGTGTTCTCTCTGTTGGTTTCTATTACCAAGCCCCAGATCAACAAGAGCAAACAAAATATATAAATACATGAATGAATTAATTGAAGTATGGCGGAATCATACTCACAAAATCGGAATGCGGATGCGTTGATGAAATGAAAACTTCTCCTTGTGCAGTGATGAATTCGGCCAAGGTGGAAAGTGCAGCTCCAAGCTTTGTTTGATCCTCCCAAGCTCAAGGATTAGTTTCCCATAACACCTTTGTATGATCCCTTGAAGGTGCTAGCCTTTGTTGTGATTTTGAATGCACAACTTCTTCAAATCTTGCCACAAAATTGAAGAAATGGAGAGCCCAAAACTGCATGTAGTTTCGGCAATGTGAGAGAGAGAGGAGTTCAATGATTTTTGTTACAAAAAATCAATTTATATTTATGCCATAATATTTATTAAATTAATAATAAACTTATGACACAAATCATGCAATGGCTTAGAGTGTCAAACACTCAATTTCCATGCAAAACCATTGAGTGCATTGTACACTATCTCCATGCAATGCATTAGAGTTAAATAATGCATAATATGACATGTGTCATGTGGGCCCCACACGTTTCCAAATGAAAGTGGGCCCACGTGCACTCACGCGTTCGGGTTCGATATTTCCGAAATACCGAACTTACGTCGCGACGTTAATTAAATCGAATTTAAATAAATAATTGCGCCTAGCGAAATTATTATTTACGTCGCTAACGAATTAATTCTAAATTAACTCGTTTGCCCGAATTAAAATCTAATTTTAATTTCGCGTCGAAATCGAATTTCGATTATTATATCGAATATAATAATTTTACGATTAATTCCAAATTAATCGTTCTCTCTCTATGTATAGTACTTTATCCAAGATAAAGTCTCTCCGTAATTAATCCAAGATTAATCGAGTTTGAATCATACGTCATTGGTGAATCTTCGGGAAGCGACCCAAGAGATCTCCGGATATGTTGGCAGTAGTAAATACGGTCGTCGGATTATCCGAACACGTACGTACCTCGTACTACGTTTTTACCGATTCACAAGACAAGGTTGGCTTCTAGCAAAGCGCCATGCCTACCCAATTCTCCAGAAATATTCTTATAGGAATATAAGATCTATATCAAGCGTAGTATACCGTAGTATTGCGTATATCGAACCAGTATCGGATGATCACATGTTAGGCCTGGGGCTGGAAATGTGTCTGCCCCGTACGAAACATATATCGGACATCAAGCAACTAGTCTCTTTAAATCGGACAATCCTGACCTGGTCATATTGTCCCGACGGTTGCAACCTTTTATAGAGTACTAGTTCTGTGTCCTGCGTGATCATCACCTCCATATGTCTGAAGTGATACTTCCATCTCGACATCACATCCAGTACACTACGATTCTCGATAAACCCAGAAGAGGTGTACACAGAACCGGTTAAGGTCCCCAACCACCAAAACCAAAGTTTACCGATTGTCGCAAGTACTAGCGATGTAAGTCTCAGGTTAAGACCATATACACCTACCCTGATGCGGCCTCCCATAGACACGCAAGACATACTACCAATGGGATTCCGCGGGGTCTATCCAGAGCGAAGCTGTTTTCCGTACCATCGGTAAAACACAACCTCCTATCGCACTTGCATAAGTATCCAATACTTAAATATATGAGAACTATGCCGTTGTGCCCTCACAACGTGCACAAGCGCAATACTAGTCTATTCCGCATTATCGATGTCCGATCTCGATAATACTCCGACTAGGGATATTTAATGATTAAACCTTTATGGATTGATACTGTCTCATATCATCTCAATCCGGTATTAATCATATGGACTTTCGCCATTTATATATCAAAGTAAATAATATTACAAAACGGCAAAAGGCAATTTCATTATCACATAGTTAATTTTGTACAATAATACAATATCATTTACAAACAGTGACGCTATGGGACATAATGTCTAACAATCTCCCACTTGGCCTATAGCCAGTCACTCAAGCATCTAATACCCGAACTATGTATGTGTCGTTCAAAAACTTGCTGAAGAACAGCCTTCGTCAGCGGATCTGCAATGTTGTCATCTGATGTGACCTTCTCGACCTTTACATCGCCACGATGTATAATCTCCCGAATCAGATGGTAACGTCGAAGAACATGCTTGGACCGTTGATGAGACCTTGGTTCCTTAGCCTGTGCTATAGCCCCGTTATTGTCACAATACAATGGAACGGGCTCAGCTGCTAACGGAACTACTCCTAATCCGATTAGGAACTTTCGGATCCAAACTGCCTCCTTTGCTGCTTCAGATGCAGCGATGTACTCCGCTTCTGTTGTTGAATCGGCAACAGTATCTTGCTTGGAAGATTTCCAGCTCACTGCTCCGTTATTCAAAAAAAAAATGTACCCGGATTGCGACTTGTAGTCATCCTTGTCGGTTTGGAAACTTGCATCGGTATACCCAGATACCGCAAGTTCTCCACCTCCATAAATTAAGAAAGCATCCTTAGTTCGTTTAAGATACTTAAGGATATTCTTAACTGCTATCCAGTGACCTTCACCTGGATCGGCCTGATAGCGACTGCACATGCTCAAAGCATATGAGACATCAGGTCGTGTACATATCATGGCATACATGATCGATCCGACTGCCGAGGCGAACGGTATCCGACTCATGTTGTCTCTCTCTTCCTGAGTCTTAGGACACATGTCCTTAGACAGAGAGGTACCACGTACCATTGGAACCAATCCCCTCTTGGATTGTTCCATGTTGAATCGCTTCAACACTTTATCAATGTATGTACTCTGGGAGAGTCCAAGCAGCTTTCTAGATCTATCCCGGTAGATCTTTATTCCAAGAATAAAGGCTGCTTCTCCCAGATCTTTCATGGAGAATTTTAATGAAAGCCAAGCTTTCACCGACGTTAGCATGGGAATGTCATTGCCTATAAGCAATACGTCGTCGACATAAAGGACAATAAAAGTAAGTGCTCTCCCACTAACCTTCTTGTATACACAAGGGTCATCTGCGTTTTGCACGAAATCATATTCTTTTATGATCTCATCAAAACGCTGATTCCATGACCGTGATGCTTGCTTCAATCCATAAATGGATCGATTTAACTTACAAACCTTGTTTGCAAGTCTAGGTACGATAAAACCGTCAGGCTGTTGCATATAAACATCCTCCAAAAGGTTTCCGTTAAGGAAAGCGGTTTTAACGTCCATCTGCCATATCTCGTAATCGAAATATGCAGCTATTGCAAGCATTATCCGAATGGATTTAATCATGGCAACGGGTGAGAAGGTTTCGTCATAATCAATACCATATTGTTGACGATACCCCTTCGCTACAAGCCTAGCTTTGTACGTTTGTACGTTGCCATCCATGTCGGTCTTCTTCTTGAAGATCCATCTGCATCCAATAGGCTTTACGCCTTCTGGTGCATCAACCAGTGTCCAAACTTGGTTGGCGTACATGGAATCCATCTCGGACTTCATGGCTTCTTGCCATAAAGCGGAATCGATATTTTGTATCGCTTCCTCATACGTAGCCGGCTCATTATCCTCAATAAGATTAATATCTACATGAGGTGAGATCAGGAACCCATACCTCTCAGGTACTGTTCTGACTCTCTCCGACCTACGCGGTCCTTGTGTATGTGAAGTTTGTGGTACAGACTCATCCCGGACGGTCTGTTCTTGTTCCGTCGTTGATTCATTGCCAGGAACAGTATCACTACGATCTTCATCGAGTTCTACTTTCCTCCCACTTACCACTGCATTTATAAAATCCTTCTCAAGGAAAAATGCTTGTAGAGCAACAAATACTTTGTTCTCTTGTGGGTGATAGAAGTAATATCCTTTGGTTTCCCTAGGATATCCTACGAAAAGGCATTTATCAGATTTGGGTTCAAGTTTGGTACCTTCCAAACGTTTAACATATGCCCAGCATCCCCAAATCTTCAGGAAAGAGAAACCTGGTTTCCTTCCTGTCCATATCTCATATGGAGTCTGTTCAACAGACTTCGACGGTACCTTATTCAAAATAAGTATAGCACTGTTTAATGCGTATCCCCAGAAGGATATTGGTAGCTCAGTGCGACTCATCATTGACCTTACCATGTCCAACAAGGTGCGGTTTCTCCGTTCGGACACACCGTTTAATTGCGGTGTTCCAGGAGGAGTCCACTGTGAAAGAATACCATATTCTTTCAAGTAATCTTGAAACTCATAACTTAAGTATTCGCCACCACGGTCTGACCGTAATGTCTTAATACTCTTCCCTGTTTGTTTCTCCACTTCGTGTCGAAACTCTTTGAATTTCTCAAAAGTTTCCGACTTGTGTCTCATAAGATACACATAACCGTAACGAGATGCATCATCTGTGAAGGTTACGAAGTAGTGAAATCCACCTCTAGCCTGGCTAGACATGGGCCCGCATACGTCAGTATGAACGAGAGCCAACAGTTCTGTGGCACGTTCACCTTTACCGCTAAAAGGTGATTTAGGCATTTTGCCTAAAAGACAAGATTCGCAGACGTCATATGAATTGGGATCAAATTCGTCCAAGTACCCACTCTTCGAAAGTGTGGATATGCGAGTCTTGTTGATGTGTCCTAGACGACAATGCCACATATAAGCTTCATCTTTTAGATTACTCCTTTTGAGCCTTTTGTTTGTCATTTTAGGAGATTCATTTATATTCAAAATATAAAGACCGTTATTTGCAACAGCTGTGCAAATTTCTGCATCATTTTTATATAAATAACACCCAGTGTTTCTAAATACAAAAGTGTAACCCTGCTGGGTTAACAAGGATACAGATATAATATTCCTAGTTAAACTAGGTACAAAATAACAGTTCAAAAGTTTAAGTACATGCCCTGAGGGCAGTTCTAAAACAAAAGTCCCTACGGCCAAAACAGCAACTGGTGTTCCGTTTCCGACCCGTAGATCCATCTCCCCCGATGCCAGCACCCTGCTATCCTGCAGATCCTGCACATCAGTACAAATATGAGCACCACAACCAGAATCAAAAATCCAATTTTTAAAACTAGAAGTATTCATATTTATCTCAATAACAAACATACCAGAGGCGATAGCCTTGCCAGCCTTGATATCCTCCCTCTGCCCTTTGCCCATTCGGCAGTCACGTTTCCAGTGACCCCTCTTGCCGCAGTTGAGGCAGATGTCGCGAGATTTGTCCTTTGGCTTCCTAGAAGCCACTGTCAACTTGCCCTTGCCCTTGTTCTTGAACTTCTTCTTCCTCGCACCTCCAATTGCCTTGGGCCCAGCCCTTGGCGCATGAGAGGTCGATGCATAATGCGCCTCGCGCTTGCTCCCCTTTAGGAGTTCCTTTTCGGACTCCTTCAGCACGGACAACAACTCTCCAAGAGTGTCGTCAGTGTCCATCAACTTATAGTTGATGATGATTTGTTTCCAAGTATCGGGTAGCGATTGTAATAGCATATCAATCGTCAACTCTGCCTCCAAGACAATGCCCATCTTGGCTAACTCATCTATGTCAGCGATCATTTGAGTCCCGTGGGCCTCAACTGATGCGCCGTCTGTCATCCGGGAGCGGAAGAGTTTCCTTACTAGCTCATACCTCTCCATCCGCTTGTTGGTGCGGTGGAGATCACGCAATCTTGCCATCATGTTATAGGGATCCAAGTCCCTGTTCTGGCGTCTGAAATGCTGGGTCATTGCAGCTAGCATAACTGACTGAGCTTGGTCACAATCGTCACTATGAGTCTTCCATAACTCTAGCTCCAGTGGCTCAGTGGGTTTAGGCGGGAGAGGTCTCTGAATAGTATACAGCACCCTCTCAGCCCCAAGCACTATCTTGAGGTTCATTTCCCAGTCGGCAAAGTTTGTCCCTTTGAAGACATTATCGCCCATGATTATGTCGCGGACATTACCCTTGCCAGTCATCTTGACAACTATAGTCCAACTATAAAGTCAACGATGTTATGGGTACAGTCAAACTGTTACAAGCAAAATAACAATATATTAGTCCAACTAATTATTAAAATATTGACGAAATAATTTTGAAAGACGCGTAAGGCTAAGTATCTGAACGAAATTGCAAATTCAATAATAGCCTCCCACTATTTTCTTCAAGTCTCTAACCCTCTTGTGGAGAACTCGGGAAATCGCATTTCCTAGTGGGCTAGGATCCCGTTAAATAACACACAACCTTGACTTTGGCCAATAAAAGCTGTATGCTATTTAACTTAGGTAGATCTCTATGATCAATTGGATCTCATCCAATTCCTAGATCCGGTTAGGTGGACATCCAAGTCCCAAACATATGTATAATGTCAATGTATCCATTACATTTTCCTAACCCTATCCTCCGAATCATCTAGGCCTTGGCTTTGGCCAAAAACAAACCTAATGATTCCAGTTAAGCGGGACCCATTGACGAGGAAAGTTTCGTAATCAATGTCATTGGACAAAAAGTGATCTTGACTTTGGCCAATAAAAATCACGATTTGGACAAGACACCGATATGCAACAAAACTCTCATGATTCAAGTACATCCTTGATTGACAAAGGTCTTGACTTTGGCCAAACAAACCAATGCCAACTTCGGATCTTGAACAAGAATCATTCAATGGAAGGAAAATCGCTTAATATTGTTTGAGGGATTTTTCGCGTAATTGGCAACCAATTAATTTATCTTTGTTAGGTCTCATCATCATACACCCTTAAGCATGCTTCTAAAACATCATAAAGCGCGTAAAGTAAAGTAATAGCGATATACGGATGGATATGAACAACAACTTGTTCCTAGAACAAATCACTCCCTTTCCTCTCCCCGCTAGCACTATTCTACTCTTACCCAATTACATAATACAATAAGAGAAACCTCATTTACATTGAGGGGAATTAGGTGAGAAGAGAATACAAAGAGACAATAAGAGAAAGGCTGGACACGCAGGTCCAATTTATAAATTCTAAATTTACAATAATTTCTAAAATTACCCTTCCCTTCTAATATCCATCCGATATACACTATTCATACATCACATCCACATTCATTCATTCAAGGCATGTTATACAACCAATCAAATCCAATTAATTAGTCTTAATTAGGTGACAATACAATGTTCAAACAATGTTTGCATTTGCGCGAGCAACTCATTTGAGAATAAATATTATAGTGAATTCACGAATTATATGCTTCCCTTTTTCAATCAATTTATATTATTGAATTACGAATTTATTATCGAACTACTCGTTAAATCCAATTTAAGTCGTATTCAATACTAATCCTATTATTTAATTCTAAATTAAATATTTACACTTTTATTGTGCTTTTATAACTTAGATTCCAAATCTAATACAATCGGGTCTCAAAGCCCAACTAACATCTAATGTCCGTTTAATTAAAGTCCGATGGGCTTTCAATTGATTTCTTTAGGCTTGGGTTTTGGTCAATGTATGGGTCAAACCCAATTACCAAGCCCAATAAGGAATCACCCTCATATGCCATAAAATCAATATCAAGCCCATAAGGCCCAATTAAACATAAAAGCCCATTTATTATATTTGGGCTTAAATGGTGTGATTTAGGCCCATTTTGGATCCAATCCAAATGGTCCAAATCTACTTGGCCCAACCAAGCCCATTTTGTCCAATATAATAGTTTTAGGCCCAATTCAAAATTAAGCCCAACTAACCAAATTTTAAAATTCCAAATTTTATAACTTAATTAATTAAAGTGTATTATCATGATTAATTCTTTAAATCAATATTCCCAAAATATCAAATTAATCCATTAATCATATTTTTATCTTAAATATATGTCCAACATTATTTAATCAAAAAATCAAGTCCCTAATCCTCCATCAAGCATTCGGCCAAGGTGATTAAAATGGTTCCGATTTCGTTTTCAATCCAATCGAGTTACAAATCATCATTCCATATTGTTTCAAGTCATCTAATGTCTTAAAATTAAAAAATCATCTAGTCCATATGCTTGCATGTATTCGGCCAAGCCTCATTTGGGTTGGAAAAATTAATCCAATTTATTTTCCATGAAATTGATGATGTATAATCTAAATAACATACATCTAAGCATATTTAATCAAGCAAACTCATCAAATCATGCTTCATACAATTTTCCCCAAATAACATCCTAATATATTTGCATGCTCTTTAAGCTCAATACCCTTGATTGTTGGTTTCTATTACCAAGCCCCAAGATCAACAAGAGCAAACAAAATATATAAATAAATGAATGAATTAATTGAAGTATGGCGGAATCATACTCACAAAAATCGGAATGCGGATGCGTTGATGAAATGAAAACTTCTCCTTTGTGCAGTGATGAATTCGGCCAAGGTGGAAAGTGCAGCTCCAAGCTTTGTTTGATCCTCCCAAGCTCAAGGATTAGTTTCCCATAACACCTTTGTATGATCCCTTGAAGGTGCTAGCCTTTGTTGTGATTATGAATGCACAACTTCTTCAAATCTTGCCACAAAAATTGAAGAAATGGAGAGCCCAAAACTGCATGTAGTTTCGGCAAGTGGAGAGAGAGAGAGAGAGAGTTCAATGATTTTTGTTACAAAAAATCAATTTATATTTATGCCATAATATTTATTAAATTAATAATAAACTTATGACACAAATCATGCAATGGCTTAGAGTGTCAAACACTCAATTTCCATGCAAAACCATTGAGTGCATTGTACACTATCTCCATGCAATGCATTAGAGTTAAATAATGCATAATATGACATGTGTCATGTGGGCCCCACACGTTTCCAAATGAAAGTGGGCCCACGTGCACTCACGCGTTCGGGTTCGATATTTCCGAAATACCGAACTTACGTCGCGACGTTAATTAAATCGAATTTAAATAAATAATTGCGCCTAGCGAAATTATTATTTACGTCGCTAACGAATTAATTCTAAATTAACTCGTTTGCCCGAATTAAAATCTAATTTTAATTTCGCGTCGAAATCGAATTTCGATTATTATATCGAATATAATAATTTTACGATTAATTCCAAATTAATCGTTCTCTCTCTATGTATAGTACTTTATCCAAGATAAAGTCTCTCCGTAATTAATCCAAGATTAATCGAGTTTGAATCATACGTCATTGGTGAATCTTCGGGAAGCGACCCAAGAGATCTCCGGATATGTTGGCAGTAAATACGGTCGTCGGATTATCCGAACACGTACGTACCTCGTACTACGTTTTTACCGATTCACAAGACAAGGTTGGCTTCTAGCAAAGCGCCATGCCTACCCAATTCTCCAGAAATATTCTTATAGGAATATAAGATCTATATCAAGCGTAGTATACCGTAGTATTGCGTATATCGAACCAGTATCGGATGATCACATGTTAGGCCTGGGGCTGGAAATGTGTCTGCCCCGTACGAAACATATATCGGACATCAAGCAACTAGTCTCTTTAAATCGGACAATCCTGACCTGGTCATATTGTCCCGACGGTTGCAACCTTTTATAGAGTACTAGTTCTGTGTCCTGCGTGATCATCACCTCCATATGTCTGAAGTGATACTTCCATCTGACATCACATCCAGTACACTACGATTCTCGATAAACCCAGAAGAGGTGTACACAGAACCGGTTAAGGTCCCCAACCACCAAAACCAAAGTTTACCGATTGTCGCAAGTACTAGCGATGTAAGTCTCAGGTTAAGACCATATACACCTACCCTGATGCGGCCTCCCATAGACACGCAGACATACTACCAATGGGATTCCGCGGGGTCTATCCAGAGCGAAGCTGTTTTCCGTACCATCGGTAAAACACAACCTCCTATCGCACTTGCATAAGTATCCAATACTTAAATATATGAGAACTATGCCGTTGTGCCCTCACAACGTGCACAAGCGCAATACTAGTCTATTCCGCATTATCGATGTCCGATCTCGATAATACTCCGACTAGGGATATTTAATGATTAAACCTTTATGGATTGATACTGTCTCATATCATCTCAATCCGGTATTAATCATATGGACTTTCGCCATTTATATATCAAAGTAAATAATATTACAAAACGGCAAAAGGCAATTTCATTATCACATAGTAATTTTGTACAATAATACATATCATTTACAAACAGTGACGCTATGGGACATAATGTCTAACACTCTCTTGTGGTATACGGATGGAAACTTCGGACGTAAATTTCCTGTTTAGCCGATCCAAATGGACGGTATTGCGGTTTGCACTCAGGAACCAATGCCATGTACCACTTAAGAGACACACGTATTTCGTTCATCCAAACCTTTGTATCGAGCATGATTTAGCCTAGTATGTTATTTATTTTTAAGCATGATTATGTTACTTTTTTTATAACATGATTTAGTTATTTTTTATGCATGATAGTTATTATTTTGTGTTTTGAAATTTACATTATGTTTAGGTTGTTCTTTTTTTTCCGCATTATATAATTGAAGTATGTTCATGAGATTGTCGTGTGTTATTGTATGTTTGCCGTTATGATGACTTACTTTCGAAGCATGCAAACTTAGACGTAGGATTTACTTTCATGAATGAGAACTAGATCTAAGTCACCTTTGGGCATATATGTTGATTACATTCGGTTAGTTTATTGCACAAATCATATCGTTATAAGTGACATAAGTAAGGGACCATTCTGAACCCAACGGTTTGAGGTCTTCCCTTGCGAGGGGTGAGTGCGGCCTTAAATCATTTTCCTGGTTCACACCGGGTGGCAACTCCATGTTATTTCCCTGGTTTAGTTCCCCCGCGGGCTATTCCGTACTCCCGACTAGGCCGCGAGCCTAGAACAGCGTCGTTGATTTCTGTGCCCTACAGTCTGGCGACTCCACTGGGGATAGATAATTGGCCCCGAAATAATGTCTTGTAGTGTTTGTGATTGTGCTTTAGTTAACCATGTCTACCGCGGGTTGAAAGGGGTTTAATCAACGGCATTATTAAAGCTTGGTAATGGTTTGGTGTCTTTATTCATTCTTTACCTTTCTATAAGGAAAAGTCGTGAAGGCACCTAGATAATCATTTACCCGTAGCTCACTGTGACGGACAAATTTGGAGGACTTGTTGTTTATTCATGTCACCAAGGTGATAAGAGCCTAAGAGGCTTGGGTATTTAAGAGAGTTCGCTCCACCCTCCCTCTGGGGAATCTACAATAGGAAATCCATTTGACAGTCAGTCATACACCATAACTCGTTGGCACGTACCTTAAGGTATAAAAAGGTGCGCTCACTTGGTCGCTCGAACCCTTGAGTGGGGAGTCCTAGTTGTGGGTAATCCTTCACCAGCGGGAGCCTTTGTATATACTCCTACAAAACCGCATGTGAACCATAGTTGTATGACTTATAGAAGTTGCCCCTTTATGCTTTTGATAACCACTTGCATATTATATCTCGTACATCACACGCATCTCATGCATCTCATGCATACACGCATCATGTTAACCATGTGTCTTAAAAGCCATCATAGATATCCGTTGGGTTAGAGAATAAAGAAAGATTTGTCAAAAAGAGTTTAGCAAACATGGATTACGGCAAGAATGAAAAGACCATGGGGGCCTTCAGCAAAAAAAAACAAAAACAAAAAAAAACAAAAAAAAAAAAGGATAAAAAAAAAGAAAAAAAAATTGTTGTTCTAAGTCCCTAATAGTTAGGCCTAAATCCAATGATGAAATCGTTTGCTTTAGGGTGAAATCTTAGAAACCATAAACTCTTGATGTGCTTTTATTTGATACTTTGAGTGATTGATCTATGTTAGACTCGTAAGCACTTCACTATAGGTTCTTAGTGGCAAGGTGACTAGTTGAAGAAATTGTAGGTAGGTGAATGACTGTTTGCTTAGATGTCTATCTTGATTTGCTTATGTTATGATGTGTGGTATGGTTGAAAATGAAAGAAAAGTCTCTAAAGAAAAGAATTGAACCACTTATAACCAATAAGCGTGAAGCTACCCATGGGCGAGTATTAGGACCACCATGAGGAGAAATGCTACCTTAAAGGGTAGGTGTGTTGAAAAAAAAAAGAAAAAAAAAGTTCAAAATGAAAAGAAAGAGACAAGAGAAAAAAGAAGAAGACCATATCATGTTGAGTATGACGAAGTAATCACAGAGTGTGATCAAGACATCTAGGTTGGTTAGACCCATCGATCCAATTCTCAGAGAAAAAATCATCGAGTTGGCTTAATTAAGGATTAAGCTGCGAAAGAGCCTTGGCACACACACACTAGGAGTCTAGTTCAGATCACTCATTGAGACGAACAGATTTGAGTATGTTAAGTACTTTGAAGGTTCTTTGGTTTCGACGCGAAGCATCCGTTAAGGACGAAAATATGTTTGGCTATCAGGACTATCTCGTGAGAGGCAATACATTATGTTGATATGCAACACCACATGAGTATCAGTCTGGGGGCGAGGCCCACATCAGTATCAATCTAGGGGCAAGGCCCACATCAGTATCAGTCTGGGGGCGAGGCCCACATCAGTATCAATCTAGGGGCAAGGCCCACATCAGTATCAGTCTGGGGGCGAGGCCCACATCAGTATCAATCTAGGGGCAAGGCCCACATCAGTATCAGTCTGGGAGCGAGGCCCACATCAGTATCACTCTGGGGGCGAGGCCCACATCCGCATTAGTATCAGTCTGGGGGCGAGGCCCACGTCAGCATCAATATAAGTCTTGCCGGGTATGGCACTCTGGGGGCGAGGCCCACATTAAGCGTCAGTATTAGTCTTGCCAGGTATGGCACTCTGGGGGTGAGGCCCACATTAAGCATCAGTATTAGTCTTGCCGGGTATGGCACTCTGGGGGCGAGGCCCACATCATCATCAGTATTAGTCTTGATGGGTATGGCACTCTGGGGGCGAGGCCCATATTAAGCATCAGTATTAGTCTTGCATGGTATGGCACTCTAGGGGCGAGGTCCACATTAAGCATCAGTATTAGTCTTGCCGGGTATGGCACTCTGGGGGTGAGGCCCATATCATCATCAGTATTAGTTTTGTCGGGTATGGCACTATGGGGGCGAGACCCACATCATTATCAGTAGCAGTCTTGTCGGGCATGGCACTCTGGAGGCGAGGCCCACATCATTATCAGTATCAGTCTTACCAGGTATGGCACTCCAGGTATGGAGACAGACATTATCAATTTTGCCAGGTACGGCACTCCGGGTATGGAGATATTACTGCGACACTCTAGGTATGGCGACGCAACCGCGACGCCTCAGGTATGGGGTCTAGCATGCCAGGTACGGCACTCCAGGTATGGAGCTATCACTGCGGCACTCTAGGTATGGAGACGCAACTGCGACACCTCAGGTATGGGGTTTAGCATGCCAGGTACGGAACTCCGAGTATGGAGATAATATTGCGGCACTCTAGGTATGGAGACGCAACCGCGACGCCTCGGGTATGGGGTTTAGCTTGCCAGGTTCGGCACTCCGGGTGTGGAGATACAACTGCGACACTCCGGGTATGGAGACGCAACAGCGACACCTCGGGTATGGGGTTTAGCATGCCGAGTATGGCACAACCAAATCGACTCAATTCAAAGCAACATGTAAAGGACATCGAGGAGCACAAGGAAGACCTAACCCAGCGGAATAGGAAACATTTCCATGCATACATGTCACATACACACAATTTTTGCTTTGTTTTTGTTCACAGGTTTTGAAGAAAAGCGGCAAAGATAAAACAGAATATGGAACAAGATGTTGGACAATTATGACCCATAGCGTCACTATTTGTACATATCATGGTGTTGTTGTACAAATTAACTATGTGACAAAGGAGATTGCACTCTTATCATTTGTGATTAGATCACCAAGATGTATAAAAGATAGGAGGTCCTTATGATTTGTTCCTGGATTGAGAATGATATGAGACAGTATCAGTCCACGAAGGATAAATCATTAAATATCCATAGTCAGAGTATTATCGAGATTGGACATCGATAACTACGTAAAAGACTAGTATTACACTTGTGCGCGTTGTGAGGGCATAACGACATAGTTCTCATATATTTGGGTATAGGATACTCATGCAAGTGTAATAGGAGGTTGTGTTTTACCGATGGTATGGGAAACAGCTTCGCTCTGGATAGACCCCATCGGAATTCCATTGGTAGTATGACTATGTGTCTATGGAAGTCCGAAATCAGGGTAGGTGTATTTGGTCTTAACCTGAGACTTGCACCGCTAATATTTGCGACAATCAATATACTTTGGTTTTGGTCGTCCAACGCTTTAACAGGTTCTGTGTACGCCTCTGCTGGGTATATTGAGAATCGTAGTGTGTTGGGTGTGATGTCAAGACGGAAGTATCACTCCAGTCATATGGAGATGATGATCGCGTAGGGATAAGAACTGGTTCTCTAAAGGGTTGCTACCATCGGGATAATATGACTTGGTCATGATTATCCGATAATAAAGAGACTAGTTTCTCGTAATCCGATATATGCTTCGTACGGGGCAGACATTGTACCAGCCCCAGGCGTTGCATGTGATCATTCGATACTGGATCGAAATACGCAATACTATGTATACTACGCCTGATATAGATCCTTATATTTCTGTAAGGATATTTCTGGAGAATTGGGTAGGCATGGTGCTTTGCTAGAAGCCAACCTTGTCTTGTAAATTGGTATAAACGTACTACTAGGTACTTACGTGTTTGGATATTTCGACGACCGAATTTACTGCCAACATATCTGGGGATATCATGGGTCGCTTCCTGAATATTCACCGATGACGTATGATTCGCACTTTATTAATCTGGATTAATTAGATGAGAGAGAAATTAATCTGGGATTAATTGCGGAGATATTTTATCTGGGATAAAATATCAGTAAAGAGAGATAACTATTAATTTAGAATTAATCAATTAATTAATATATTCGATATATTATACGAAATTGGATTTCGACGCGAAATTAAAATTAGATTTTAATTCGGACGAACGAGTTGATTTAGAATTAACTCGTTAGCGACGTGAATAGTGATTTCGCTAGGCATAATCATTTAATTATGTCGCAACGGAAAATTCATTAATTTGGAATTAGCGAACCCGAGCCCGGGATTGTTTGCGAGCGCATTCGCATTTCGAATTCGAGTGCGGCACGCAAGTCAAATCAAGCATCAAATCATTAGTCACTTTGAGTGATGTGACAACTTGTCACATTGATTGATTGAGTGATGTGACTTGATGGAAGTGGTTGAAAGCTTTTTGAAAGCTTGAAAGACATAAATTATTATTTTAATATTTGGTATATGTTGAATTGATTTTAGAAATCAATTAACCATTACACATTTTCTAATTCTCTCTCTCTTCTCACGATTTTGGGAGCCAAAATCTTCATCTCTCTCATTCGGCCAATAGGCCATTTTTCTTCTGGTTTGACCGTGAAAATGGAAGAAAAAGGGAAGCAAAGTGTGGTGATTTTGTGGCAAAATCATCAAGAGCTAGCACTCCGAGAGACATGCGAAGGTGATAAGGAATTCCACCCATGAGCATGGAAGTTTATCACAAAGCTTGGAGCTTGATGGAGGACCTCACATGGCCGAAAATGGAGGAGGGACAGCAGCTCACTGCTGTGACTAACCAGTGAGCAGAAAATCAGATTTTTGTTGCCTCTCGCGTCGCTCAACCGATCGATGTAAGTATTCTGCAACTCCCTCGTTTGTATTCGCACATGTGTTTTATGTTTGTTATTCGATCCTCGAGCCGTAGAAATCCCAACACAAGACCCGTAATTCAATTTGGGAACAAGACCCACAACAGGGAACAAGACCCTCAATTCAATTCGGGAATAAGACCCACAATCGGGAACAAGACCCACAACTCAACTTGGGAATAAGACCCACAACTCAACTCAAATAGGGAACAAGACCCTCATCTCAATTCGGGAACAAGACCCACGGGAATAAGACCCACAATTCAGGGAACAAGACCCTCAACTCAAAGCAGGAACAAGACCCACGGGAACAAGACTCACAACTCAATGTAAATTGGGAACAATACCCTCAACTCAAATAGGGAACAATACCCTCATCTCAATTCGGGAACAAGACCCACCACTCAAATAGGGAATAAGACCCTCATCTCAATTCGGGAACAAAGCCCACAACCTACACAATTCGGGAACAAAGCCCATAATCAATACAGATCAGGAACAAAGCCCAGGGGAATAAAGCGCTATCTTAACTCAGTTTGGGAACAAAGCCCAGGGGAATAAAGCCTTATCTTAACATAGTTCGGGAACAAAGCCCAGGGGAATAAGGCCCTATCTTAACACAGTTCGGGAACAAAGCCCAGGGGAATAAAGCCCTATCTTAACACGGTTCGGGAACAAAGCCCATGGGAATAAAGCCCTATCTTTACACAGTTCGGGAATAAATCCCACTTTCAAACCACCTCAGGAATAAAGCCCAGGGGAATAAAGCTCTCTCTCAACACAGTTCGGGAAAAAAGCCCAGGGGAATAAAGCCCTATCTTAACACGGTTTGGGAACAAAGCCCAGGGGAATAAAGCCATATCTTAACACGGTTCGAGAACAAATCCCAGGGGAATAAAGCCCTATCTTGACACAGTTCGGGAATAAAGCCCACTTTCAAAACAGCTCGGGAATAAAGCCCAGGGTAATAAAGCTTTCTCTCAACACAGTTCGGGAACAAAGCCCAGGGGAATAAAGCCTTATCTTGACATAGTTCGGGAACAAAGCCCAGGGGAATAAAGCCCTATCTTAACACAGTTCGGGAATAAAGCCCTCTCTCAACACAGTTCGGGAACAGAGCCCATGTTCAATACAGTTTGGGAAACAAAGCCCAAAGGTCAAAGCATCTCAGGATAACAAGCAACAGCTGGCGAGCCAGGTAAGTAAAAATGCATTGCATAAACTTTGATAGGATTGTCATTGTCACACAATGCACAAGTCCCATCAAAGTGGGAGCGACTGTATGCACTGCATTTTTGCATATAAATCCCGATGATGAGTCTCGTATGGAGACACTACCTCTTTAATTGTGAAAGCCGCAGGAAACGGACGTCGGAAGGGAAAGGTCAAGAATTGACATTTTTGTTGGATTTAATTCGCTGGATTAGCTTCGGTTTCGCTTGTTGGACCTCCATTTTAAAACACATCCTTAGCCCAAACCATACACCAAGCCCACCAAACTGAGCCAAGCCCACGCCCAAATCACTCTAAGCCACGCCCACTCACCTTCCAAATTAACAAAACACACATTAAACACATGCATAAATCAAGCCAAATCCCCTTCCTAAATTAAAGAAATCTCATCAAATACTTTCCTAATACACTTAAATTACATTCCCTAATTAAAAGATACAAACAAATCATATCCCTGACTGAAAAAGAATAAATCAAATTAAATCAAATCACTTCCCTAATTAAAATATTTTTCCTTATCACACAATAATTAAAAATATCTCTCATTAATTACACAAATCCTCTCCTTCCCAAACAAGGAAAGCCCTCATCCATTTTCCTATAAAAAGAACCATTCACCAACACATTAAACCCCTAACTCATTCTCACAAAAAACACAAAGAAAATACCCCTAGCCGAGACTCACAAAAATTAACAAACAAAAGAAATAAAACCATTCACGCCTAGCCACCTAAAACGCACTCACACACCGGCCTCCTCCACGCCTAGCCACCTGCTCCCTTCACGCCATTAGCCCCAACTCACGCAAACATTCAGCCATTCCACGCCACATGCCCCTTCGCTTCACGCCATTAGCCCCACTCACGCACCAGCCTCCTTCACAACATGCCATCTGCCCCTAACACGTTACTAGCCCATAACATCGTAAGCCACATGCCCTTCAGCTCCTCAACAAAAACCGCACACATAAACCCCCCACATACTGCCCAATTTTCTACCCTTAAACTGTCCCGAAACCATACACATAAACCCCCACTGTCCAGTCCCAAAATAGCCATTTAACTATCGTGAAAACAATCGCTAAATTGCCCAGTCCACCACCGTAAACTGCATCAAAAACTGCCCAAAACAGTGACAAAAAACTGCAGCCCCAAACCCTTCAAAATCCTCAAAAACAGTGCCTGAAATTACCTTAAAATAATGACCAGAAAATACCCTTAAAGCAGCAGCAAAACGGAGTGAAAACAGCAGCTCAAACAGCGAAACAGGGAGTAAAAATATTGAACCAGTGAACCGGAAGAGTTGCGGAGCATTCACCCTTCCGACGGCCGTGTAACACGCTTTCGAGAGACGACAAAAGAGGTTAGACCTGAGGGCACCTTCTTTATTTATTATCTTTCATTTTTTATTTATTTTAATACATTATCGTATGAGAGTCGTTTGTTGATGCATGTTGTGGCCTTTGGATGAATGGAATATGTGTTCTCTCTTGTGGTATATCGGATGGAAACTCGGACGTATATTCCGTAGCCGAATCCGAATGGACGGTATTATGGTTTGCACTCGGGATACAATGCCACATACCACTTGAGAGACACACGTATTTCGTTTCATCCAACCTTGTATTCGAGCATGATTTAGCCTAGTATGTTATTTATTCTAAGCATGATTATGTTACTTTTTATGCATGATTTAGTTATTTATTTTTAAGCATGATTAGTTATTTATTTTGCGTTTGGAATTTGCATTATGTTTAGGTTGTTCTTTGTTTTCAACATTATATAATTGAAGTATGTTCATGAGATTGCCGTGTGTTATTGTATGTTTACCGTTATGATGACTTACTTTTGAAGCATGCAAACTTAGACGTAGGATTTACTTTCATGAATGAGAACTAGATCTAAGTCACCTTTGGGCATATATGTTGAGTAGATTCGGTTAGTTTATTGCACAAATCATATCGTTACAAGTGACATAAGTAAGGGACCATTCCGAACCCAACAGTTTGAGGTCTTCCCTTGCGAGGGGTGAGTGCAGCCTTAAATCATTTTCCCGATTCACACCGGGTGGCGACTCCATGTTATTTCTCTGGTTTAGTTCCCCCGTGGGCTATTTCGTACTCCCGACTAGGCCGCGAGCCTAGAACAGCGTCGCTGATTTCTGTGTCCTACAGCAACGTCTCAGTAATTTATCAGCACAGCATTTGAAGAGGTACGAATCATCCTAGACATAGTGCTTGAATTATTTGAAGAACTTATTTCATTCCTGATGTGTCCATTCCAATAGCCATTTTCCCTATACTATGTAGTTTACATAGTCAGCATACCAAGGGACATCATGTTGTTTCATGGCAAAAAACTGTTCATATGGAAAAGTTTCTTTGATTTTTAGTTCATTGCCATCTGTTTCTCCATTCTCAAGCCTCAATAAGTGATCTGCCACTTGGTTTTCTGTCCATTTCCTGTCTCGGATGTCCATGTCAAATTCTTACAGTAGAAGCACCCAATGGATCAATCTAGGTTTAGCATCTTTCTTTGCGATCAAGTATTTGATTGCTGAATGATCTGTGTAGACCACCACTTTGGGACCCAGCAGATATGAGCGGAATTTATCAAAAGCGAACACAACTGCAAGCAACTAATTTTCAGTGGTTGTATAGTTGAGTTGAGCTTCATTCAGAGTTTTGCTGGAGTAGTAAATGGTGTGGAAAATTTTTGATTTGCATTGTCCCAAAACTGCACCTACAGTAAAATCACTAGCATCGCACATCACTTCAAATGGAAGGGTCCAGTCTGGTGCTACCATGATGGGGGCAGAGACCAACTTCTGTTTCAAGATCTTAAAAACTCTGTGGCATTCTTTGGTGAAGTTGAAAGGCACGTCTTTCTCCAGAAGATTGCATAGAGGTTTAGCAATCTTTGAGAAGTCTTTGATAAATCTCCTGTAAAAGCATGCATGTCCGAGAAAACTCTGAATCCCTTTAACAGATGTTGGTGGAGGTAATTTTTCAATTGTTTCGATCTTTGCTTTGTCTACCTTGATTCCATTTTGTGAGATCTGATGTCCCAGGACAATGCCTTCCTGCACCATGAAGTGGCATTTCTCCCAGTTGAGTACCAGGTTGGTATCTTCACATCTTTGTAACACATTTTCCAGATTTTGCAAGCAGTGGTCGAACGAGTCTCCAAAAACAAAAAAACAATCATCCATGAAAACCTCCATACTTTATTCCAGCATGTCTGAGAAGATGGCCATCATGCAACGTTGAAATATGGCAGGAGCATTACATAGTCCAAATGGCATCCTGCGGAAATCAAAGGTACCATACGGACATGTAAAAGTGGTTTTCTACTGATCTTCTGGGGCGATGGCAATCTGATTGTACCCCGAGTATCCATCTAGAAAATAATAGAACTTATATCCTGCCAATCTGTCTAGCATCTGGTCAATGAATGGCAGTGGAAAATGATTTTTCCTTGTTGCTTTGTTCAGCTTCCTGTAGTCCATGCATACTCTCCATCCATACATTGTTCTTGTTGGAATCAGCTCATTCTTTTCATTTGTGACTACAGTAATTCCTCTTTTCTTTGGCACACATTGCATAGGACTCACCCACGTACTGTCAGAGATTGGATAGATGATGCCAGCATCCAACTATTTGATAATTTCTTTCTTCACGACCTCCTTCATGATTGGATTTAGTCTCTGTTGATGCTCCACTGTGGGTTTGTACTCGTTGTTCATCAGAATTTTGTGCATGCAAAATGATGGAATAATGCCTAGAATGTCTGCTATAGTCCAACCAATGGCTTTATTGTGTTCTCATAACAATCTTAGCCACTTTTCTTCATGTTCCAATGTTAGCGAAGAGGAAATAATCACAGGTAATTCAGAAGAGTTTCCTAAGAATGCATACATAAGATAGCTTGGAATTAGCTTCAGTTCCAGCTGCGGTTGTTCTTCAATCGAAGGCTTGATTCGCTCCTTTTCGGTAGTTCCAAACTTTCCACATGTGGTGTTGATTTGAAGCGAAATGGTCTGTCAAGATAGTTGATACATTCCATAATTTCATTATCTAGCTCGCTGTCAGTCATGTTGGTGATGCAAGCTTCAAGTTTATCCGTGGGAAGTGGCATTGCATCAGTATCTTTTGGAATCTTTTGGAAGCGACCCAAGAGATCCATGGATATTTGGCAGTAAATACAGTTGTCGGACTATCTGACACGTGCGTACCTCGTACCATGTTCTCACCTATTTACAAGACATGGTTGGCTTCTAGCAAAGCACCGTGCCTACCCAATTCTCCCGAAATATTCAACGAGGAATATATATTCTGTATCAGGCGTAGTATACAATGTATTGCGTAATACGATCCAGTATCGGATGTCACATGATAGGCCTAGGGCTGGAATTGTGTCTGCCTCGTACGAAGCATATATCGGATCATCAGTAACTAGTCTATGTAATCGGATAATCATGACCTAGTCATACTATCCCGATAGTTGCAATATTTAAGAGTACTAGTTATGTATCCTACGTGATCATCATCTCCATATGACTGAAGTGATACTTCCATCTTGACATCACACCCAATACACTACGATTCTCAGTAAACCCAGAAGAGGCGTACACAGAACCTGTTAAAGATCCGGACGACCAAAACCAAAGCATACTGATTGTCGCAAGTATTAGCGATGCAAGTCTGAAGTTAAGACCACATACATCTACCCTAATTCGGAGTTCATAGACACATAGTTATAATACCAATGGGACTCCGAAGGGTCTATCCAGAACGAAGCTATTCCCGGTCCAACGACTAACAGAACCTCTTATCACACTTGCATAAGTATCCAATACTTAAATATATGAGAACTATACTGTTAAGCTTCCATAACGCGCACAAGTGTAATACTAGCATATTCCGCATTATCGATGTCCAGTCTCGATAAAACTACGACTAGGGATATTTAATGATTAAACCTTTCATGGATTAATATTATCTCATATCTTATTAATCTGGTACTAATCATATGGACATTTATCATTTATATATCCAAGTAATCCAATTACAAAATGATAAAAGAGCAATTTCCTTTTTCACATGGTTAATTTGTACAAAAACACCATGTCTTTTACAAATAGTGATGTTATGGGTCATAATTGTCCAACAGTATTACAGGAATTGGCTTATAACTGTCTGCTACAAGTTCTGTTTCCAAGACAATAAAATCCACAGGATATATGAATTTATCGACTTATAATAACACATCTTCCATAATTTCTTTCGGTACCTTGACTGATCTATCGGCAAGTAAAAGAATAGTTGAGGTTGGTTTTAACTCGCCATTATTAAGTTGTTGGTAAATCGGAAATGGAAGTAAAATGACACTGGCTCCAAGATTAAGCAAAGCATGTTCAATTTTTTGATTTCCAATCATACATTAAATATTTGGACAACTAGGGTCCTTGTATTTTAATGCATTATTGGTTGAGAGAATGAAACTTACATGTTCAACTAGAAAAGATTTCTTTTTTACCTGATGTTTTCTTTTAACGGTACGTAAGTCTTTCAGAAATTTGGCAAAAGATGGTATATGTTGGATGACATCTAACAAAGGAATATTGACCTTCACCTATTTGAATATTTCATATATCTATGGGGAATGGTTCAATTTTTTTTTGTTTTTAATACTGAGGAAATGGAGGTGCATGAGAAAAATTGTTATCATCAAAGATAGGTAATGGTTCATCAACCCATTCCTGGCCTTTTGAATCTGATTTATTTTCAACTTCGCGAGGTTCAAGAATATGTTTGTGGATGACCTTACTATTGCGAAGAGTAATAACAGATTTGACTTGATCTATGTGTTGACTACCAAAACTACCCTCGTGAGGGTTTTGATGACTCTTGGGGTTTGACTGTGGTTGTGCAGGAAACTTACATTTCTCATGAATGGTCAATGCTGATGTGATTTTGGAAAAAGTATCTTTCAGATCAATCAATATTTGCACATTTTGGTTATGGATGGCTTCTTGTTTCTCAATGAATATATGCAAGGTATCCTCAAGGGTTTTCCTATGTGGTGAGACATATGGTGCATAATTCTGGGAATTTCGGAGATTCTGGTGTTCTTGGGAGGTTGTTGTGATAGTTGTGCTTGGTTATCATTCCTCCAATTGAAGTTTGGATGGTTTCTCCAACCAGAATTGTAAATTTGGGAGTATGGGTTTGGATTTGGTCTAGTGTTTATTGAACTGACTTGGTCATGAAGACATTCTTGCAGGGCTAGCAAGGTGGGGAAACTTGTGTGACATGTTCATTTGAATTACAGATTTGACATGTGACTTCTTGAATTGACTTGACATGATCACTCTTCCTCATTTCTAATGCCTCAACGTTTTTAGCTCAAAAAGGTCATAGTCTTCCCTAAGGTTAGATATACCTCTATCTAGATGGATGTGGTTTTACAAACGACTCATAAGTGTCAACTGTGTCCCATTGTTTTGCATTCTCTGCTATGTGTTCTAGATAATCTAGTGTATCTTCGGGATTTTTATCCCTAAACTCACCATTACATATCATTTTCACTACTTGTCTACCTTGGGGTGTTAAAGCCTCATAGAAGTATGCGACCAGCCTTCATGTTTCAAACCCGTGATATGGACAAACATTCAACATCTCTTTAAACCTCTCCCAATATTGGTAAAGTGTTTCCCCCGACTCTTGTGTGAAAGTTGTGTTTCTCCTCTTAAAGAGTTTGTCCTGTGAATGGGAAAGAATTTTTTTAGAAACTTTTCTTGCAAATCATCCCATGTTCGGATGGATCCTGACCTAAGGTTTTGCAGCCAAATTTTAGCTTTATCTTTTAAAGAAAAGGGAAAAAACTTTAATCAAATTATATTCATCCTGCAATTTTGGTTTGTGCATGTGTTACATACCTCTTCAAATTCCCTTAAGTACGGATAAGGATTTTCTGATTCTAGACCGTGGAATGTGGATAAAAATTAGATGACACCTGGCTTAAAATTGAAACGTGCTGCATCTGGGGGAAAAATAATGCAAGATGGTGATCATGTCCTAGTGGGATTCATGAATTTTCTGAGTGTCCTAGGTTGATTAAGATCGCCATGTTAAGACTCATTTTCTTCCTGATCAACTGGGTTTTCAACTCGGGCATGTGGATTTTCATTTTGGTTTTCGGCCATTTTGACAGATGATGAAGGCGATTAATACTCTCTATTTAATCTATCGCTAGATGATCGAGACCAATGTTTCATGCAACCTAAATGCAAACTATATGCTAAAATTTAAAAATGCATAAAAACAATACTTACAAAAAATATAAACACGTGGAAAGAAAAAAAATAAAATAAAATAATAATTAACAAAAGATAAACAAAGAAAGAAAATAAAAATGTAGTGATTAGATCTAAAAATGTCCTCTGATTCATGTTAATTCAGATCTCAATTGAATTTCTCGTTCAGCTGTCTCAATCTCTCGAATTAAGTTCTCACAAAAAATTATGGAAGAATCTCTGGATGGGGATGGTTCAAGAAATTCTTTGGCAAAATGCAAGCTCCATTTTAATTGATTTTTCTGTCTCCTATGACCTTGAAGAATTAAGAACAATGTATGTCTGTATGTGGGATTTCTGGGTTCAGGATTCATTTAGGATCAATCAATACATTTTGGATCTACACAAATGCAAGGATGAAATAAAATGAGATGCAGAAAAAAATACAAAAATACAAAAGTACAAAAAAAATAAAAATAAAAATAAAAAGAAAGAAAAGAAAAAAATATACAAGGATTATTTTATCTACTAAATTTATTCCCCGGCAACGGCGCCAAAAACTTGACACGCTTAAAAATGGTTATTTACTCCCAAGTATGAGAGTATATAAGTAATAAAATAACCTGGTAAGTCCGGGGTCGATCCATAGGGAATAGATTTAGTAAAATAAAATAACAATTTGAGTAAAAAATAAAAAGGTTGGATTGTTTGAAGTGATTGGAAATTTTAATTTAAACTGCAATAATAAAATAAAATACTGGGATTAGAGGATCCACTTTTAGTATTTCAAATTTAGAAACCCATTTTTTGTAATATGTAAATTGTCATTATTACCCAATTAATTTATTTCATGAATTAATTAATTATGCCAAAACAAATAAAACCAGACGGTGATAATTTTTGTCTATAACAAGTCCAATTAGCTACTCAATTATGCCAAATAAATAAAACCAGCCATATAGGCAGTAACAAAGTTTTTCAATAATTAATCCAAAATTAAATTAAATATTAATCATTAGATTACAATTTATATATTATAATATAAGTGAGATTAATCTAAATTTTCATATTAAAAGCTTCACCTTTTTCCCAGCAAAAAGAAATTAACTACTCATAATTTGAATAAAAACAAACATAATTTTATTACTATAAAAAGAAATTACAAAAATAAACTTACAAAAATAAAACACACAAGAGGTGGATCCCTTCACAAAATTAGAGAGAATCGTGTGAAGGAAGCTGAAGAAACTGAAGTGCTCAACACTTCTATTTATATAGGTGCTCGCACCTCATTTGCTTTGCAAATTGCAAGCTTTGTAATTTGCAAAGAAAATGTCATTTTCCCATTAAACATGACACCAAACATGCCATGTTTGGTGGTTTAGTGGATTAGAATTTTTTTTTTTTTTTTTGATTTGACAATGACTTTTACATATAACACACTTTGGCTTCTTGGTCAATTTTGGTCTTGAAAACTTAGAATTAGAAAATCTTATCAACAGTAAAGTTGTAGATCTTGGAGTCTTCTTTCATCTGGAATTGGAATTACTTCAATCCGATATCGGAGTAAAACGTTATGGCCAAAATATGAACATATCACAGGGATGGGATTTCCGAAGTTGTACATTGTTAGAACGCCCTATTAAATTTTCGGCTTCTAAAATTAAAATGTCAAGTCCATTTTTCTAGATATGCATCCAAAGTAATATTTCACCTACATAAAAGATAAAAATCACAATAAAAATATATAAAACATAAATTTAATTAATATGCTAAATTAAGAGGATTAATGAAACTATAAGTGTAAAATGATTGATTTTTCTTTTAATAAATGTGTACTTTTTAGTGTTCATCAAGTACTATATCGAATGGGATACACGACGCCGTACTTGAGATGTCTGGGACCCGAATAGGCTAATTATGTGCTTAAGGAAATTCATGAGGGAATCTGTGGAAGTCATGTTGGAGGTCGGTCAATCGTCCATAAGGCACTTAGACAAGGTTTCTTGTGGCTAACATTGCATCGGGACGGGGTGCAGGTCGCCCGGGCATATGATGGATGTCAAAGGAATGCCAACATACCTCACCAGCCACCTGAGAAGCTAATCACTTTGTCAAGACCTTGTTCGTTCGCCCAGTGGGGATTAGATATTATCGGGTCGGGGTCAAGCCAAGTTTGCGATCGTGGAAATTGATTATTTCACCAAGGGGGTGGAGGTTGAGCTGTTATCCACAATAACCAAAAAGAAAGCAACAGATTTTGTCAGATAAAATATTGTGTGGCGGTTCGGGATTCCCTAGGCTATCATTACGGACAACATGAAGTAGTTCAATAGTAAGGGCTAGATTCATGACATTCATTTGATATAGCCTCTTGTACTCTTTTGGGTTGGCATTCATTTGATATAGACTCTGCAGTTCGGAGAATGTTGGTTCTCCTAGCCCAACTCGGCTCCAAATCACGTAGAGATCCATCCGTTCAAGTTCAACTGGCATGGGGCTAGATTCATGGCGGCCAACATCTTCACAAAGTATTTTTGCATGGGCAGGCGTAGCCCTATGTCAAAAAAGGTTGTACACAATGCCACTCGGTCATCACTGGGGCGGCTCGCCATATCATCTTCATCATGAACTTGAAGACTGATGGCCTCGGGGATATCGAACCTCTCTCTCAGTTGCTGCAAATATGCTTCAATTATTGATGAGGTCTGATCCATGTCAAGGTTTACGAAGTCAAGTTCGGGATGATTTGGCTGGGGTCGGGTAACCCTCATACAGTAGGATTGGTCTCCTCTTTAGATACGGTAGGTGCGATGTCATAATCGTCGGGACTTTCTGATCCCGAGTTGTGTAAGACCTCGCACGTGGGCGGCACGGTGGGGGTAGGGTGTTGAGGGGAATAGGAGAGGAGGGCTCGGAGTCTGACATTTCTGTCAAGGCGTGACCCGAAGTGGAAGGTTAGTTCACAATCTCAGTTAGTTAAGCGTGCTAAAACTAGGGTTATTGTCATCTTCCCTACCATGTGACTAACCCTAGAAAGCTCTAAGTGCCCTAAACAATGGCAGAAAAGTAAGTCTTCAAAACAAAACCAAAACAAGCACACCTTGAAAACCCAGAAACACATGCCTTTTTATCACAAGCATCCAGTACATGCAAACTACCACTGAAAATAGAGACATAAATAAAGACAGAAGTAATCAGAAATTGGGCTTACTTGCGAAGATTGTAGAAGATGTTGTGAAGCTAGTGAAGAAGATTGAAGGCTAGAAAATTATAGACGGTAGAGGAGTAGACTATATCTTTGGAGAAGAAGAAATGAGAAAAGAAGAGAATGGAGTACAGTGGCCTTTAAATAGGAAACTCAGGTTGATTTTGACCGTTCGATTGAGGCAAGAGGGCAGGATCAGTGACATGTATGATAAGGGTCTCACCCGTTGAATTCGAATGAAAGGACGAGATTGGAGCCATCGTTTGGTTGGGTACAACTGTCTTTAGTTTTGGCACGCAAGCCACGGGTATGTGACACGTGGCATCTCGGGGAGACAAAGCGATGGGAACCCTAGAATGATGTGACAGACATTTAAAGAAGGTCATGATGATTACAAAAATTCCAATGGACGGCTTGAAAAACCTAGAAACTCCAACCGACGGTGGAGATGGTAATCATCCCAAAAAAAGAAATATATTGGCAGTACAAGACCTGGGGACGTGGCAATATGGGCATTAAGAAGTCAAGGCCCGAAGACGGAGGGGCAATCCACACATTCATTATAGTTCCCGACATCACCTCATCAACTCATTGATACCGAGAACTATGGGACATATATTGATGGTGATTCTCAGATCCGAGAAACTTTGAAATGTGAAGAAGGGTCTAAAGAGGTTTTTTCACTTACCCAATTGGGGATCTCATGTCTTGATAAGGATGAGAACCCAGACAGAAGGGCCCACGACCAAGACGCAGATGGAGACCGACCCGAGGGCATCAGGGTATCTGTTATGTGCTTGTAACAATAGGAACGAGACTTGGGGTAAACTGGTTGAGGCACAGTCACATACACCCGAGGAAGGTGATCACTAGAAGATACAATTTAGATGCCCTTAGATGATGTAGTCAAGGAGCTTAATATCGGCTCGATCTTTTTGAAGAAAAGATGTAGGGAGTTAGACATTAAAAGGTGGCCTCATAGGAAGCTCATGAGCTTTCAAACACTTGTCAAGAATGTTCAAGAGTTGCAAAAGTAAAGTGAGGGAAGTAAAGGCATATCTGCCGACCCGACTTGATCACAGTAACAAGGAATAGCGTCCCCCATTTTGGGACACCGACCTGAGGATATAGGTCGGGGTTATAGCACTATGCTCACGTACGAATGACATAATCCTTAAATGGAAGTCTAAGCTTCCCAACGGCTGATGAGATGGGAGTAGGCCAACGGCTGATAAGATGGGAGAAGGCCATAGGCTTATCCACTAACACACGAAATCGCGTGAGTAGTTGAAAAATAGGATGGCACATGGGCAGAACGTGTAGCAGTTACCAAAAAAATGTGAATTAATGAGGTTTAGATGGCAGAGAGTGGTTGTGTCAGACGACAGAGCTACTATTTGTAGAGTGATTGTGGAAAAGAGCATAGGCAATGATGACAGGGTAATGTGACTGACGTCACGAATTGGTGTAATAGTGGATCTAGACACACTATATAAAGGGGTTGGAGACTCAGTTTCGGGGATTGGCTAACATTTTTCTAGTAATTTTAGTATTTTTCACAACTTATAAAAGAGAGAAAAAGTTCTCTTTCCTTTGTACCTGTGGACGTAGGCTGGATCCATTCCACCAAACCACGTTAAATCCTTTGTTTTCTTTGTGTTTTCTTTATTGCTTGCTAAGTTTGCTTTGATTCCTAAATAACCAAACAAATTCAATGCTTGAGTGAGGTTGTTCGACGAGTAGTTTTTCCCAAATTACCCATAAAACGAAAAACAACCGTCAGCATATTTCTTTTTCAATTTATTTCTATTCTTCATTTCTTTTTTTTTTCTATTCATTTTCTCTTCTTCATTTTCTTTTTTTATTTTTCTAGCTCAAGGTTGCAGCTCCTTCTTCCTCCAAATCTCACACTCATTTTCCATCTCGGATCTCCTCCAAATATATCTTTAAATCTATTTCTTCTTCTATTTCCTCATCGATCTCCGACTCTGACCTATGGCTTTTCACTTTTTTTTAAAAAAAAACAAAACAAAACCAATTTATGGATTTCATATTGGGACATTTGTGTTGGGTTGTCTCATAATGCCCCGGCTTGACGTAGTCAGAGGTTACCCGCCTTTATCTTTTGGACGGGTCTATTCTATGGACCTTTTAAGTCTTACCTCCTATATTGATTTTGATAATAAGAAATCATGATGACATAATGATAAATACACCATTTCAAGTAAATCAAGGACATCAAGCATTAAAAATGAGCTCTAGATCATAAGAAATCAAATGTTGGTTCTCAACAAGTTATAAGATGCAAGAAGACTAGATCAGGGTATATCATTTTAATTCTTGTAATACTTGTTTAAATTAGATTATGCATGATAAGTACTAATGCACTCAAATCTTTTTCATATGCATAAATATTTTTTTTTTAAATATATGTTTTCATCAAATGATAAAAATTTGTCATGATTTTAAATGTCAAAATTATTTTCAAGTTTTTCGATCTTAAAAGAATCACTTGATTTTGATGAAAAAGTCATTGTTTTATTTCAAAACACTTGTATTTATATTGGTAAAACTTTTGATTTTGAAATAGGAACTAAAATGTAAGGTTTTAAGGTTTCAGGATAAGTCCGGTCTGTGAACTTCGTACTTTCGAACAGATTTCAGTGAAAAAATTCAACCACTAAAATATAACGGTCACTTGCCATGTCACGACCAGACGTCCTGTCATTCGACATAGACATCCGAATTATGATGAAATTGAATAAAGACTAGTTTTTGAAGCCCTCTATAAATTGGATCATTTGAGTTCATTTTTAAGTTGATCAAACATTTCTAAATCAACATATCATTCTTTTATCACTTACTAAGATCTAACCTGCATAAATCATAATCAACCTCATCCAAGCACTAAACTTGTAATATTTGCTCATTTAGGAGTTTTCTTTCTCCATTAATTTGTAAATCATAAACACTTGGATCATCTTCGATTACGTAAAGAATAATTGTAAAGGTTTGATCCAAATTCGGAAGTTAGACTGGGTCATCTTCGAGCCTAGTAAAGAAGAAATATATAAGAGTTTCATTGGCACCTAGGAAGCCAAATATGTAGTGAATTCATTTACACACTTGGCTTATTATTGCTTATTATTAATAAATTATATATTAATTTATATAATTATGTAATAATTAATTTATTGAGGCGTGGACGTAGACAAAATTGCCTAATCATGTAAAAATATCTTTATGTAAATCTAACCCTATCTCTTAAATTTACATTTGTTGCATATTTTGGTTATATGCTTAAGTTGAATGATTCACTACACTTCCAAGCCGAATGTGTAAAATTATATATTAATTTATTATATATTATATATTATTTTATTAATTCATTTGTTATTAATATATTATTAATTATTATTTTATTATTCAACAAATTAATTTTTCATTATTTTAATAATTATTTATTTATTATTAATTAATAATTAATCACATATTAATTATTATTTATTATTTTATTAATTCATTTGTTATTAATATATATTATTAATTATTATTTTATTATTCAATGAATTAATTTTTCAATATTTTAATAATTATTTATTTATTATTAATTAATCATTAATCACATATTAATTTATTATTTATTATTATTGTAATATTTTATTAATTTATAAAATATTAATTTAAATGTAAACTTTTAATTTCCCTCCATATTTGGGAATGTGATTCTCATTCCATGGGGTAGTGGGTAGGGATGACATTGGGTGGCAAGGGAATACCGATATATTACACCCGGCCCGTTTAATTAATGAGTACGAAAATTCCAACTATACTTGATCCTAACGTATCGGACTTCACATACCTCATTCACATTATGAATTTATCTCTATTTGAACGGATAAATATTCATATCAAACCCGTCCAACAAATGAGTATAGACAATTACCTCATTACCCGTCCCTAACATACCGAACCTCGTATGAATTTTTGTCATACCTAGAATGTTATTCTATTAGAGAAGTAAACATTCTAATGAGAATCATTCCTATTTTTCATTTCACATTCCCCCAAAGTACACACTTAGTACCATGGTGAGACAAAAAAAATCCTAAAACCATAAATAAAAAATTGAGCCGAGATTCATGATAATTTTCATCTCAAATATAGTCTTTTTGTTTAAAAAATCTCAAATCTCGTTTAGAATTATGAATCTCGAACTATCCGATCTGAGATTTTGGACCATTTTTTTTATCCCAAATTTATAATCAGGACTAGACAGAGATTGAAGAATCTCCACCGGTCCCCGCCATCCCCCACGATATGTCCTACTACAAGCCTGTTGCATAAATGAGGTTAGCAGGGAATTAATAAATTATAAAAATTATCACCCCTGATTTATACGATCAAATAATAAGCCATGCTAATACAAATATAAATAAAGGGAAATTATGGTATGTCTATCCGAAAATTATTTGATATTCGAAAAAAATGATATATATATATATATACTGAAAGTTCTGAAAAATAAATATTTACCGTCCAAAGTTCTTAAAAAACTAAGAAATTTTTTTAAAAAAACATCCGCTAAATTTCAGGAGCACAAATGATAAAATTTCTTAAATTTTGGGTAGTAATTAACCATTTTTAATAATTTTGGATGCATTGATGATATTTTCTCAAAACTAAGTGTTTTTTCGAACATTAGACAATTCTTTGATCGACATATGATAATTTCCATAAATAAAAAAGGAGTCAGTACATGTGAAAAAAAAAAAAAAAAATACCAACCTATTGCAAGGATGTGGTTAATCTTTCTATGAAGAAACACATTAGACAATTGCCCAAAACTTTTTTCTACAAATTAGCACAGTTTCCATTTTCTTCTCTCTATTTTCGAGAGAGTGCAATTCAACATCCCACAGAAACTTTGGAGCAAGATCACGGATTCTTGATACAATTGACTCCTCATCTCGAATTATAATAAATCCCTGCAGATTAAGTTCTTGGTAAATATTTAAGAATATGATAACCTAGTAAAGAAAGAAAAATTATGTCGACTCCACTAAATAGAATGAAACTCTTAGCCTGAATTTCACTCTTCTGATAAAACTTCTGGAAACTAGTGAGTTTCTAGCTCATCATGAAATATATATATATATATATATAATGACAATTTTTTTTTCTTTTTCCTTTCCTTTTCCGGAAAAGGGGACTCCTATAGGATTATTAATATTACCAAAACAAACACTTGGTGCTTGTAGGAATGTTATTTTCCTGATGTATACCAGATGGAACTATATGAATGTACCACAATGGCCAAGAGCTTGCCATCAACATGGCAAATTGAAGTATGTTTGTACGAGATACTAACATTATGCATAAAAATGAAGGCTGTGCTGGTTAGACAGCATCCAACTTTATGATTTCAATAACTTCATTCACCAAAATTTCAACTTTGCTAATGTAGCACAAGGATGAATATTTTTCGAAACAATTACCTGAGGTCGTATCATACGGTCCATCTCCAGCATAATATCCTCTAATGAGCAACCTTCACCATGACTTTTGTAGTGGAAGAAGAGATGATTGGCATGCAACAAATCATATGAGCGTGGATAAGTTGAGAATGGCTCGCACCTGAATCACAACATGTACATAATATGCTGATTATGTATGAATAAAATAATAATTGTTGTAGGAAATATGCAAATCACTAGTCAGCTGTGTATGGAAATTAGAATAATGCATACAAATATAAGGATCGACTATTTCTTACCAATCATGATAAGCACCTAACAGACCCCTGTCGTAAATAGCAGACAAGGTATTCTTCATGCTCATAGGAACTATATTCATGACCCAGACAGGTAACGAGTTCAGAGCCACAGAAAATCCACCACAATAAGCATTCATATCCATGACATTTCGTATTTCTGTCTCGTTCACATTCATCAGCTTCCAGTAACGGCGAACTTGATCTTGCCAAAAGATAGTGTCTGTTGTAAACTCCTCGTCAGTGATACCTATAGTGAAAAAAAGTGAAACTATCATTTCAGATTATATAACACCGCTGCTTTCTATCATGTAATATAACCACTCATCTATTTCTATGTAATCTAAGCCACAGAAGCCAAAAAATAATGTGTGATGCCACTGATCCATTTATCCTTTACATGTTAACTGATCCTAACTATCCACTAAAGAAGATAACACGACAGATCTTGTCCAATAATTATATGAAAACTGAAAAGCAGTTAAATATTTTCATGTGAAAAGAAAGAGCGAAAAAAAATCAAATAACATGCTGCAACTTCAGATATCCCTGCTGTGCCATAAATATATATTCTCTTTCCTTCTTAGATTTGTGATAATTTCAATACCTTCACAGCTGATTCTGATTTGCTGCAATGGAAGTGTTCTAAAATGCTCTATGCGCTAGTCAGGGTGCAGCCCGGCACCTAGCGCCTAGAATTGGGGATTTCCGAAAATAGGGTTAAGGTTTGGCAATATTGTTTTAGTGATGAGTAAGGTTTCCAGATGTTCAATTTGATGAAAAACAAAAAGAATTGAAGAAATTATGATTTTTCGAAAATTAAGGATTTTTGAAAATTTGTGAAATTAGGAAGAAAAAAAGCTTTAAAATGGTAAGATGAGTTAGAAAAAGGTGCCGATTTAGGGTTCATTTTGAAAACCCCAAAAATCGGCAGCTCAAGCGGTGCCACACGGCAGATTTAAGTGTCAAAAAGCGCCAAAAATAAATAGAAAACGCCAGCCTAGCGACAGAGCGCCTACCCTCGCCGATTTGGGGTTAGGCGCGGTGGCCTGGCCATGCCTAGCATAAATGCAGCGCCTAGACTTTAGAACAGATCCAAAATGGTTTCTATTTAGGAATGAAGAATCCTAAGGCTTTGAGATAGAAAATCATGAGCAAGTCACTGGGAATCGATCATGAACCTTACAGAATTATTCCAACAATGAGTAAACAGCCAACAACCATGCATCCTTAAATATAAAGACAAAGGACTAAGCACCCCAAAAAAGCCTCAGATTCTGCTTCAGTCTCATGACAAATTGTGTTACATGCACAAGAGATTCTGCTTCAGTCTCATGAAAAATTGTTACATGCACAAGAGATTCATGCATTTTTTTGACTTGGACAGCAAGTAACATCATGATTGCAAATTGAATAGGAAGAGTAAGCAAGAAACATAAACAAACACTAGCTCCTGTAAGTTCATAAAAGTGCATTCATACCTATTCTGCTGAGACTCTCAGAATATACAGAGAGACGCTCCGGTCTAGGAGGGAGTTTCTGTGTTTGTGCGCTTCTTATTTGTACACAATTTCCAAGGGTTGTGTTCCATGATGGTTTAGCTTCGTCCACAACATCACATACATTAATGAGCTTCAGATCTGCATTGTGCAGAAGGCAAGACTGGTTTTCTTCTTTAATCCAGATTGCAGTCTGAATTTTTCTAGCAATTAGTTTCCAGCACATTGCTGCACTGATGTTTACCAATTTATCCCAAATCAAGGGATAATCTTTGTCTTTCCTATAAGCAGGTGGAGCCGAGTAGACAAAATATCCATTAGGCCGCAGAACACGGTTGACTTCTTTTAGTAAAATGCCATCTCCAGTAACCAGAATAAGAATAGTAACAAAAAGTTAGTAATAGAATAAACTTTAATAATATGCAAAATAAAAGTATCTTTAACATCCTATCTCTAAAATTTGTCTTAAAACAACCAAAGAGCATGATGCAAAGAAAAAACCATATTCATGACAAGCATGTTCTTTTATAGTATGAAGGTCCAACAACTGGGATTCTTGAGCACTACTCACCTGATCCTTTATCAATAAAATCCACTTTATAGTTTATCACATCATATGATCATGGTAGAAATTCGTAGTCCCCTCAAATATGTTATAAACTAAATCTATAACACAGAACCACCATAAAAGTAAACTCTCTACAATATGGTTAACAGTATTCAAGTTATCCTTACGATGATACAGATAAGTTACACTTTTATAAATTTACAAGTACTATAAATATTCTGAACCTCCTAGCTACTTTTCTTATATTTGGCAATCGGAACCTACAGATTATGAATATCCAAATCCTCAGATCCAACACATGCTTTTGACATTCGTAGTAGGGAAGCAACAAATGTACTCGGTAAAATACTCTCACATTCCTATTCAAAAAGAAATCCTCAACTCATCTAAAATATCCTTAACTAAAATTATGACAATAAAAGCAAAGATGAGAATAGCTTTACTAATTTTCAACGAATAGGTGTAACAGCCTTTTCAAGAGTGAATTTATTACTTTCCTTTACAGAACTACCAAGTGGATAAGGCTTAGAAAATGAAAATGAACAATATAGGGTGTATATCCAAATGAGTGTTCATACTTCATAGCAACTAAAAATAAAAACCAATTCGCATAGATATCAACAGTGTATTAATCCTCTTTTGTAACAATGGAACAGAAGATCTTAGTGCAAGTAATGACAGAAAAAAAGAGTTCAAAGACTTATCGAACTGTATAAATATAATAGTTATCAAGTGCATCATTCATAGCATTAGGGTAGGCTACCACCCAATAGCTCAAGCTTCCAAATGTTATAAATTATATTATCAACACATCTGTTGAGAAATAAGTACATCAAAGACTATCCTGTTAACCGATCAATCAAGACTGAAGTCCTAGACAATCAACATATATAGCCTTTCTCAATTTTTTCAGTCTGAACTGTTAACGACCTCAGGACCTATGAGATAGTATATGTCTTGAACCTTAAGAATTTGATTGTTTTGATTAACAGTTGATATAGAACCAAATGAATATCAATAATAATGACAACATAGGACACGCACATGCATACTCAGATCAGTAGTGGATAAAATATATTACTTAAAACTTGGGCCTGGCGATTCTTTAGAAGGCCATAATGCTTTTGATATTCCCAATTAAGTCTCTATTTGCATACCATTACAACGCAATGCTACTACCAAACTTGCTCTGGTTGCAAATGTCAATGAAATGTACATGTTAAGTTTATATATGCACAACAATATCTAAAGCCACAGAGGAAACTTGATAGAGTATATCAATGCAATGTCTATTTCACAAAATATTACTTCACAGCCGCCAGTTGATACTATAAAATCTTCATTTCCGGCAATTCTTTAGCAGCAAAATGGATGACATTTCACAGAATAAATTTGGATAATGAGATCAACGTGATAATTTGAAAGTGGTAATTTATGCATATAACAAACTGCACATACAACATTTATCACTATTTCAGTTAGCTATTACCATTCTCATGCCAATCAACACGACATCTTGAACAGTGAACCATCTCAAACGAGCTAGCAGGATAAGGTAGCTGTTTTGTGGCCAAGGCTGAGATCATTGCACCGATCCCTCGCTCCAAAGCAAATTGAATCTGATTTTCATGACCATCTTTGGGAGCAAAAGACATTGTTTGTATATCCAACGGAAGAAGATAAGCAGAGAAGCTGGCAACTCCACAGCCAACATCAAGAACTTGAAATACCCCTGCTGAACGTAGGTCACCTGTTTCATTAGCTGTCATGTTTCCCAACCTAAATCATATGAGAAAAGGAAAAGAAAGTTAATTGAGAAAAACTTATTACTATACACTAAAAACCCATGCAGAAGTAGAGATAAATAGCAACATAACCAAAATTTCGCTTTTGAATCAGTCGGTCTTTTATTTTGTTTGGTATCCGTGCGTGTTTCTTTTTTCAATTTTTTTTATGAAAACAAATCACTAGAAAATATTTTGGTTACTATATACCTTAACAGCAAAAAGGAGTATAGCTGCAAAGTCTTAGAAGTGAGAGAAACCCTACCAATCAAGGACTTAAATATCATAGGTGAACTGTTTGAAGAGCCAGATTTGAGTAATAAGTCAGGCCCACTTACTAACATGCATATTTTCTTCTATATATTATAACAATTGTTAGTGCATATTTTCTTCTATTTATTATAACAAATTGTTTTCAAGTCGTAATTAGGCTTGGTAATCCTTGATATGTAATTCTTTCCCAGTCACCACACTTTTGCAGGTAAAAAAAAAAAAAACTGGAAATATAGGGAACAAAGACCAAAAGTAGTTAAGAACCATGAAGCAGCTAATTGAAACTCTTTTCTCACATAAGAAACTATGCATTAACCCCAGACCTATCACATTAAGCCAACTATATAAATTACCTTTGAATGTATTCAGGTGCCCCATGCTTGAAATGAGTACCACCACCCGGAAACCACCATAATTGGCCTTTCTCATGGACCCAATTTTGTCCTCCTTTCACTTCAGCAAGACGTGTATGATTTACATTGCTTCGCCACACATAATCCCTGCTGGTCGGCCATCTTATGGGAATCTTATAATCTTCCGGTGGAGGCACCAAGCAGAAGAAACGCTCTTCCGGTGGAGGACAGTGCCTCTCTAGTTCTTCTCTTCTAGAAAGATTCAAGCTAGGGAGCAGTTTATTCACATAAGAAAGGTCATGGCAAGGGATGTACTCATTGAATGTTATAGGACATACATTCATCCCACTTTCAGGTATCACAACTAGTGTTTTCCGGTAAGTTAGAGCAACTTTGTTAGTAAAAGTTGTAGTACCTGCAACTGTAAAATATGAAACTATATCAATCTCAAACATTCAAACTAGTCAAAGGCTAAAATACATTAAACCACAGCTTCGGTCATCATCATATAAAACACACTCACTGTACACATGCACACAACCCATTCCTATACAAATAGCAAAATGAGATTTCCAACCCCAGGATGATTTTCTTCGAGGTTCAAAATTTCATCATATACTATTAGGTAAACTTTGAAATCTCTCTATATTAAAAAATTTTAAATCAGGACAATGGGTTGGTTACGTGGAAAATCAGCGAAAATATGTTTCAAATAATGTATGCTGGAAAAATATTCTTTTTCAAAATCTATATTAAGCAACAGAAAGTGATACATTATCCAACATGGACATAATCAGAGTCTCTAGGTATCATGTCTGAATGCAAACAGAAACAAGTTAAAACGGTTGTTTAGTCCTTATACATGGTCTTATTTAAAATGTCTTCTATCTCATACTAAGGGCAGGCTGGTCTTAGGGGTCCCCTATAGCTTCCTATATATACACATAACAAAAGCCTCACTATAACAGCATTAATCAGATAGTTCCTTCAGATTTGACAACTAAATCCAACAGTACCTACACAGCACAATTGCCAAAAATAAATCTAGCTGTTCCTACAAAATTGACAATCTCTTTCAAGTTAAACAACTCTTCTGGACGTTAATGCTAGATAATGCAAAAAAAAAAAAAAAAAAAAAAAAAAAAAGAACAACTTCCAACTAGATTCTGAAGCCATAATATCATTCAAAATAAGAGGAACAAATCAAGCAACAGAACTTACTAACTCAAAGAACAATGTGTCAAATAAATTCCCATTAAAGCACATCCTGTTACATTAAGCACACTGGATCCATAAACCAATAACAAAAAGTCCTTTGCTGGCTCTCTTACATACAATCAGTTGAAGTAACCATCAATCCAGACATAACCTAAAAGTAGGTAATGGTCAGTTAAACTAAATTGAGACAAAATTTCCTAGAACCCCACAACTGAGACAACCAATAAGGAATATTGAGCTCAAATTCGAAAGACACAAAATTGAACTCCAAATGGGGGTGTGCGTGTGTATTTAGTTGTGTGATCTGACTGAATAAATGAGCAGCTAATAGACAATGCAAAAGTAAATAAATAAAAAAAAAAAACCTGGTGAAGAGGAATTAGAGGAAGTTCGAGAGACGAAGATGGAAGCATTGTTGGCAAAGATAGTACCCAAGTAGAATGAACCCACCATTAATAAAAGGCCAAACATTATCACCCGCCCTGTTTTCGAATCAAACTTATATCCTCCTCCCATTTTCTTTCCCTTTTCTGTGACAACAAGAAGAAGAAGAAGAAGACCAAACACTGTTTGTTTGTCGAGTTAACAACTGAAGTACGGTAGATTGCTTTGAGTTATTAATCAATGTCTAGTTTTGTTTTTTTTCCCTGGATCGGAACGGTAGCTATTATTCTTCACTTTACCACCGCACCATTGATGACTAGATTTAAGCTTGACCGTGCCACGCACGTGAGTTTTTTCACTTTAAAAAGTAAAAATAAAGGTGGGTAAGTCAAATATATTTTTAATTTCTTGCTTCCATAATGGCTCGAACCCGAGTGGTAAATTTTTTAATAAAATGTTTGAAACTAACTTGATAACAGCATTGGGGCCATGCACATTAGCTTTTTTAATTATTGTTTTTTAAATAATTATTAAAGATACTATTTCAAATAGTTTTACCATTATCTGCATAAATTGAGTTCATAATTATTTCATGATTGTTTTTAGATATTAATTAATGATACAAGCGTAAAAAGTTCAACTATTATCCTGCATAAATTGAGTTCACAATTGACCCAAGGGGTTGATTTAGTGATTTTCAAGCCGTTTGATTTGACTGTTCACTTGATATCATATCCTACTATGTCATGGACGTGACCGGCAGGAGACGACATAACTATCCACTAATCATTTAACCTAAATATACAAAACATGCATGATCTATATCTATGCACATGAATGAACCTGTAAAATATCATTTTATCTCAACAAATGAACATGAAATATATAAATACATGCATATTAATTTAAGATTACATATATTAAATGGATACACAAGACACACAAATCCAGCCTTACGGCCTATTACAGGACATCAAAATTGTGGACCCATTATGTGTACAACTCTATGACAGTATGACTATAGCTGATATCCATCTTTTCCGAACTGAGCCACTAGACTTGAGGGGATCTCACCGAGAAACTAAACAGAATAACCTACATAGAAAAATATGAAAGTAGAGGGTGAGTTTATGAAGACTCAGTGAATGAATGCTAAGGTAAAACTAACCAAAAAGGAAATACTGTAAAATCAGTAATCAGTAAAGCTGCGTGAAATATCTTAAACCTTAAACTGAATGTAAAATCTGAAGAATCTTGAAAGTCTGACAATACAACTAACAAATCTGAATGAATCTCATAAACATGAACTGATAATTTATTAACACTAAAAAATGCATATTTATTAAAGAAAAATTAATCATTTTACACGTATATTTCATTAATCCTCTTAATTTAGCACATTTGTGAAATAATAATTAAATTTATATTTTATATATATTTATTATGATTTTTATTTCTTATGTAGGTGAAATAATACTTTGGATGAATAACTAGAAAAATGGACGTGATATTTGGATTTTGGAGGTCAGAAACTTAAAAATGACATTCTAAGAGAGTACAATTTCAGAAATTCCAACTTTGCGCAATTTTTGTATTTTGGCCATAACGTTTTACTATGATATCGGATTGAGGCGATTCTAGTTCCATATGAAAGAATACTCAATATCTACAACTCTATTGTTTACAATTTTTTCTAGTTCTGAAATTTTCAAGGCCGAAATTGATGAAAAATCCAAAGTGTCTTATATGTAATTATTAAAGACAAAAACAAGAAGAAAAAACAAAAAAGGAAAAAAAAAAATATATATATATATATATATATTATAAAGCACAATGGTGTGGGAGGAAAGAGAACGCAACCAATGGTTAAGATTAAGAGAGATAGTGCATCTAAATGCTATCTTTATGTGGCTTAATTGGCGGCTTAGATCATTTCATTATAATCTAATGGTTGATAAAGAATCATTCCATTATAGAATCTCTATAAAAATGGAAAATGAAAACTACTAAATAAATTAAAGAATAAAATCATTTATTAATGGAAAATGAAAACTACCAAATAAATTAAAGAATAAAATCATTAATTAAAAAATAAAATCATTTCATTAAAAAATAAAATCATTTCATGATAGAATATCTCTGAAAATTAACAAATAAATTAAATAACAAAATCTTAATCTCTCTGTAAATTCTATAACATCGTGCCGGAGGCACGGGTCAGATCATTTCATTATAATCTAATGGCTGATAAAGAATCATTCCATTATAGAATCTCTATACAAATGGAAAATGAAAACTACCAAATAAATTAAAGAATAAAGTCATTTATTAATGGAAAATGAAAACTACCAAATAAATTAAAGAATAAAATCATTTAATTAAAAAATAAAATCATTTCATGATAGAATATCTCTGAAAATTAACAAATAAATTAAATAACAGAATCTTAATCTCTGTAAATTCTATAACATCGTGCCAGAGGCACGGGTAATATCTAGTATATATATATATATATATATATATAAAAGATGGGAAATGACATCCACTTTTCGGTGGAATGTCATTTCCCACAAATCATGCAATTTGCAATTGCAAATTGCATGATGCAATTGCAGGTGAGGGTGTTGAGCCCTCTAGTATAAATAGAGGTGCTCAGCACCTCATTTCCTCAGCCCGAATTTCATATTTTTTTTGAAAATTTATGGAGTTCCAACTCTTGTGTGTTTTATTTTTTTAAGCTTTCTTGTAATTTCTTTTTCTTCCAGTAATAAAATTATGTGTATTTTTATTCAAATCATGAATAGCTAATTTCATCATGTTGAGGTAAATGGTGAAGCTTTTAATATAAGAATATAGATTAATCTTTCTTATATTATAATATATGAATTGTACTCTAAATACTAATATTTAATTTAAATATGGATTAATTATTGACAAACTTTATGACCGCCTATATGGCCGATTCTATTTATTTGGCATAATTGAGTACTTAACTGAACTTGTTTTAGACAAATGTTATCATCGCTTTTATAGCTGGTTTTATATGTTTTGGAATAATTAATTCCTGCAATAAATTAACTGGGTAATAATGACAATTTATATATTATAAAAAGTAAGATTTCTAAATTTGAAATATTAAAAGTGGATCCCTAACCTCAACATTTTATTTTATTATTGCAGTCCAATTTAAAATTGTCAATCATATCAAATAAATCGGTTTTTTTTATTTTCACTCAAATTATTATTTTATATCACTAAATCTATTCCCTATGATCAACCCCGGACTTACCGGGTTATTTTATTACTTCGACACTCTTATACTTGGGAGTAAAGAACCACTTTGTGAGCGTGTCAAATTTTTGACGTCGTTGCCGGGGGAACATAATTTAATAGATAGAATAATTTAACATCTTTGTATTTTTTCTTTTCTTTTTTCTTTTTATTTTTTTTGTATTTCATTTCTTTTTTATATTTTCTGCATCTCACTTTTGTTCTTCTTTGCATCTGTGTAAATTCCACCATGTACTAATAGATTCTAACATGTGAATCTAGACGTCCCACATTTAGACAAACCCTTCACAAAATTCTTCAAGACTACTGAGGAGAAAAATGAATTGAAATGAGGTTTGCATGTTGCCAATGAATTTGCTAAACTATCTCCATCTAGAGATTATTTCATAATTTTTACTGAAAATCAAATTCGAGAAATTGAGAGAGTTGATCGAGAAATTCAATTGAGATTTGAATTAAAAAGAATTAGATGACATTTTTAGGATCTAATCATTACATTTGTGCTATTTTTTGCCATTTATTTTTACTGTATGTTGTTCAATTTTTAATTTTTTTTAAGTAATGCATTTGCATATTTAAATTTTAGCATATAGTCTGTGTACGGGCCAAATTTGGGCCAATGACCCAAATGTCATTATACCCTAGGCCCACGTATCGGGCTTTCACCAAAACGTGACCCATAGCCTTCGTCTGGCCCGAAATGGCATTATGGGCCGCCACCGAGGCCCAGTCCACAAGATTCTAGTCACTAAAAAAGAGTCTACACATGACTCACATGTAGGGCCCACGAGCCCATATACCCTCTAGGGTAAGAGGCCCATACGACCTGAAAGGCTTCTAAGAACCGCAGATCATGTTAAGCGGTGTATCAGAAGACACTACTAACTATAATCCTTTTCCAATAAGGAAACTAAGTATTTGGATTAATCCGAATACAATTTACACCTAATCCCAGGACATCTAGTACTCCTAATTCAATCCCAACTCCATAATCGTTTCCTAAAAGGTTTGGAATTCAACTATTCCAAGGAATCCTAAGCCGACTATGAGGCTACTTCATAGCCTATAAAAGGACAGAGGGTCTAAGGGATTGAGACACTTAATATTCAGCATTCAAAACTCAAGTTCTGATTCAATAACTCGAGTTCTGGCTCTCACACCCTCTAGTTCTCCCTTAAACACAGCTATACGGCCCTCACGGTAATCAAACTATGAAGAGCAAGGTAACCCTCAGCCTTGATCAAACTATCAAATTATGTGTCTACAATTTGGCACCCACCGTGGGCCCCCGATAATTCATAGCAAGCAAAGGTCTCTCAGTCAATGATCTACACAAACACATCAACACACATGGTTTTCGGTAACGAGAACACACCCAGAATTTATGTCTGCTCAATTGGCTGCCCTTTAAAAATGCATGTGTAGGCATTGCATTTTTGCATGTGAAACCCGATGATGAGTCTCAGTTGGAGGCACTACCTTTTAAGTCGCGTAAACCGCGGGAAACGGACGTCGGAAGAGAGGAGTCAAGAATTGACTCATATTCGGATTAAGTTCGCTAGTTTAGCTTCGGGTTACTTGTTGGTTTTCCGTTTTAAAAATTATTCTCGGCCCAAAACACTCACGAATCAACTAACCTCGCCCCAAAACCCCCCGCAAGCCCACACACCTAGCCCACACAAGCTAACCACCCAACCAAAGGCCCACACGCCCACAACAAGGCCCACACGCCCAATCACCCTAAATTACACCCAAATTAAATTAAATATTAAATTAAATATTAATTAGATAATGTATTTGAATTAAATAAAATATTTAAACCATTTACCAATTAAATAAAACATAATATATAATCATACCTAATTTAGACAAATCAAATATATTAACTTCCTAACTAAACAAAATCACATACTAAATTAAAAAGATGATATGCCTAATTAAAATCAATCATAACAAATAAGAAAAATTGACTTCTTAATCTAACAAATTAAATGCCTAATCCTAACCAATCAAATATAACAAATTTCTCTTGATCTCATTCTCCTACTTGACCGAAAAACACAGCCCTATAAGCCTCCCTCACATCACCGAAAAACACACCAATACAGCAGCCCATAAGCCTCCCTATATCACCGTAACAACATCCCTGTAAACCTCCCTGCATTACCGAAAAATTGCACTTCTTTTATCCCTAATATTACCGAAAACTGCCCTATAAAAACTGCATTATTACCGAAAATATTAGCCCTCAAAACAGTCCCTAAAATCCCCAAACCAGTGACAAAAATACTGCACTTAAAACCCACAAAAAACACCCAAAACAGTCTCATATACACTTGAAATAGTGACCAATAATACGGCAGCGAACCGCGAGGAAACAGCAGCAAAACAGAGTCAAAACAGTAGCTTGAGCTGCGAAACAGCGAGTTCGAAAGTCGACATAAAAGGTTAGACCTGAGGGTATTTTCCACATTCGTTTTCTGTTTTATTTGTAGTATTTATTGAGTATTGCTTGCATGATTGTTATGTCGAAATGCATGTTATGGCCCTTAAGTAGATAAATATGCATGGATTATGAGATATTGTATGTTGTGGCTCTGGAATAAAACGAAAGATGTGTCAACTCTCGCGGTATATCGGATGGAAACCCGGACATAAATTTCATAGCCGATTCCGAATGGACGGTAGTATGATCTGTACTCGGGATACAACTCCACGTACCGCTTGAGTAAACGATATTTTCTTTTGCTTTATATTGCTTTGATTTATTTATTTTTTGTCATTTGAATTCCGCATATTATTTGTATGCATGATACAATCAAGCGCATGGGCTTAGTAAGTCGGATTAAAGGTCCCTTATTTGGAGGGGTTAAAATCATTTGCCACGATGCTTTGCCGCGCCGGTTGATGTGTGTTCGGTTGAATGTGAGATATGTTCAATCGGGCATACTAAGTTTGATGTGATTGTCTTTATTTTTATATGTATGATGCGATCAAGCGCATAGGCTTAGTAAGTCGGATTAAATGTCCCCTATTCGGAGGGGTTAAAATCCTTTACCACGATGCTTTGCCGCGCCGGTTGATGTGTGTTCGGTTGGATGTAAGATATGTTCAATCGGACATACTAAGTTTGATATGATTGTCTTTATTTTTGTATGCATGATACGATCGAGCGCATGGGCTTAGTAAGTCGGATTAAAGGTCCCCTATTTGGAGGGGTTAAAATCATTTACCATGATACTTTGCCGCGCCGGTTGATATATGCTCAGTTGAATGTAAGATGTGTTCAATCGGGTATACGAAATTTCATATAGTTATCTTTATCTTTGTATGCATTGTAACGAAAGGCGCATGGGCTTATTGTGTTGGATTAAAAGGTTCTTCATTTGGGGGAAGAAAAGCCTAAAAAGGCTACCTTTACCACGATATCTGCCGTGTCTTTCATCTATTGATTGCATCGTCTATCCCTGTCTTGGCTCGACCTATTGTCATTGGTGTACCCATATTCTCAGCCCTTGCTTCAGCCACTAACTAGCCAACAAATAACCCATAAAACCCTTAACCACATTGACATCACGGCTGCTTTTCTCTCCCTAAAAAAACACAGTTCACACATAACCGAAAGCACACACACACACTCACGCCAAAGTGGCTCACACCAAAGCCAAGCCGAAACCCCACACGCACCCCCCCACGCACTAAACGCGGCCATCCCCACCCCACGTGAGCAGCCTCACTCTTTCGCACAAAGACACATCACACCAGCCCACGCCTTAATGCAGTTCACAGCCATTCACACGCCACACGCATAGCCACGCCACAAATCAGCCAACCTTAACTGCCCTATTCCCTCTTCACATTAAACACACGCAGGTCACAGCCCTAGCCCCTCCTCGGCAGCAGCCTAAATCACCAGTCCTAGCTCACGCCAAACTGCCATCAACACTACACGGCCACAAGAACCCTTCCGCCACTTCACTGCCTCATAAAACCCTAAACTGAACCCTTCATGCGACAGCCCCTTGCACTCACGCACACACTCACAACTCTCACATAAAGCCAACTATACCATTCATGCATGTATTATGAAATCCCATATAGTCATTCTTATCTTTGTACGCATCATAGTGAAAAGCATGTTCATCCCATTGGTTACATCATTTACCTTCGTCTTGGCTCAACGTATCGTATTAAAATTCATATATCTATATCATGATAACATTTGAGTATTATTTCTTGTGGTATATCGGATGGAAATCTAGACATAAATTCCGTAGCCGATTCCGAATGGACGGTAGTGCGGCCTGTACTTGGGATACAATTCCACGTTCCACTTGGAAAAGTGCTCATATGTGTGCTTGTGTGGTTAGTGTGTGTGCCTGTGTCTTTCGTGAATATAATATGCCAATGAAGTTGTATGTTCGTTGCTACTTTGATGTACTTTCAAGCATGCAATCTTAGATGTGAAATATATGTAAATTTAGGTGTAAGTTTTATCTTGTACATGTGAATTTAGAAGCATGATACTCTTGGAAATAAGTGTTACTTAAACTTGATTAAATTATTACATAAATCCTTTCATTACAAGTGACATAAGTAAGAGACCATTCTGAACCATACGGTTTGAGGTCTTCCCTTGCGAGGGGTGAGTGCAGCCTTAAATCTCATTTTCCCGGTTCACACCGGGTGGCGACTCCATTATTCTCCGGTTTAGTCCCCTGTGGCTACTCTGTACTCCCAACTAGGCCGCGAGCCTGGAATAGCATGCGTCACCCAATTTCTGTGTCCCACAGTCTGGCGACTCCACTTGGATAGAGAATCGGCCCCAAATATTGTCTTATAATGTTTGGATTTATGTTCTAATTGACCGTGTCTATAGTGGATAAATGGGGGTTTAATCAAGGGTATTTTGAGGCTAGGTAATGGTTTGGTGTCTTTCTTCATTCACTACCTTCCTAGAAGGAAAAGCTGTGAAGGCACCTATATGGCCATCTACTCGTAGCCTATTGTGATGGACTAATTTAGAGCACTCGTTGTTTATCCTGTCACCAAGCGATAAGAGCCTAAAAGGCTAGGGTACTTAAGAGAGCCTCGCTCCACCCTCCCTCTGGGAATCTACAACGGGAAATCCATTTGACAGTCAGTCACACACCATAGCTTATTGGCACGTACCTTAGTGTATAAAAAAGGGTGCGCTCACTGGTCGCTCGAACCCTTGATTGGGGAGGGGCCTAGTTGGGGCCATCCTTCGCCGGTGAGAGCCTTTGTCTACACTCTTGAACCCACCCATAGACCGGGGTTGTATGGTTAAAGTAACAATTATTTCCTTGAGTATGTGCTTGTGGACCATCCTCATTTGGATGCAGCTGGACTATTGTCAGAAATGCGAACTTGCTGGGCCATTTAAACTGGGGCGAGTTCGTACCTTATGACCATTAGGCCCAAAGCTTCTAAAATGTTGATGGGCCATTCTGTAGAAATCATTGTTTTATGTTTACATTATCTTTCTTTTATGCTTGTGTTTGGGAACATCGTCATTTGGATCCATTTGGACCATTTGTCATGGGATATGGGCTTGTTGGGCCATTTAAACTGGGACAAGAATGCATTTTATGACGATTGGGCCAAAGGCTTCGAAGTGATTGATGGGCCACTTTGTGATTGTGTTCGGAACATTACCATTTGGAATTAGTTGGGCTCCTTGCCATGAGATGTGTACTCGTTGGGCCATTAAACTGGGACGAGTTCACTCCTATGACAGTTAGCCCAAAAGCTTCTAAAATGATAACGGACCGATTTGTTTGAAAATTTTAGTTGATTTAGTATGTTATATATGTTACATGCATCTCATGCACCTCATACATACATATGTCATGTTAACACCTTCTATGTCTCAAAAAGACATCATAGATACTGTTTGGGTTAGAGAATGAACAAGGCTCATTAAAAGAACAGTAACAGTCATGAGTGAATCCGGTAATGAGGTATCCCGTATGGATCAGTTAGAGAACGGTCTCGCCAAGATTACTGAACAGTTGCAAGCCTTGACTAGTGCTGTGACTGGTATGGCTGTGCCCCGTGCTGGGGGAAATTCTGAGAATGTGAGGCAAGAGGAACCTCCGAACAGATTGGGGGATGATATCCCCACTTTTGATGATGATATGACAGAGTATCTGGGTCTCAGGCAGAGTTACAGAAGCTTCGGGATCAGTTGAGTCAGTTACCCGCAAGATGAGGGGTAAGAATGAGGATTTGATGGATTATGACACACTGACTTTCGAGGAACAGTTGCCGGCACAGTTCAAGATGCCTGATATGGCTAAGTTTAACGGGAATGGGGATCCAAGGGTGCATCTCCGACAGTTTGTATCAGCCATGAGTTCAGTTGGCTTATCTCAGCGCCAAGTGCAAAAAATGTTTGGAATGTCGCTCGAGGGAGCTCCCGTGGTGTGGTACCACAGTTTGGAGAAGAAAGTGAAGGAAGATTGGAGGGAGTTGGCTGATGCTTTCCTGAAGCAGTATGTCACTGACCTAGAGATCGATCTGTCAATTCGTGATTTGGAGAATGTTAAGCAGAAATCGGAGGAGAGGTTTAAGGAGTATGTGGACCAGTGGAGGGGTAAGTTGTTGAAGATGCAGACTAGGCCTTCAGAGAATGATCAGATTAAGATGATTATCAATGGCACCAGACCCTCCATTTACAGCAAGTTGAGGAGGATGACCTCCATGATTATAGACTTTCGGCAGTTGAGGGAGACTGTCATGGACATTGAAGACGAAGAGGCGGAAAACAAGAAGTTTTATGGCTTAAGTGGAGGCCTGTTGGAGGGACATTGGGAACTAAGCCCGTTTCTGCTGAGATTGTCGCTATCCGGAACTGGAGATTCTCCAACTTGGGTAGGCCCTTGTCCAAAGTATTGGAGAAGTTGAAGAGACAAGGACTTCTGTCACCCCTAGAAGCCAAACCATTACCAAATCCCCCACCATCACATTATAACCTAAGCATTTACTATCACTTTCACCAACAAAAGGGCCATGACACCGACAATTGCGCCCGACTCCGCCATGAAATCCAAGACCTGATAGACTCTAAAAAATACCTGACCTAGAAACAGAACAGCCTGACACACACAAAACCCCTTACCCAACTACCGTGTCGTACCACCACCAGCCTATATGATCAATTCTGGCCTCCAGAAGACCTTGTCCTAAAATCCTTTCACCCTCAAGCCTTTTGCCTGGGAATCTGGGATAGTACTAGTGAAGATGAGACTGAGCAGGGGAAAAACTTTTGGCTTGATTTCTCTAGCAGTGATGAGGAAGAAGTGATAGGAATGACGCGCAGCGGTCGTTTTTACAATGATATGGCAGAAAAGGGTAAGGAAGTTTTGACAGATGGTAGAGAAGTGGTTGAGACTGCAGAAAATACTGAGGGGGATATAGTGTTGAGGCAATTGAGGAAGACTAGAGCACAAGTGAGTATCTGGGAACTGTTATGTGCATCTCGGGAGCATAGGCAGGCCATGGTCGAGGCCTTGAGCAAGATTGTGGTACCGGAGGACGCCAACCCTGCAATGTTTGTTGGGTCAGTTCAGAAAGAAGCTTTGCAGATATGTTTTCTGAGAATGAACTCCCGGCGAAGGGAAGAAATCATAATAGGCCTCTATTTATCAGGGCCGAGGTGAGGGGCAAGAGAACTTCATGTGTGATGGTGGATGACGGTTCGTCCATCAATGTGTGCCCGCTGAAAATTCTGGTGAGATTGGGTATGAAAGCAACAGACTTAGACCCCTCCAGCATGACTATTAAGGCTTATGATGACAGTAAAATGGGAGTTGAGGGTACTTTTGTGGCTATGGTCAAGGTAGGCCCTATTGAAGATGAAGTTGAGTTTGCAGTGCTGGACATCCCAGCCACTTTTGCCTTGTTGTTGGGAAGGCCATGGTTTCACAAACTTGGGGGCGTGCCTTCCACTTTACATCAGATGATTAAGTTCCCGTATGAGGGAGAGAAGTTGTTACTATCCGGGCTGAGGTAGATAATGTCGTGGCTGCCTTGGAGATACAACCTTTCACGAGGTTTCAGGTGTCAGCTACTTTTGAGGAATGGGTGGATCCTAGGGTGGCTAGGATCATGAAAAAAATGAAGTTTGAACCGGGTGAAGGTTCAAAATTGCCAGATTTCAAGGACAGACTACTCGGAAAGGTTTGGGGTACAAATCTGATGAAGAAAAACCGAAGGTCAAGAAAAAGAGCCTGAAACTGATGGAGTGTTTTGTGAAAGCTTCAGGATATCAAGGGGAGCCTGAACCTGTGGAAGTTAATGGAATTGTGGTACCTGAGTTTGATATATTCCAGGATATGTTGGGTAAGAAGCTGATAGTTGAAGAAATTGTGAAGAAAGAAGAAGAGAATTGGGAGGAAGAACTAATGAAGTTGGAGAGCCTGACTCTGGGAGAGGACGAAAAGCCTGAGGAAGACCTGATTGCAGAGGAAGAAGTGTCTATAGATGATGAAGACATTTACCTTCCTGATTTGTTTGAATGTACTTCCGCATTATCCAATAATAAGACATTTCTTTTGCTTACTTGCCTGAGTCATTTCCATTTACTCTGCACGAATCAAGCATATTTGATATCAGTTCGGCTAGAACTACTGCATTTAACTTGGGTACACTTGAGAACCCCAAGGAAATTCTGATTGCAAGTGAAGTAACCTCCGAAGAGAGGGAGAAACTAGAAGAAGTGTTGGTCAGATATGCCAAAGTGTTTGCTTGGTCCTATGAGGACATGCCTGGGGTAGACAGAAACATTGCCCAGCACACAATACCAACTTATCCAAATATGAGGCCAGTAAAACAGAAACTCCGACTGATGAGACCAGAATGGGCTGAGAAAGTCAGAGATGAGGTTAAGAAACAGAAAAATGTAGGGTTCCTGGAAGTAGTAAAGTATCATGAGTGGTTGGCTAATATAGTGTCGGTGCCAAAGAAAGATGGGAAGGTCAGAATATGTGTAGACTACAGAGATCTCAACAAGGCTTGTCTGAAAGATGATTTTTTCTGCCGCATATAGATGTTCTGGTTGATAGTGCGGCTTTATCTGCCATGTATTCATTTGCAGATGGAATTTTCAGGTTACAATCAGGTTCTCATGGCTGAGGAAGACAAACATAAGACTGCATTTGTTACTGAGTGGGGTACTTATTGTTACAAGGTTATGTCGTTTGGGCTTAAGAATGCGGGGGACTACTTATCAGCGGATGGCCACTACACATTTCCACGACTTAATGCACAAAGAAATTGAGGTGTATGTGGATGACATGATGGTAAAATCAGAGACAAGAGTTGGGCATATTGAAGCACTGGAAAGGTTCCTTCAGAGAGTTGACAGATACAACCTGCAGCTTAATCCCAAGAAATGTGTGTTTGGGGTGACATCAGGGAAATTGCTTGGTCATACAGTGGGAATGGGCGGAATAGAGGTAGACTCCGAAAAGATCAAGGCAATCACAGAAATGCCTGCACCGAAGACAGAAAAAGAAGTCAGAGCATTCTTGGGGAAGATTCAGTACATCAGTCAGTTCATCGCCAAGTTGACATCAGTATGTGAGCCTATCTTCAAACTGTTGAGAAAAGATCAGCTGGGTGAGATGGAATGAACAGTGTCAGACAGCCTTCGACAAAATCAGAGAGTACTTGGTAAAGCCTCTTGTATTGAAACCTCCGAGACCGGGCAGACCTTTGGTATTGTATTTGGCTATAGAATCAGAAGCACTGGGGGCAATGATGGTACAGGCTGATGAGACAGGGGTAGAACATGCAGTCTATTATCTGAGTAAGAAGATGCTCTCGTATGAGGCTCGATATCAGGAAGTTGAGAAGATCTGTCTTGCAATGGTATGGGCTTCCAGAAAATTGTGGCATTATTTCCAGTCATACAAGATCCAGGTAGTGGCAAAGGAAAATCCTCTGAAGTATCTTCATTCGGTGCCTTCACTAGTGGGAAAATTGGGCAGATGGTTGGTATTGCTGACATAGTTTGACATTGAGTATCTCACCTCCAAAGTGATCAAAGGGCGAGGCAGTAGCAGAGTTTCTGGCATTGCAACCTGTTGAGGGGGATCAGTATAAGTTTGAATTTCCAGATGAAGAGATCCAAGTAATAACAGTCCAGAGATAGAAGATGTATTTTGACGGAGCAGTGAATTACAAGGGAGCCGGAATTGGGATTGTGATAGTGACCCCGGAGGAGAGACTTTGCCTTTGGCCAAGAGGTTGACATTCAGAGTGACTAACAACATGGCCGAGTATGAAGCATGTGCTTTTGGTTTGACGGCATTGATAGCCTTGAAGGCCGGGAGTGTGGAAGTCTACGGAGATTCTATGTTGGTGGTCCAGCAAAGCGAGGAGAATGGGAATTGAAAGAAGAACAGTTGAAACCATACCTTTTCACCTCAGAAAGTTGGCACAGGTTATCCCCGAGTGTATGTTTCAGCACTTACCGAGAGAAGAGAATCAGATGGCAGATGCATTGGCTACACTTGCAGCAACTTGGGAAAATCCAGAAAAGTTAGTGATGAGACCGTTGATACTGACAACAGCGAGCAGACCTGTTTATGAGATAGAAAGAATTCTGGAAGTTGAGGTCGACGATGGTAAACCTTGGTATTATGACATTCAGAGGTATCTGGAACATGGTGAACTCCCGGAAGGGGCAAGCAGAAAAGACAGAATAGCCATTCAGAAGTTAGCTTCCTAGTATATGACTTTGAAAGGGGAACTGTACAAGAGGCAAGCAAATGGTATTCAGTTGAAGTGTTTGAGAAAAGAAGAAGCTCAGCATGTAAGGGAAGAAATACACGCCGGGGTATGTGGTCCGCACATGAATGGGTTGAATCTGTCCCGCAAGATAGTGAGACAAAGTTTTTATTGGTCAACCATGGAAACAGACTGCTCGAAGATGGTAAAGCACTGTCATGACTGTCAAGCACACGGTAATTTGAATCACTTACCGCACACAGAGTTGCACGGGTTGTCAGAGCCGTGGCCTTTCTCAGCATGGGGAATTGATATGATTGGAGAAATTCGACCAAATGCATCGAATGGGCATCGCTTCATAGTAGTGGCCGTAGATTACTTCTCGAAGTGGGTGGAAGCCGAATCATTCTGCAATGTCACAGCAAAACAGATGGCAAAGTTTATAGCTCGGAACCTCATTTGTCGGTATGGTATGCCGCATCATGTAGTGAATGACAACGAAGTTCAGTTTCAAGGAGAGACGAAGGCAATGTTACAGAGGTACGGGATAGGCCACCACAAGTCATCACCGTACAGGCCACAGGCAAATGGGGCAGTTGAGGCAGCCAACAAGACTATAAAGATGATTTTAGCCAAGATGACTGAGAACTGCAGAGATTGGGCCGAGAAACTACCATATGCTTTGTGGGGGTACAGAACATCAGTAAGAACAGCAACAAGGGCCACACCTTACTCTTTGGTCTATGGAATGGAAGCAGTGTTACCAGTGGAAGTGGAAATACAGTCTATGAGGGTTTTAGCAGAGGCAGAATTACCGGAACCAGAATGGGCCGCACAGAGGTTTGATCAGTTAGCACTGCTAGATGAGAGGAGAACGAAGTCTTTGTATCACATGCAGTTGTATCAGAAGAGACTAGCCCGGGCATTCAACAAGAAAGTACGTCCCACCAAGATCAGAAAGGGTGATTTGGTACTTAAGCAGTCGAGGCCGTCGACGACAGATCCGAGAGGAAAATTCAGACCTAACTGGGAAGGACCTTACATAGTGCAGAAGGTAATGGGAAATGGAGCAGTGAGGCTATCAGACTTGGAAGGAAACGAGTTCACCAAGCCGATCAACGTGGACAGATTGAAACAGTACTTTGCCTGAGGGAGAAAGGACCGAGCGGTCACCAAGGGAATTGGCAGAAGACCTAACCCAACGGAGTAGGAAAATCATTCATGCATACACGTAACATTGCATTCTTTCCGTGTTTGTTTTTGTTTTGTGTTCACAGGTTCGAAGAAAAGAAAAAAAGGCAGAGATGAGGCAAACAACGTCAGCGCAGTTTCAGTTTTGGGGATAAGTCTCAGGCGGCGAGGCCCGTATCGGCTTGGGGGCAAAGCCCCACATCATCATCAGTTTGACGGCGAGGTCCCTATTGTCAGCGGTGTTGGGTCGAGGTGCCTAGGGTCGAGGTGCCCCCGTTGTCGGTTGTAGTTTCGGGATGCGTCCCAGGGTCGAGGTGCCCACTACATCATCAGTTTGAGGGCGAGGTCCCGATTTTCAGCAGTGTTGGGTCGAGGTGCCCAGGGTCGAGGTGCCCCTGTTGTCGGTTGTAGTTCCGGGATGCGTCCCAGGGTCGAGGTGCCCACTACATCATCATATTGAGGGCGAGGTCCCTATTGTTAGCGGTATTGGGTCGAGGTGCCCAGGGTCGAGGTGCCCCCGTTATCAGTTGTAGTTATCGGGATGCGTCCCAGGATCGAGGTCCACTGCAGCACCAACTCAGCTTGAGGCAGCAGACGAGCCAGGTAAGTGAAAATGCATTGTATAACTTTGATAGGATTGTTCATTGTCACACACTGTACAAGTCTCATCAAAGTGGGGGCGACTGTAGGCATTGCATTTTTGCATGTGAAACCCGATGATGAGTCTCAGTTGGAGGCACTACCTTTTAAGTCGCGGAAACCGTGGGAAACGGACGTCGGAAGGGAGGAGTCAAGAATTGACTCATATTCGGATTAAGTTCACTGGTTTAGCTTCGGGTTACTTGTTGGTTTTCCGTTTTAAAAATTATTCCCGGCCCAAAACACTCACGAATCAACTAACCTCAGCCCAAAACTCCCGCGAGCCCACACACCTAGCCCACACAAGCTAACCACCCAACCAAAGGCCCGCACGCCCACAACAAGGCCCACATACCCAATCACCCTAAATTACACCCAAATTAAATTAAATATTAAATTAAATATTAATTAGATAATGTATTTGAATTAAATAAAATATTTAAACCATTTACCAATTAAATAAAACATAATATATAATCATACCGAAACACACACCAATACAGCAGCCCATAAGCCTCCCTATATCACCGTAACAACAGCCCTGTAAACCTCCATGCATTACCAAAAAACTGCACTCTTTTAGCCCTAATATTACTGAAAACTGCCCTAAAAAAACTGCATTATTACCGAAAATATTAGCCCTCAAAACAGTCTCTAAAATCCCCAAACCAGTAACAAAAATAATGCACTTAAAACCCACAAAAAACACCCAAAACAGTCTCATATACACTTGAAACAGTGACCAATAATACGGCAGCGAAACTGCGAGGAAACAACAGTAAAACAGAGTCAAAACAGTAGCTTGAGCAGCGAAACGGCGAGGTAAAACGCAAACCAGTGAACCAGAAAAGTTGCGGTGTGATAGCCCTTCCGACGGCCGTGAAACGCGAGTTCGAAAGTCGACATAAAAGGTTAGACCTGAGGGTATTTTCCACATTCGTTTTCTGTTTTATTTAATAGTATTTATTGAGTATTGCTTGCATGATTGTTATGTCGAAATGCATGTTGTGGCCCTTAAGTAGATAAATATGCATGGATTATGAGATATTGTATGTTGTGGCTCTGGAATAAAACGAAAGATGTGTCAACTCTCGCGGTATATCGGATGGAAACCCGGACATTAATTTCATAGCCGATTCCGAATGGACGGTAGTATGATCTGTACTCAGGATACAACTCCACGTACCGCTTGAGTAACGACATTTTCTTTTGCTTTATATGCTTTGATTTATTTATTTTTTGTCATTTGAATTCCGCATATTATTTGTTTGCATGATACAATCGAGCGCATGGGCTTAGTAAGTCGGATTAAGGTCCCTTATTTGGAGGGGTTAAAATCATTTGCCACGATGCTTTGCCGCGCCGGTTGATGTGTGTTCGGTTGAATGTGAGATATTTTCAATCGGGCATACTAAGTTTGATGTGATTGTATTTTTTTTTTATGTATGATGCGATCGAGCGCATAGGCTTAGTAAGTCGGATTAAAGGTCCCCTATTTGGAGGGGTTAAAATCCTTTACCACGATGCTTTGTCGCGCCGGTTGATGTGTGTTCGGTTGGATGTAAGATATGTTCAATCGGACATACTAAGTTTGATATGATTGTCTTTTATTTTGTATGCATGATACGATCGAGCGCATGGGCTTAGTAAGTCGGATTAAAGGTCCCCTATTTGGAGGGTTTAAAATCCTTTACCATGATACTTTACCGCGCCGGTTGATATATGCTCAGTTGAATGTAAGATGTGTTCAATCGGGTATACGAAATTTCATATAGTTATCTTTATCTTTGTATGCATTGTAACGAAAGGTGCATGGGCTTATTGTGTTGGATTAAAAAGTACTCCATTTGGGGGAAGAAAAGCCTAAAAAGGCTACCTTTACCACGATATCTGCCGTGTCTTTCATCTATTGATTGCATCGTCTATCCCTGTCTTGGCTCGACCTATTGTCATTGGTGTACCCATATTCTCAGCCCTTGCTTCAGCCACTAACTAGCCAACAAATAACCCATAAAACCCTTAACCACATTGACATCACGGGTGCCTTCTCTCCCTAAAAAAACACAGTTCACACATAAACTGAAAGCCACTCACACACCTCACGCCAAAGTGTCTCACAGCAGCCAAAGCCGAAACACACAGCTCCCCCCCACGCACCTAAACACGGCCATAATTCCCCACGTGAGCAGCCCTCACTCTTTCGCACAAAGAACACATCACACCAGCCCACGCCTTAATGCACGTTCAAAGCCCTTCACGCCTCACGCATAGCCACGCCACAAATCAGCCAACCTTAACTGCCATATTCCCTCTTCACATTAAACACGCGTAGGTCACAGCCCTAGCCCCTCTCGGCAGCAGCCTAAATCACCAGTCCTAGCTCACGCCAAACTGCCCTCAACACCACACGGCCACAAGAACTCTTCCGCCACTTCACTGCCTCATAAAACCCTAAACTGAACCCTTCATGCGACAGCCCCTTGCACTCACGCACACACTCACAACTCTCACATAAAGCCAACTATACCATTCATGCATGTATTATGAAATCCCATATAGTCATTCTTATCTTTGTACGCATCATAGTGAAAAGCATGTTTATCCCATTGGTTACATCATTTACCTTCGTCTTGGCTCAATGTATCGTATTACAATTCATATATCTATTTCATGATAGCATTTGAGTATTATTTCTTGTGGTATATCGGATGGAAACCCAGACATAAATTCCGTAGCCGATTCCGAATGGACGGTAGTGCGGTCTGTACTTGGGATACAATTCCACGTTCCACTTGGAAAAGTGCTCATATGTGTGCTTGTGTAGTTAGTGTGTGTGCCTGTGTCTTTCGTGAATATAATATGCCAATGAAGTTGTATGTTCGTTGCTACTTTGATGTACTTTCAAGCATGCAATCTTAGATGTGAAATATATGTAAATTTAGGTGTAAGTTTTATCTTGTACATGTGAATTTAGAAGCATGATACTCTTTGAAATAAGTGTTACTTACACTTGATTTAATTATTACATAAATCCTTTCATTACAAGTGACATAAGTAAGGGACCATTCTGAACCCAACGGTTTGAGGTCTTCCCTTGCGAGGGGTGAGTGCGGCCTTAAATCTCATTTTCCCAGTTCACACCGGGTGGTGACTCCATTATTCTCCGGTTTAGTCCCCTGTGGCTACTCCATACTCCCAACTAGGCCGTGAGCCTGGAACAGCATGCGTCGCCCAGTTTCTGTGTCCCACAGCATGCGAATGTTAGATGAGGAAAATCTCGTAATGCGAGATACCAACACCAGCCTCCAGAAGTAATTGGAGCATATGGCTTCGACTTCTCAACAGGGAGGTGAGCAAGATCACCCTAACAAACCTGCCATTCCAACTAAACTCTTAGGGGCATTCAACGATGTGGCTGGTGACAATTCACCACCAGACGACCGCCCTCAGAACCGTCAAACGACTAACCGTTTCCCTTCGGTGGACACAACATAACAAGTCGCATCCATCATGCGTAAAGAGATAGAGAAATTTAAAAAGGTGATTCTCTCCAGCCTACTTAGGATGAGGCTACCGTTGAGGAAGAGTCGGGCCGGGGTGATTTCTGACACTCCTTTCTTGGAGGCCATCACTTCTATAGAGCTTCCACAGAAGTTTAGCCCCTAGAAATGAGGCTTTACGATAGATCCATGGACCCAGATGACTATGCCATCCACTACAGGTATAAGATGATGTCCACGGCCCTAGCACCACACCAATGGGAGGCTGGAATGTGTAGAGGGTTTGGAGAGATGCTCGCAGGCCTAGCCCTCACTTGGTTCATCAATCACTCATACCGATCTATTGGATCATACTAAGAGTTGGCAGACAAGTTCATGGAACACTTTGCAAGCTTCTGCAAGCTCGAGAAGATAACGAACGACCTCAACACAATCCAACGGCGGAAGAGAAAATCCTTATGAAGCTATGAGGCCGCTTCAATAATGAAATAATATCAATACCAGATCTCCAACAACTGACTGTCATGGAAGCCTTTAGGAACGGTCTGCTCACTGATAATGGGCTTTATAAAAAGCTAACAAAATTCAGATGCTACACTATAGACCAAGCGATGGCTTAAGCACAAGTCGAGATCTGATGGGAAGAAGATAAGAGAAACAAAAAAATATGACGGTCACAGTAATCGACATGAAGATAAGACTTCAAACTCATCCAAACGACCGAAGGATTCTGGTATAATGACCCATCATCCAGTAGACAGAATGATCCCGCGAACAAGACCACCACTCTATAAATATGTATTATGAACGTAGGCCTTTAGCCTACACGATATGGTGTCGGTCTTCAATCAATTTATCTCATTCAACATCAAGTCCAAACGACCAAGACTTGGCATTTATCTAAGCCTATGTTTTTAGCCGACATAAAGTGGAAATATAGGAGACTTTTGAGACGACATCAAAGCAAAGCGATATAGAATCTACCTTCCCCAAATGTTTCGAATCAACAACCGACTAAACAACTACATTATTGATGCCAAAAATATAGACGCATCCATAAAACAGACAAAGGAAAATAAACAAAAAAGAATTCGTCCATTCACTAATATAAAGGCTTAGTTACAAACTACAAAAGGTTAAATACACAACAAATTGAGTAACGCAGAGACATGATAAATCATCTAAGGCTAGGGCGTCTTGAACGTCAGTAGCTGGGTCACCATCGATTGGAACATCCCCATCATCATCAAGCTTTGAGACATGAGCATCATCTTCCATCCGACCATTCTCCTCTTCAGTCTCAATAGCTTCTTCACCACCCTTAGGAGAAGTTGTTGGGGTTGGTGCTCAGAGCGCCAATTCCCGGTTGTATTTCTTTTGAATACTTCTGTAAAACATTATTATTATGAATAATATATGCAGTTTCTATAATATAATGTATCTTTTTATATGGTAAAGACGTAATGACCTTAGAATGATTAGTCATGGTACTGTTGCAAAAGCGTCGCAACAGACATTGAGTGGTATCATGATGTTGTCATTCTCAGACGGTTCCTGGTCAAGGTTTACACTACTTGGTCAGTAAAGTAAACCCGTTGAGACCGGTACATATCGTATACTGGAATATATGATTCCAATGGTTTCTCAATGAACCATTAGTCTTGGAGACTAGTATAGACGTGTGGGTTTTTATAGCGGATAAACAATGAACAACTCACCGAAGATTCTTAATGGATGGTACACCAACGTCAATAAGAATCTTCTCGGGTTGAGTAGCACTTGTGATTCTTAGACTTGAGATGCCATTGTGGGCACATGAGACATCTTCTACACTTAGATGGCAGTCACGTCACCGATCTATTTAGATCATACCTCTGCATGTTCGTTGGGTATAGATAGATCCTCAGGGAGTCCTATGTGTATCAAGAAATGAACCGTCAGTTCTGTGTACCATATCATAGGTAGTCCATATGATTAGCAATCAGATAAAACCATGGGCCCGTGGTAAAGTTTAGAAGCTAGTCCTAAACATTCTTTTTGAGATTGCTAATAGAATAGTCGACTGGATAATCCCTATAGAGATTTGACGTTTACATCTATATCTCTTGGATTTATCCGGATACCTGTGACGGAGGAATTATACATTTACCATGACCTCGACCTGTATGATTCAGCGAGATTATCTGCGATCGTCATAATTTACGGGTGGATAAATTATGGACACGAAATTGGATTTTGTGACGGATATACCTGAATCTAGAGAGTCTCAATAATGAAACATACTCGTAGAGCACTAGAGCAACATTTATAAATAATATTGATTATTTATAAAGTCGTTTAAAGGTTAAACGCAAGATACATGCTAAAGGGACCCGATAGTCATTTGCTTAATTATTGTGTATTTACATTTAATACTTGATTAATTTGAATACACATTAATTAATAGTCAAATTGAGATATTTGACTAATATCCTAAATGAATATATATATATATATATATTTGATATTTAATGTAAATATTATATATATATTATATATTTGTATTTATTTTTTAATTGTTAAATGATTAAATTAATTAAAATATAATATCTTAACATTTGGATATTTGGTTTAAATGATTTAGTTGCCTTTGTTGACTTAATTAAAATATCTATAAACTGTTATTAGATATTTAAATCAAGTTGATCAAATTTATTTGAAATGAAATGAAATTAATATTCTTGTATTTGTCTTTGACAAATTCGGCCAAGGCATATTGTGTAACAAGTATATATTGTTTTCATTTAATTTCACTTTTATAACCTAATACACTTTAAACAAAAACTCCATTAAAAGAAACAAGAGAAGCTAGAGAGGAAGAAAAGGAAAAACCAAAGAAAAAGCTTGGATTTCGTAAGTTTTCTTAACTTGCTATTAGAAAGGAAAATGTTCCTTAAGATCTAGGCTACATCTTGTGATGTTATTATGTTATTATTTTCTTTATTCTTTGTGTTTTTGGTGAATGGAATTTTGGTAAAAGTGTTGAGCATGTATAATGATGGAAGCTTGTGACTAGTGTAGTTATAAGTATTCTTTTATGTTTTTGGAAACTTTGTTGCTAATCTAGAGTTGCTGACCCACTCTTAAATGACCTAGATTTGATCTTGAGTTGTTTCATTGTGTTGAGACTTTGGTTGGATGGAAGAAAGATGATTAAAGTAATTGATTTAACCAATTTGGTCTAATTTGTCCAATTTGAAGAAATTGAAAAATTAGGGTTTAAGACCACTTCCAAATTTGGGGATTTTCATTTATGTTGTGTATAAGGATGTGTATATGATGCATAGGAAGTTTCATGTTGATTGGATTTCATTTGGATGTGTCTTGAAGCATGGAAGTGCAAAATGCACAATTTGGAACCTTAGTGAGGCTCACGGCCAAGAAGTGAAATTTGGGATTTTTGTTGATTTTGGTGTTTTGATGTTTTGAACATGTTAAGTTCATCTTAGAAATGATATAGAATCATTCAAAATTGATTTGATCAATTTCAGACTAAAATGAACAAAATACCAAGTGTAAGGGCAATTCGGTAAATTCACTTAATATGATTTATTGAATTTTATTTCATAATTTGATTATTGGATAATTAAATAAATATGTTTATTTAATTAATCCGAGAAAAAGTTTTGAAATCGGAAAATTTGATTTTCCACCGCTTCCGCTGCGTTACCGGATTTAGCCCCTAAAAATCCTTACAAAATGGTATCAGAGCGAGTCTGATTCTAGGCCCCCTAAAATGATTAGCCTTTATTAAATCAATGTTTAATCATGTTTTCTTGACTTTATACATGCTTATTATAATCTAATTTGGTTAGATTTAGGGTGTATGACACTTAGCGGAAAATCCCTAATTAATAAGGTTTAAATGTAATTATGTATTTGATGCATGTTATGTGGTCCGTCTTGTCAATACGGTTTATGAATACTTCTCTGTGACTACATCTGAGACCGTGCCTCTGCTGTGAGGGTGTAGCCGATGGAGATTTATTTATACCGAATGTATATTAGATACTAATAAATTCAAGCGAAAGCGGAATTCTGAACGTGCCCTAGCTGTCAGGATTAGGTAAGTAACTTGAGTTTATCATTGATGACTTTAACCTTGGTACGTCTCCTTGTGGGCCTGCCTTCGCAGCGACAACGAGAAACGACCAGGACCGGAAACACAGGAGTCAATATTGAGTGATTGACAAATGAGTTGTCTACCTGATGAATATACGTAGGCGAGACCGTGCCTCTGCTGTGAGCTGAAATATATTCACGAGATCCACTTTTCACTATTTGTATTTAATTTAATTATCAAATATTTGTATTGTGTTTGGGGATTACAATTGCATGATTTAGTGGGAGGGGCACTTTTAGATTAAAAATCCATGATCTAGTTTATGCTTTTGATATTATATGAAACTGCTTAATTTCTGCTAACCGTTTTTCGTGATCTATATCATAGATTTGCAATGGCGGCACAATCACAAATCAGTTTGCGCGTATGCTTGATGCGAACAAACTTAAAGGCGCTGAGAACTTCGCTGACTGGGAATTGGATTTGAGGATTGTCCTCGATTCCGAAAAGCTGGGATATGTTCTTGAGGGTCCGTTGCCCCTTGCTGTGGGTGCGGACGCTACGGAGGAGGAACGCCAAGTTTTTGAAACTTGGAAGGATGATGATTTAAGGGTTAAATCATACATCCTTAGTTCACTATTTCCGAAACTCAAGAAACAATACTATGGTATGCTAGATTCGTATAGTATGATGACACGATTGAGAAAATTATTTGAGAACCAAGAACAAGTGATTGTTCACAAAGTCGCAATGGAACTGTTCCATGCGCGTCTGGATGAAGGGCAAGATGTTAGCCCACATGTTCTTCAGATGATTGATTTGATCGATCAATTAAGGTAACATAATCTCATCTTGAATGACATTCTCGGTAGGAATGTCATTCTTGGTTCTCTTCCAGCTTCATATCGCCAGTTCGTGATGTACTTCAACATGAATGGGACTACCTGTACCTACCAAGAGCTACATAGGATGTTGCTCACGGCGGAAGAGGACCTTAAGAAGGGAGTACCGACTCGCCCTCCGAGACCTACTTCTCTCTCTGCTTATTCCCAGACATGGTCAAAGGGAAAGAATAAGAAAGGGAAGAAGAAGAAGGGTTTCGGTCCTCAACAACAGACAAAGATAGCTAAGCCCAAGAGGGCTTCTGAAGACAAATGCCACCACTGCAGCAAAGTCGGGCATTGGAAAATGAACTGTCCTGATTACATCGCCCAGCTGAGGAGAGATAGAGCATCTACATCAGGTACATTTATTTTTCCAGTTATTGATATATCTTTGGCTTGTGAAGCCGTTACATCCAACTGGATTTTAGATTCTGCTTGTCCCATTCACATTTGCAATTCGTTGCATGTGCTGAAGGAAAGTAGGAGGCTGAAGCCCGGAGAGATGCAGTTGCGATTCGGGAGTGGAGACTCTTTGGATGCAGTTGCAGTGGGAGTATGCGAGATCTCATTACCGAATGGGACACTTTTGTTAAATGAATGCCATTTTGTATCAGGATGTGTAGCTAATATTATATCACTTTTTGTATTGGATACAAAAGGTTTTTGTATTAATATTAAGAACAGTTCTTTATATTTATATGATAGAAATAATATTCAGATGCTTAATCGTCCAAACCAGCATGGTCATTATACATTGCAAACTTCAAAAGATATATTAAATACTGGAGTTAATAAACGTAGTTTACCTGTAATTAATAATACTGAACTTTGGCATATGAGGCTTGGTCACATTGGCGTTAAACGCCTTACCCAATTGGTTAGGAATGGTTTGATACCAATCTTACCATTGAATCCTATCCAACTTGTGAATCATGTATTCAGAGTAAGATGACCAAAGCCCTATTTTCTGGTGTTAGACACAGTGCCACCAACTTACTGGAACTCGTACATTCTGATGTGTGTGGTCCACTAAGTCAAACTGCTCACAATGGTTATTCGTACTTCGTTACCTTTACCGATGATCTGTCACGGTACGGTTATGTCTATTTGATGCGACATAAATCGGAAACCTTTGAAAAGTTCAAAGAATTCCGAAATGAGTAGAAAAACAAACTGGTCAATGTATTAAATGCCTTCGATCTAATCGAGGCGGCGAATATATGAGTGGTGAGTTCATGGATTATATGAAGGAGAATGGGATTCTCGCTCAATATACTCCTCCAGGTACTCCACAGCACAATGGAGTGTCTGAGAGGAGAAATCAGACTTTATTGGATATGGACCGATCAATGTTGAGTTTCACAGATTTGCCCTATTATTTATGGGGCTACTCTCTTTTAACAGCTGCACATCTTTTGAACAAGATTCCTTCAAAAGCTGTTCCTACGACTCTGTATCAGATATGGTTCGGTAGGAGACCAAATCTTAATTATATTAAGGTTTGAGGTTGTCATGCCTATGTCAGGGTGACTCAGCAAGATAAGCTTTCACCTCGAGGGCAAAAGTTTAGGTTTGTCGAATATCCTTCGAATACGAGGGGATATCTGTTCTATGATACCGAGCATCGAAATGTGTTCGTAGTTCGCTTCGTAAAATTTCTAGAAGTAGAATTTTTGTCAGAAGGTGGTAATCATAGACAGGTTGAGCTTGATGAAGTCCAACCTGAAAACAACGAACCAATGGAGGAACCTGAAGTTCAAGTAGATGAAGGACCTTCAACACACACTCTGTAGGTCGGAAAGGGTATCTAGACCTCATGAACGCTTGTATTTGATACAATAAAATAGTCTGGATGTTCTCTTAGTTGAAGAGATAGATCCTTTCACCTATAGAGAATCGATGTTGGACATCGACTCCGTGAAATGGCAAAGTGCCATGAAATCCGAGATAGACTCAATGCATGAGAATCAAGTTTGGGACTTGGTTCCGCTTCCCGAAGGAATTGTTCCCATCGGTTGTAAATGGGTTTACAAAAGGAAGCGCGGGCCTGACGGTAAGGTTGAAACTTACAAGCCCGACTGGTAGCAAAAGGTTACACGCAGCGACCTGGCGTCGACTACGATGAAACTTTTTCGCCAGTAGCAATGCTCAAGTCTATTCGGATTTTGCTTTCTATAGCTGCGTATCATGACTACGAGATTTGGCAAATGGATGTCAAAATGGCTTTTCTAAATGGATTTCTTGATGAAGAAATCTATATGTAACAACCGAAGGTTTTGCGTCCAGCGAAAACTCGGGCATGGTATGTAAGCTTAAGAAGTCCATTTATGGACTTAAACAAGCTTCACGAAGTTGGAATCTTCGATTCTACGAGATTATTAGATTGTCTGGTTTTCTCAAGAATTCAGAAGAATCTTGTGTGTATCAGAAGGTCAGTGGGAGCATGGTCGTATTTTTAGTCCTATATGTTGATGACATCTTAATCATTGGGAATGATTTAGGTATGTTACATAGCGTCAAAGCGTACCTCTGTAAGAATTTCTCCATGATGGACCTGGGAGAAGCTTCCTATGTTTTAGGGATAAAACTCTATAGAGATAGACAAATGATGCTGATTGGGTTGTCCCAATCAACGTACATAGATAAGATCTTGGAACGGTATAATTTTGGTAACTGTAAGACAGCAAACATACCGTTCAGACATGGGATACATCTTTCCAAGAAGATGTGTCCACAAACAGAAGATGAGAAGGTTAGAATGTCTAACCAACCTTATGCTTCGTGTTTGGGTAGCATAATGTATACCATGTTATGTACGAGGCCTGATATCAGTTTCGCTGTTAGCGTAACTAGTCGGTATCAGTCCAATCCAGGTAATGACCATTGGATGGCCATTAAACATATCCTCAAGTATCTTAAAGGTACTAAGGATAAGTTAATAATTTATGGAGGAAACGAACTGCAAGTTAACGAGTATATGGATTCTGATTTCCAATCGGATCCCAATGATAGAAAGTCTACATCTGGATTCCGATTTACCCTTAACGGAGGTGCAGTTTGTTGGAAGAGTTCTAAACAGGGATCGACAGCAGATTCCACCACTGAGGCGGAATATATTGCAGCTTCTGAAGCTGCAAAAGAGGCTGTGTGGATAAAGAAATTTATCACAGAATTGGGAGTTGTCCCAAGTATCGATAATGCGATTCCGTTATACTGTGATAATACTGGAGCCATTGCGCAAGCAAATGAACCGAGGGCGCATCAGAAGTCGAAGCATATGGAATGCAAGTACCACATCATTTGAGAGATTGTGTCGCGAAGGGATATTGCTGTATGCAAGGTGCCGAGTGAAGATAATGTAGCAGACCCGCTGACGAAGGCCATACCTCCGAAGCTGTTTGATAAACACGTGGAGTCGATGGGTATTAGATACAATCGTTATTGGCACTAGAGCAAGTGTGAGATTTTGTTGGGGTTGGTGCTCAGAGCGCCAATTCCTGGTTGAATTTCTTTTGAATACTTCTGTAAAACATTATTATTATGAATAATATATGCAGTTTCTATAATATAATGTATCTTTTTATATGGTAAAGATGTAATGACCTTAGAATGATTAGTCATGGTACTGTTGCAAAAGCGTCGCAACAGACATTGAGTAGTATCATGACGTTGTCATTCTCAGACTGTTCCTGGTCAAGGTTTACACTACTTGGTCAGTAAAGTAAACCCGTTGAGACCGGTACATGTCGTATACTGGAATATATTATTCCAATGGTTTCTTAATGAACCATTAGTCTTGGAGACTAGTATAGACGTGTGGGTGTTTATAGCGGATAAACACTGAACGACTCACCGAAGATTCTTAATGGATGGTACACCAACATCAATAAGAATATTCTCGGGTTGAGTAGCACTTGTGATTCTTAGACTTGAGATGCCATTGTGGGCACATGAGACATCTTCTACACTTAGATGGCAGTCACGTCACCGATCTATTTAGATCAGACTTCTGCCTGTTCGTTGGGTGTAGATAGATCCTCAGGGTGTCCTATGTGTATCAAGATAGGATCCGTCAATTCTATGTATCAGAGCATAGGTAGTTCATATGATTAGCAATCAGATAAAACCATGGGCCCGTGGTAAAGTTTAGAAGCTAGTCCTAAACATTCTTTTTGAGATTGCTAATAGAATAGTCGACTGGATAATCCCTATAGAGATTTGACGTTTACATCTATATCTCTGGGATTTATCCGGATACCTGTGACGGAGGAATTATACATTTGCCATGACCTCGACCAGTATGATTCAGCGAGATTATCCGTGATTGTCATAATTTACGGGTGGATAAATTATGGACACGAAATTGGATTTCGTGACTGATATACCTGAATATAGAGAGTCTCAATAATGAAACATACTCGTAGAGCACTAGAGCAACATTTATAAATAATATTGATTATTTATAAAGTCGTTCAAATGTTAAACGTAAGATACATGCTAAAGGGACCCGACAGTCATTTGTTTAATTATTGTGTATTTACATTTAATACTTGATTAATTTGAATACACATTAATTAATAGTCAAATTGAGATATTTGACTAATATCCTAAATGAATATATATATATTTGATATTTAATATAAATATTATATATATATTTAATATATTTGTATTTATTTTTTAATTGTTAAATGATTAAATTAATTAAAATATAAATATCTTAACATTTGGATATTTGGTTTAAATGATTTAGTTGTCTTTGTTGACTTAATTAAAATATCTATAAAGTGTTATTAGATATTTAAATCAAGTTGATCAAATTTATTTGAAATGAAAATGAAATTAATATTCTTGTATTTGTCTTTGACAAATTCGGCCAAGGCATATTGTGTAACAAGTATATATTGTTTTCATTTAATTTCACTTTTATAACCTAATACACTTTAAACAAAAACTCCATTAAAAGAAACAAGAGAAGCTAGAGAGGAAGAAAGGGAAAAACCAAAGAAAAAGCTTGGATTTAGTAAGTTTTCTTAACTTGCTATTAGAAAGGAAAATGTTCCTTAAGATCTAGGCTACATCTTGTGATGTTATTATGTTATTATTTTCTTTATTCTTTGTGTTTTTGGTGAATGGAATTTTGGTAAAAGTGTTGAGCATGTATAATGATGGAAGCTTGTGACTAGTGTAGTTATAAGTATTCTTTTATGTTTTTGGAAACTTTGTTGCTAATCTAGAGTTGTTGACCCACTTCCAAAAATTAGGGTTTAAGACCACTTCCAAATTTGGGGATTTTCATTTATGTTGTGTATAAGGATGTTTATATGATGCATATAAAGTTTCATGTTGATTGGATTTCATTTGGATGTGTCTTGAAGCATGAAAGTGCAAAATGCACAATTTGGAACCTTAGTGAGGCTCACAGCCAAGAGTGAAATTTGAGATTTTTGTTGCTTTTGGTGTTTTGATGTTTTGAACATGTTAAGTTCATCTTAGAAATGATTTAAAATCATTCAAAATTGATTTGATCAATTTCGGACTAAAATGAACAAAATACCAAGTGTAAGGGCAATTCGGTAAATTCACTTAAATATGATTTATTGAATTTTATTTCATAATTTGATTACTGGATAATTAAATAAATATGTTTATTTAATTAATCCGAGAAAAAGTTTTGAAATCGGAAAATTTGATTTTCCACCGCTTCCGCTGCGTTACCGGATTTAGCCTCTAAAAACCCTTACAGAAGTACCATCACCTGCCTCAAGAGCGTCCTCCAGATCTTCATTCCCAGCAGTTGGCAAGGAAAGATCAGCTTCCATTCTTTCATACTCCTTGATCCATTTCTTAGGAGTTTAGTCTTTTTGTTCTCCAAACTTTCCAACCCATCCTTCTAAGACTTTATCTCAAGCTTTGTCAGTTCTCTCTTAGCCTTCAAGGTCGACTCAGAAACTTTGGCTCTATCGTCAGCCTCTATTGCATATTTCTCGATAGCATCAGTCGTTGTCTTAGTTTCAGCAACCTCCATCCTCAAGGCCGTGTTGGACTTCTCTAAGTCCATGATCCTCCCTTGATTTGCCTTAGTAGCCCTCAAACTGAAAAATACCATGCTTCAAGGCCTGCAAAGAAAAACAAAGAATGAAGGGCACGAGCTTCTAAAGGCCCATCTCACAAGGGCCACTTAGGTCAAGAATAATAAGTCAAAGACAACCACATTATCGCTTGGGGATAATCCACACTTCAAAGATACAACCATGTATGTTGGGGGAGGTTGACCTTCCATACTTGGAACTAAGTTTAGAGAAGTTCATGTTCTCCAAACGACAATGAGATATACATATTTGGCTCAGACGACCATATATCGGTCTATTTTCCCAGACAGCGAGGAAACACATTCCTTGATTCCTGATTATCCCCAAACAATCGAGAGGCACCCTTAGTTCATGTCATCTCCTCCAAACGGTATGAGGTTACTACCACTATTCTAAGTCGACTTGAAAAGATTTTCGATGAAGTCAGTGCTTCCTTTTTACCTCCCGAGACTGTGGTGTACACTCCAGATGACATAGTGTGGCTGTTGTTGGACAATTATGACCCATAGCATCACTATTTATACAGAACATGGTGTTGTTGTACAAATTAACTATGTGACAAAGGAAATTGCTCTTTTATCATTTGTAATTGGATTACCGGGATATATAAATGATAAAAGTCCATATGATTAGTTCCGGATTAATAAGATATGAGACAATATTAATTCACTAAGGTTTAATCATTAAAACATCCATAGTCGTAGTATTATCGAGATTGGACATCGAAAATGCGGAATAGACTAGTATTGCACTTGTGCGCGTTGTGGGAGCATAACGGCATAGTTCTCATATATTTGGGTATTGGATACTCATGCAAGTGTAATAGGAGGTTGTGTTTACCGATGGTACGGAAACAGCTTCGCTCTGGATAGACCCCTCGGAATTCCATTAGTAGTATGACTATGTGTCTATGGAAGTCCGAATCAGGGTAGATGTATTTGGTCTTAACCTGAGACTTGCATCGCTAATACTTGCGACAAACAATATACTTTGGTTTTGGTCGTCCAAGGCTTTAACAGGTTTAGTGTACGCCTCTTCTGGGTATATTGAGAATCGTAGTGTATGGGGTGTGATGTCAAGATGGAAGTATCACTTCAGTCATATGGAGATGATGGTCACGTAGGATAAGGAACTTGTACTCTTGTATGTTGCAGCTATCGGGATAATATGACTAGGTCATGTTTATCCGATTATAGAGACTAGTTACCAGAGATCCGATATGTGCTTCGTACGGGGCAGACATAATTCCAGCCCCAGTCCTAGCACGTGACATCTGATACTGGATCGCAATACCCAATACTACGTATATTACGCCTGATATATATTATATATTCCTTTAAGAATATTTCTGGAGAATTGGGTAGGCACGGTGCTTTGCTAGAAGCCAACCATGTCTTGTAAATCGGTAAAAACGTAGTACTAGATACGTACGTGTTCGGATAGTCCCACGACCTGATTTACTACCAACACAGCCAGGGATCTCATGGGTCGCTTCCCGAAGATTCACCGATGACGTATGACTCGCACATAATTAATCTGGGATTAATTAATAGAGAGAGAAAATTAATCTAGGATTAATTACGGAGATATTTTATCTGGGATAAAATATTATTTAAAGAGAGAGAACGATTAATTGGAATTAATCGATAAAATAATATATTCGATATATTAAACGAAATTAGATTTCGACGCGGAATTAAAATTGGTTTAATTCGGGCAAACGAATTAATTTAGAATTAATTCGCTAGCGACGTGAATAGTAATTTTGCTAGACATAATTATTTAATTAAATTTGATTTAATTACGTCGCAACGGAAAATTTGTGGGGCCACTCGGATTTTGAATCAAGTGGGGCCCACAAATTGTCACATCACCTAGTCAACTTTATCAACTTTTGGTTGATAGAAGTTGGTGGGATTTTAGTTAACTTGTTCTACACACAAGTTGAAATATTGATGGAAGGAATGACCATTACCTAAACTTGGTTTTGGTATATCATTAATTTAGATTTTTGAAATCAAATTACAAGTCATTCTTTCATCTTCCTCTCTCCCATTTCACGTGAAACACTCTCTCCCTCTTTAGTTTTTGGCTTGGCCGAAACTAGCAAGGACAAATAAGAAAATTGTGGCAATTTTCTAAGGTGGTAGCACACATCAAGAAGTCATTCAAAGGTGATAGGGAAACTCATTCATGATCATGGAATCTACACCCAAGCTTGGAGCTTGAAGATCCACACAAAGAGGAGCTTGGAGCACAAACAAAGGGCTTGGCCGAGAGTCTCAAGAAGCAGAAACTTTTTTGTGTTCATCGCATCCAAAAGCCGATCAAAGTGAGTATTTCCGCTACTTTACTTTGTTGTATTCGCACATTTCATTTGCTTAATTGATCTTGGTTTGACCTAGAAAACCCAACAATGGTATCAGAGCGGTTATTAAACATGAAATTGAATTAGGGTAAAATTTGGGTAAAATTGATTTGAGCATGATTTGATAAAATTGATTGATTGAGTATGCTTGAATGATGATAACTTAGAGTTATGCATGATCAATTTGATGAAAATTGAATTGGATTATTTTTCCCCAAAAAAATTTGGCTTGGCCGAATACTAGGATGCCCTAAAGTCATGGTGATTTTTGTTTTTTGAATCATTGGATGAGTTTAAAAGACATGTGATATATTGATTTATGATTTAATTGGATTGAAATCAAAATCAGACATAAAATCCCTACATTGCCGTGAACAAAGAAGCATGTTGGAATTGATTTTGCTTCAATTATGTTGGACATGAATTGATAATAATAAAGCATGATTAATTAGTGTAATTGGTATTTTGGAAATGTTAATTTGACTAATTAATTATGGCTAATGCACTTTAATTGATTAAATTATGATATTTGGAATATTGGAATTTAATTAGTTGGGCTAAATTTGGAATTGGGCTAAAAAAATGTTGTATTTTGGGCTTAATGGGCTTGGTTGGGCCAAGTTTGGTTTAGGTTAATTGGTTGGATCCAATTGGGCCTAAAACCATTTGCATAAAGTCCAAATATGATTAAATGGGCCTTTAAAATTTTAATTGGGCCTAATGGGCCTAAATTGATCTTTAGAAAAGGGTGATTCCTAATTGGGCTTTGGTTGCCAAAGTCCATGCCTTATAAATTAATTGAAAGCCCATTGGACTTTAATTAAATTGACATTGGATGTTAATTGGGCTTTGAGACCCATAAAGATTAAATTTAGAATCTAAGTCGCAAAAGCTCATTAATAAAGTGTAATTATTTAATTTGGAATTAAATAAAGAATTAGTATTGAATGCAAATTAAATTGGATTTAATATTATAGTTTGATATAATTCAAGAATTCGTACTTTGAGTACTTATTCTTAAACGAGTTGGACTCGCACAAATCAAATCGTTGTTTGAACATTGGATGGTCATTAATTTCAGATTAATTAATTGGATTAGATTGATTGATAACATGCTTTGTGTGAATACATGGATGTGATGTATGAATAATGTATATCGGATGGATATTAGATGGGTGAGGGCAATTTTGGAAATTGTTGTAATAAATTTAGAATTTATTAAATTGGACCTGCGTGTCCAGCCTATTACCTCTTGACTCTTTGTATTTCTCTTCTCACCTATTCCCCTCAATGTAAATGAGGTTTCTTTAGAAGTGTTATGTAATTGGGTAGAAGTAAGATTTTTGCTAGCGGAAGAGAGAAATGGGAGAGATTTGTTCTAGGAACAAAATTGTTTTAAATATCCATCCGCATATAATTATTAATTTATTTATTGCGCCTTATTATGCTTTTAGAATGCATGTTTAAGGGTGTATGATGAGACCTAATCAAAGATAATTAATTGGTTACCAATTACGCGAAAAACCCTCAACAAATATTAAGCGTTTTTTCTTCCATTGAATGATTCATTCTCAAGATCCAAGATTGGCACTGGTTTGTTGGCCAAAGTCAAGACTTTTGTCCATCGCGGATGTGTTTGAATCATGAAGACTTTGTTCCATATCGCATGTCTTGTCCAATTTGTGATTTGTTGGCCAAAGTCAAGATCACTTCTTGTCCATCGACATCGATTACGAAGCTTTCCAAGGTCAATGGGTCACGCTTAACTGGAATCATTAAGTTTGTTGTGCCAAAGCCAAGGCTTAATTGATTCAGAGGAAAAAGGTTAGGCAATATATTGGATATATTGGAATATATTAGATATATGTTTCGGATTTGGATGTCCACCTACTGGATCTAGGAATTGGATGAGATCCAATTGATCATAGAGATCTACCTAGTTAAATATCATACATCTTGTTGGCCAAAGTCAAGGTTGTGTGTTATTTAACGGAATCCTAGCCCACTAGGAAACAAGGTTTCCCGAGTACTCAACAAAGGGTTAGAGGCTCGCCGAAAAATAGTATGAGGCAAGTATTAAATTTGCAATTTCGTTTAGATACTTGCCAATACGCTCATTTCATTTTTCGTCATTAATTAATAAATATATATTAGTTGGACTAATATTTAATCGTTGTTTTAATTAAACAGTTGGACTGTATTCAAACTACTTCAATTTATAGTTGATTATATAATTGGATTATAGTAATCAATATATTTGAATTTAACCAATCAAATTATAGTTGATTATATAGTTAGACTATAGTAATCATTATATTCAATAGTACCTGAAATCGTTGATTGGATAGTTGGACTATAGCAATCAAGATAAATGAAAGATTAACGTTTAAAACATAAACCTGGGTGAAAATGTCTTTAAACGGCTTTAATTTTCAGATTGGGAATGGAACCTCAGGATAGTCCTGGGAATTGAGAAGTTATTCTATTTGATAGAATTACATCTTGGGCCTAAGCCCGAAGTTGAGCAAATAGTAGAACATGATCTTTGGAAGATTCATATGATGATAACTTTAGTGCTCAATCCTTTGTACTTGATGCAATGACTTTAATTCCGTCGTCAGAATTAAGGATTAGATCATTGTAACATGATGATAAAATTAAAGATCTTCATAGATTTATTCTTAGATTTTAGAAGTACAAATTGCAAAAGAAGCTCTTCCGCTCGCGTATGTCAGAGGGTACATCTGTCGAGCACTAGGTGTCGCAGATGATTGCTAACATCGATCAGCTAGGTTAGCTGGGCATTACCTACGTGGCCGAGACTACCAAAGATTTGATCTTATAGTCTCTACCCGAAAGCTGGGGCAGGTTCATTATGAACCAAGAGTAAACTCTTGGAGAGTTGGTGGCTATGCTCAATGAGGCAGAGCCAGAACTTCTAAAAGGGGCAAAGGTAAAATCATCACTGTCTTCTTGGAAGACAAAGGACATATCCCAAGATGTCTGCCTAAACTGTGGCAAACGGGGTCACTGGATGCGTGACTACCGCATGGACAAGGCAGACATGAAGGAAGTGAAGAGGGGCAAGGCTCCGGCTTCAAGTATGTTTGTCATAAACATGTTCGCTATTAGTTTCAAAATTGGATTTTTGATACTAGATGTGGTACATAAGATATGTACTGATGTGCGGAATCTGCTGATTAACAGGATACTGACTTCAGTTGAGATTGATCTACGAATTGAAAACAGGACGAGAGTCGCTGTTTTAACCGTAGAAACCTAAGTTTAGGAACTACCCTTTGGGTATGTACTTAAATTAGGAAACTGTTATAATGTAACTAGTTTGACTAGAAACATTATCTCTATATCTAAGTTTAACCCGCAGCGGGTATACATTTATATTCTAGAACACTAAAGTGTTTTATTTTATAAAGATGATATTGAGATAAACATATTAGATGTGAATAACAGTATTTATATTTTGAATATAAATGAATCTCAAACGTATAACATGACAAACAAATAGCTCAAACTGAATTAATCAGATGAGACTTATTTGTGGCATTGTTGTGTGGGACACATTAAACAAGACTCGTATATCCACACTTTCAAAGAGTGAGTACTAGAACAGATTTGATTCCATTCAAATTATGTCTACGAATCTAGTTTATTGGGCAAAGTGCCTAAAACACCTTTTACTTGGTAAAAGTATAAGTGCCACCGATCTGTTATCCCTCGTTCATAGTGACGTAAGTGGGCCCATGTCTAGCTAGGCTAGAGGTGGATATGAACACTTTGTAACCTTTACGGATGTAGCATCGCGTTATGGTTATGTGTTTCTTGTGAAACATATATCGGAAACTTTTGATAAATTCAAAAAGTTTCGACACGAAGTAGACAGACAGACTGTCTAAAGTATTAAACTGTCACGGTTAGACCATGGTGGAAAATACTTAAGCAATAACTTTCTCAACTATTTGAAGGAGTATAGTATTCTTTCATAAAGGACTCCTCTCGGAACACCTAAATTTGACGGTGTTTTCGAACAGAGAAACCGAACTTTGTTAGACATAGTTAGGTTAATTATTAGTCGCTCTAAGCTACCATTTTCCTTCTGGGGATATGCATTAAACAGTGCAATACTTATTTTGAATAAGGTTCCATGAAAATCTGTTTGAAAGACTTCATATTAGATATGAACAGGAAAGAAATCGGGTTTTCTCATTCCTGGAGATTTGGGAATGCTGGGCATATGTTTGGATGATACCAAACTAGAACCCAAATTGGATAAGTGCCTAATTTTTGGGTTATCCTAGGGAAACCAAAGTATAGTACTTATACAACTCACTAGAGAACAGTGTAATTGTTGCTCACCATGCGGTTTTCCTAAGAAGAACACCTATATGTAGTGGTAAATGAGAGGAAAGTAAAACTCGATGAAAATCGGAGTAATACTGTTCCAGGCACCGATTCCTTAAACGGAACACAAACAGTTCATCAGGGATGAAACTGTACCACAATCTTCAAATACACAAGAACCGCATAAGTCGGAGAGAGTCAGAAAACAACCTGGGAGGTATGGGTTTCTGATCTCACCTCATAAAGATATTAATCTTATGAGGAATACGAACTGGCTACATATGAGGAAGTGATACAAGGTATCGACTCCCTATTATGGCAAAGTGCCATGAAGTCCGAAATGGATTCCATGTATACAACCAAGTTTGGACACCGATTGATGTACTTGAAGGCATTGTGCCTGTCAGTACTATATGAGTCTTCAAGGGAGACATATATGGATGGCAACATACCAACGTACAAAGCTAGGCTTGTAGCGAACAGATATTGTTATCAACATAGTGTCGATTGCGATGAAACCTTTTACCTGTTGCCATGATTAAATCCATTTGGATAATGCTTGCTTATGCTGCATGTTGCATTTATGAAATATGGCAGCTGAACGTCAAAAATTGCTTTCCTTAAACGGAAACCTTTTGGAGGATGTTTACAACGTCCTGACGGTTTTGTCGTACCAAAACAAGCAAACAAGGTTTGCAAGTTAAATCGATCCATTTATGGATTGAAGCAAGTATTACGTTCTTGGAACTAACGTTTTGATGTAATCATAATGGTATATGATTTAATTCAAAACGAAAATGATTCTTGTGTATATAAGGAGGTTAGTGGGAGCGCACTGACAATGATTGTCCTATATAATGATGACATGTCATTTTTTGGAAATGATATTCCCATAATACAATCGGTGAAAGCTTGGTTTTCATGAAAATTCTCCGTAGAATACTTGGGAGAGACAACCTTTATTCTAGGAATAAGGATCTACTGGGATAGATCTAAAAATGGTTGTCACTCTCCGAGAACTCGTACATTGAAATAAATGTACGCGACCTGGTGTCTCATATGCTTTGAGCATATGGAGTCACAATCAGGCCAATCCAAGTGATAGTCACTGGATTGATGTTAAGAACATCCTTAAGTATCTTAGACGATCTAAGGATGCTTTCTTAAGCTGTGGAGAAGGAGAACTTGAAGTGACTAGGTTCACCGCTGTAAGTTTCCAAACCGACAAAAACGACTATAAGTCGTAATAAGGGTACTATATAGTTTGAATAACGGAACAGTGAGCTGGAAATCCTCCAAGCAAGATACTGTTACCGAATAAACAACAAAAGCGGAATATTACTGCAGCTTAGGCAGCAATAGAAGCACTTTGGATTTATATCATCCTAATTGGATTAGGAGTAGTTCTGTTAGCAGCTGAGCTAGGCTACAGCACAGGCTAAATAATTAATGGTCTCATCAACGATCCAAGTATATACTTCAACTATTCATCTGATTCGTTCGGATCATACATCGTGGCGATGTGATGATCGAATAAATCACATCAGATGATAACCTTGCAAATCCGCTGACGAAAGCTGTTTCTCAGCAGAAGTTTGAGCGACCAGTACATAGTTCAAGTGTAGGACACTTGAGTGATTGGCTATAGGCCAAGTGGGTGATTGTTGGACAATTATGACCCATAGCATCATTATTTGTACAGAACATGGTGTTGTTGTACAAATTAACTATGTGACAAATGAAATTGTTCTTTTATCATTTGTAATTGGATTATCGGGATATATAAATGATAAAAGTCCATATGATTAGTTTCGGATTAATAAGATATGAGAAAGTATTAATCCACTAAGGTTTAATCATTAAAACATCCATAGTTGTAGTATTATCGAGATTGGACATCGAAAATGTGGAATAGACTAGTATTGCACTTGTGCGCGTTGTGAGGGCATAACGACATAGTTCTCATATATTTGGGTATTGGATACTCATGCAAGTGTAATAGGAGGTTATGTTTACCGATAGTACGGAAACAGCTTCGCTCTGGATAGACCCCTCGGAATTCCATTGGTAGTATGAATATGTGTTTATGGAAGTCCGAATCAGGGTAGGTGTATTTGGTCTTAACCTGAGACTTGCATCGCTAATACTTGCGACAATCAATATACTTTGGTTTTGGTCGTCCAGGGCTTTTACAGGTTCTGTGTACGCCTCTTCTGGGTATATTGAGAATCGTAGTGTATTGGGTGTGATGTCAAGATGGAAGTATCACTTCAGTCATATGGAGATGATGGTCACGTAGGATAAGGAACTTGTACTTTTGTATGCTGCAGCTATCGGGATAATATGACTAGGTCATGTTTATCCGATTATAGAGACTAGTTACCAGAGATCCGATATGTGCTTCGTACGGGCTGACACAATTCCAGCCCCATGCCTAGCACATGACATCTGATACTGGATCGCAATACCCATACTACGTATACTACTCCTGATATAGATTATATATTCCTTTAAGAATATTTCTAGAGAATTGGGTAGGCACGGTGCTTTGCTAGAAGCCAACCATGTCTTGTAAATCGGTAAAAATGTAGTACTAGGTATGTACGTGTTCAGATAGTCCGACGACCTGATTTACTGCCAACATATCCAGGGATCTCATGGGTCGCTTCCCGAAGATTCACCGATGACGTATGACTCGCACATAATTAATCTGGGATTAATTAATAGAGAGAGAAAATTAATCTAGGATTAATTACGGATATATTTATCTGGGATAAAATATTATTTAAAGAGAGAGAACGATTAATTTGGAATTAATCGATAAAATAATATATTCAATATTTTAAACGAAATTAGATTTCGACGCGGAATTAAAATTGGATTTTAATTCGGGCAAATGAATTAATTTAGAATTAATTCGCTAGCGACGTGAATAGTAATTTTGCTAGGCATAATTATTTAATTAAATTTGATTTAATTACGTCGCAATGGAAAATTCGTTAATTGGAATTAGCGAACCCGAGTCCGGGATGTGTTTGCGAGCCCACTCGGATTTTGAATCAAGTGGGGCCCACAAATTGTCACATCACCTAGTCAACTTTATCAACTTTTGGTTGATAGAAGTTGGTGGGATTTTAGTTAACTTGTTCTACACATATGTTGAAATATTGATGGAAGGAATGACCATTACCTAAACTTGGTTTCGGTATATCATTAATTTAGATTTTGGAAATCAAATTACAAGTCATTCTTTCATCTTCCTCTCTCCCATTTCACGTGAAACACTCTCTCCCTCTCTTAGTTTTTGGCTTGGCCGAAACTAGCAAGGAACAAAGAAGAAAATTGTGGCAATTTTCTAAGGTGCTAGCACACATCAAGAAGTCATTCAAAGGTGATAGGGAAACCCATTCATGAGCATGGAATCTACACCCAAGCTTGGAGCTTGAAGATCCACACAAAGAGGAGCTTGGAGCACAAACAAAGGGCTTGGCCGAGAGTCTCAAGAAGCATAAACTTTTTTGTGTTCATCGCATCCAAAAGCCGATCAAAGTGAGTATTTCCGCTACTTTACTTTGTTGTATTCGCACATTTCATTTGCTTAATTGATCTTGGTTTGACCTAGAAAACCCAACAGCCGTAGCATTGGCCAACTTACAGATTCCTTCAATAAATTCAGCCGACACAGTCTCCAAATGACATGTGAAAGTATTCTTTCTTTATTACTAACCATGATTCGTGGTTTCAAGCTCGCAGTCAATGTCATACAATGTAAATGAAGATCCAGACTTTCATCTAGTCCAGTCGATGGGAACATTCCCCGTGACCCATGTCAGATCAGTTTGGTTCTTGGGCCTTCATCTGGCCAAGTCGACTGAAGACTCCCCCGGACCTTTGGAAGGTTTGGTCGACTGAAGATTATATTGGACCTTCATCTAGTCCAATCAACGAGAACATTCCTCATGACCCATGTCAGGTTAGGTTGAAGACCTGAACCTTCATCTGGTCTAAATGACATAGAAGATTCCCCAGACCTTCAGCAGGTCTGGTCGACTCGAGATTATCATAGACTTTCATCTAGTCTAGTCGACATGAACATTCCCCATGACCCATGTCGGGTCAGGTTCAAGACCTGGACCTTCATCTGGTCTAGAAGACGTAGACAACTCCCCCAGACCTTCAGCATGTATGGTCGACTGGAGATCATCCTGGACTTTCATCTGGTCCAGTCGATGGGAATATTCCCCGTGACCCATGTCAGGTCAGGCTGAAGACTTGGACCTTCGTCTGGTCCAATCGACTGAAGACTCCCCCGGATCTTCGGTAGGTCTAGTCGACTAGAGATTATCATGGACTTTCTTCTGATCCAGTCGACATAAACATTCCCCGAGACCTTCGACAGTCGGATCGGCTTCTGGGCCTTTATCTGGTCTGGCCAATCGAAGACTCTCCTGGACCATCATTAGCTCTACTGAGGATTATCCTGGATATTTATTTGATTCGATCAAACAAGACATGAACACTGTCTGGTTCAAGCGACATCGATGTCCAGGTACGCTAACATGCTTTGATCAAACCCCAGACGACATATTCATTGAAATACTCTCCAAGCCAATGACTCATTGACTTAGAGAGTATGGGATAAACTGTACGAGCTAAATTTGGGCCAATGACCCAAATGTCATTATACCTTAGACCCACGTATCGGGCTTGCACAAAAACGTGACCTATGGCCTTTGTCTAGCCCGAAATGGCATTATGAGCCGCCACCGAGGCCCAGTCCACACAGATTCTAGTCACTAAAAAATGAGTCTGCACATGACTCACATGTAAGGCCCACGAGCCCATATACCCTCTAGGGTAAGAGGCCTATACGACCTGAAAGGCTTCTAAAAATCGCAGACCGTGTTACGCGGTGTCTCAAAAGACACTGATAACTCTAATCCTTTTCCAATAAGGAAACTAAGTATTTGGATCAATCCGAATACAATTGGGATTACTCATAATCCTAGGGCATTTGGTACTCTTAATTCAATCCCAACTACATAACTCTCTCCCAAAAGGATTGAAATTCAACTATTCTAAGGAATCCTAAGCCAACTAGAAGGCTACTTCATAGCCTATAAAAAGGAGATGAGGTCTAAGAGATTGAGACACTGAAGATTCAGCATTCAGAACTCAAGTTCTTATTCAATGACTCGAGCTCTGGCTCTCACACCCTTGAGTTCTCCCTAAAACACAGCTTTACCGCCCTTATGGTAATCAAACTACGAAGACCAAGGTAACCCTCAGTCTTGCTCTTCACTCTTTAGCTCATCACCATCACTGGCTTAAGCGAGAGAGTGCCTACCTTGTCCACCACATCGGTGGGTAGCTACTCTACACTCCGTTTACCTTTGTTTTTTCAGGATCGCTGGTGCCCCCAAAATATAAATTCTCGATTATAGGCCGAAGGCGAAATTCAACGTCTACAATCTCCATTTAGGATTGCATGAGACATTGGTCTCAGTCATATAGTGGTAGATTAAATAGAGAGTTTTCATCACCTTCATCATCAATTAAAATGGTCGATAACCAAAATGAAAACCCACCTAACCGAGATGAAAATCTAGTTGATCACGTAGAATGTGTTGGACAATTATGACCCATAGCATCACTATTTGTACAAAACATGGCGTTGTTGTACAAATTAACTATGTGACAAAGGAAATTGCTCTTTTATCATTTGTAATTGGATTACCGGGATATATAAATGATAAAAGAACATATGATTAGTTCTGGATTAATAAGATATGAGACAATATTAATCCAATAAGGTTTAATCATTAAAACATCCATAGTCGTAGTATTATCGAGATTGGACATCGATAATGCGGAATAGACTAGTATTGCACTTGTGCGTGTTATGGGAGCATAACGACATAGTTCTCATATATTTGGGTATTGGATACTCATGCAAGTGTAATAGGAGGTTGTGTTTACCGATGGTACGAAAACAGCTTCACTCTGGATAAACCCATCGGAATTCCATTGGTAGTATGACTATGTGTCTATGGAAGTCCGAATCAGGGTAGGTGTATTTGGTCTTAACTTGAGACTTGCACCGCTAATACTTGCGACAATCAATATACTTTGGTTTTGGTCGTCCAGGGCTTTAACAGGTTCTGTGTACGCCTCTTATGGGTATATTGAGAATCGTAGTGTATTGGGTGTGATGTCGAGATGGAAGTATCACTTCAGTCATATGGAGATGATGGTCACGTAGGATACGGAACGGGTACTCTTGTATGCTGCATCTATCGGGATAATATGACAAGGTCATAGTTATCCGATTATAGAGACTAGTTACCAGAGATCCGATATGTGCTACGTACGGGGTAGACACAATTCCAGCCCCAAACCTAGCACATGACATCTGATACTGGATCGCAATATGCAATACTACGTATATTACGCCTGATATAGATTACATATTCCCTTAAGAATATTTCTGGAGAATTGGGTAGGCACGGTGCTTTGCTAGAAGCCAAACATGTCTTGTAAATCGGTAAAAACGTAGTACTAGGTACGTACGTATTCGGATAGTCCGACGACCGGATTTACTGCCAACATATCCAGGGATCTCATGGGTCGCTTCCCGAAGATTCACCGATGACGTATGACTCGGATATAATTAATCTAGGATTAATTATATAAGAGAGAAAATTAATCTGGGATTAATTACGGAGATATTTTATCTGGGATAAAATATTATTTAAAGAGAGAGAACGATTAATTTGGAATTAATCGATAAAATAATATATTCGATATATTATACGAAATTAGATTTCGACGCGGAATTAAAATTAGATTTTAATTCGGGCGAACGAGTTAATTTAGAATTAATTCGTTAGCGACATGAATAGTAATTTTGCTAGGCATAATTATTTAATTAAATTTGATTTAATTACGTCGCAACGGAAAATTCGTTAATTCGGAATTAGCGAACCCGAGCCCGGGAGTGTTTGCGAGCCCACTCGTATTTTGAATCAAGTGGGGCCCACATGTCACATCACACGTCAAATCACTAGTCAACTTTGTCACTTTTAAGTTGATGGAAGTTGTTGGTAAGGTGGTTGAGTGTCAAACACACAAGTGTGATGGATTGAAAGATATTTACCATTTTTTATTACTTTGGTATTTGACTTTCATTAAGTGTAATTAGATTACACAATACACAACACAACTCATCTTCTTCTTTCCCTCACCTCACGGCCATGGAGCCAATTTTTCTCTCTTATTTCCTTCAAATGCCGAGAGGAATAAGGAGAGGTAAAAGGGAATTTTGTTGCAATTTTCTCCAATGCTAGCACATAAAGAGTCTCACAAAGGTGATAGGGAAACCCATTCATGAGCATGAAATTCATGAGCATGGAATCTATTCACAAAGCTTGGAGCTTGGAGCACACAAATGGAGGCTTGGCCGAATACAACAACCATGAAGGAAAAGTTTTGTGTTCATCGCAACCAAAAGCCGATCAAAGTGAGTAATTCCGCTACTTTATTTTGATATATTCGCATGTTTCATAGATTAATTAGATCTTGGTTTGACCTAGAAAACCCAACAGAATGTGAGTCTCAACATGGCGATCTTAATCATCCTAGGACACTCGGAGAATTCATGAATCCCACTAGGACAATATCACCATCTTGCAATACTTTCCCCAGATGCATCATAATTCAATTTTAAATCAGGTGTCATCCAACTTTTACCTACATTCCACATACTAGAATTAGAAAATTCTTATTAGCACTTAAGGGAATTTGAAGAGGTATGTAATACTTGCACATATCAAAATTGTAACATGAATATAATTTGACTCAATTGTTTTCCCTTTTCTTTAAAGAATAAAGCTAAAATTTGGCTGCAAAACCTTAGGTCATGATCTATCAGAACATGGGATGATTTACAAGAGCATTTTTTAAAAAAAAATTATTTCTCTCTCACAGGACAAACTCCTTTAATATGAGAATCATAACTTTCACACAAGAGTCGGGGGAACACTTTACCAATATTGGGAGAGATTTAAAGAAATATTAAATATTTGTCCACATCACGGGTTTGAAACATAGAGGCTGATTTCCCACTTTTACGAGGGTTTAACACTCCCAAAGTATACAAATAGTGGAAATAATGTGTAATCATGAGTTTAGGGACAAAAGTCTCGAAGATGCACTAGATTACCTAGAGCACATAGCAGAGAATGCATAATATTAGGACACAGTTGGCACTTTATGAGTCATCTGTAAAACCACGAGTATCTGGTAGAGGCATGTTTAACCTTAGGGAAGATCATGATATTTCTGCTAAATATGCATCTCTAGCTAAAACAATTGAGGCATTAGAAATTAGAAAGATTGATCATGTCAAGACAATTCAAGAAGTCACATGTCATATATGTAATTCAAATGAACATGTCACACAAGTTTGCCCAACCTTGCCAGCCCGGCAAGAATGTCTTAATGACCAAGTCAGTTCCATAAACACCTTCAAGAGACCAAATCCAAACTCATACTCCCAAACCTACAATTCTGGTTAGAGAAACCATCCAAACTTCAATTAGAGGAATGATAACCAAGCACAACCATCGCAACAACCTCCCTAAGTATCCCAGAATTACGCACCATATTTCCCACCGCCTAGGAAAACCCTTGAGGATACTTTGCATGCATTTATTGATAACAGAAAGCCATCAATAACCAAAATATGCAAACATTGATTGATCTAAAAGATACTTTTGCCAAAATCACATCTGCATTGACCATTAATGAGAAAGTAAAGTTTCATGCACAACCACAGCCAAATCCTAAGAGTCATCAAAACCATCACGAGTGTAGTTCTGGTAGTCAACACATAGATCAAGTCAATTATGTTATTACTCTTCGTAGTGGTAAGGTGATTACGCCCAAATATGACTCGCGGTTATCGCAGTACAGTTGGGGTGTCGATTCCACAGAGAGATGTTACAAGAAACTGATTCACTAAATCAAGAACGTTAACGGTAACTAAAATAAATAAAATGATAAAAATGGTAATTAAAGTGAAGATAAATAAAATAATGAAAAGATATTAAAAGATAATGGCAGAGAGATATGACAAAGCTTCGGGAATCCCTCTTGCATCGAACTCCTATATTTAGTTATTGATTCCTTTTATTACACAATTGAAGGTTTCACATCCCAACCAACAATCGGAAATATTCAATTCTACACATATTCAAAATCTAAGGTAATTAATGATTATTTTCCCTATGTTAACAGCACAAAAAGCCATCGTTACGAGCTATCTAACGTCGACAATATACCCTCAGGCAATACTGCAGCAGAAGACCAACACGCAAAACAACTTTACCAGTCACAATTAAATTCGCAAACCACACATAGAAGAAGCATGACTGGATCTATATGGGATTTGAAAAAATATAATTTCTGGATTAATAAATTAAAAGATGATAGAAAATAATAACCATTAATTTTATTAAACGATAAAAAGGTTCGTAGGAATCAAAAATATAAATAATAAAATCCAACACAAGAGCTCATCCCTAGCTTTGCTTATGGGATTAGTTCCCCATAAAAGAAATAAAAATAACCCGGGATTGGAGAGAATTGTTGTTCTGAATCATCACGGCTCCGTGTCCCGGCTTTACGCTCTGATTTCTTCTCTCTCGGCCCTGCTCTATTTTCTCTACGCAGGCTGCGCTCACGCAGCCTTTTTGCGTTTTCACGTCCTGGAGCTTCACGCAATTATGCGCAGCGTACGCTGCTAGCCTCTCCAAAATATTCACGTTCACGCAGCCTTTTATAATGAGCAAAGTTTGAAAACCTAATGCATATTGAGTCCTGGGCCCACGTAACTTCCTTTTGATTTGGTCAAAAGCAAATATTCTCTCTTTGTCAATTCTTTCTTTGCTTTCACGTGACTTTTTGCTTCTCTTTCACTTTGACTTTGACGCCACTATCTATTGTCTCTTTATTTTTTGTTTATGCGCCAATCCTTAGCTTATTCACGTGGCTGCTTCTTCTTTTTAATTCCTACAAATAAAAATCACTAAATTAGTGTAAATAATAAATATTTCTAAATTAATATAGCAATAGAAATTATGTAATAAAATATAAAATATATAACTAAATACTTAACAATAAACCTAGATAAGTGATGTTTCAAAGTACATTTTCATGCACTTATCACAACCCCCAACCAGCTTCTTGCTAGTCCCTAGCAATTCAAGCGTAAAATAAAATGAAAATTAAATAAATAAACTATCTAAGCCACTTTCGTAGGGATCACGATTGCATTTAGCGTATGCAACAAGCCTTTAAACCCCTAGGTGTCCCTAGTGGACGAGTTATAGTCTCGTGAGGGATTACAGCGACGACACCCACAAACGTCATTCAAAGCATACAATCATGCAAAAAAAAATAGAAATTAAATAGTCTCAATAGTTTCACATAATTTCGTCCTCAGAGAATGCATAGTAATGAAATCAGAGAACCTTCAAAGTACTCAACGTTACTCAAATCTGAGTCTTTGAATAAGTCATCTAAGCCAGACTCAGAGTGTGTGGGTGTGTAAAGGTTCATTCACACTTTATTCCTAGGTAAGCCAACTCGATGATTTCGTCTGAAAATTGGGGTCGATGGGTCTAACCAACCTAGATATCTCAATTAAGCTCTGTAGTTGCTTTTATGTGTGCTCAATATGGTATGATTTTTTTTTCCTTTCATGTCTCTTGTTGCATTTTCTTTTGGATTTTTTCTTTTCTTTCTCTTTTGCCATTTTTTTTCAACACACCTACCCTTTAAGGTAGCATTTCTCCTCATGGTGGTCCTAATACTCGCCCATGGGTAGCTTCACGCTTATCGGTTATAGGTGGTTTATTTTCTTTCTTTCGAGACATTTCTTTTTTATTTTCAACCATACCATACGTCATAACACAAGCATTCAGGATAGATATCTAAGCAAACGGTCATTCATCGACATACAATTTCTTCAACTAGTCATCTTGCTAACTACTTAGGCTTCCACTGCTAAAAACCCATAATTAAGTGCTTACGAGTCTAACATAGATAAACTACTCAAATCATCAGATAAAAGTGCATTAAAGGACTTATCGTTTCTAAGATTTCACCCTAAAGCAAACAATATCATCATTGGATTTATGTTTAACTATTAAGGACTAAAAGCAAACAAAATAAACAATCATTTTTTTTTTGAAAATAATATGTATTTATGACAGGTTTTCATGCGCATGCATACACACCCCCACACTTAAAACTTGCATTGTCCTCAATGTAAGATAAATGTAAAGAAAAAGGATTAAGGAACAACACTACCAGGCGCGGAGTTGATCGGATTCCTGCTGGCGAGACTTTAGTTGTGTGGTTGTGTAGGTTATGCTAACTCCTGCTTAACACTCATGCAACCAGAAAAAATAAACATGCAATTAGCACACAATAAAGTAAAACTAAAGAAAATAAAATATAAATTAAAATAAAATGCAGAAGCAAGGGTTGCCTCCCCGCTAGCGCTAAGTTTAATGTCTTCAGCCAGACGTAAACACTCAAGTGTCATGGTGGTTTCCATCTAGCGTACTGATGAACACACGAGGGAATGTTTGTCTAGCTGAGGCAGTGTATTCATGGGTCCTCTTAGGTCTGGAGATTGTTGAAATCTTGGACTCTTCGTATAGAAAATTTTTCTCAATGTCCTTTTTAATCTCACATGCATCATCTTTAATTGAGCATTAACTCTCATTTTTCTCATTTTTCGGTTCTTTGGGATCAGTTTTAGCTCAAGATGATTTAATTCAGGATGTGGAGAAGTTGTTTCTGGAAGGACTGTTTCTAGCATGTATGACAAATGACACTCACCCTCACCCTGTGGTTGTTTCTCGAGATGTAAACTGTTAAGTTCTTGAGGAGAGGGTACTCTAACTTGGAAATGTGGCACTTGTTCTTCCTGAGATATGTTAACACTATTATCCTTAGGGTCACCTATAGTGTTGGAAGTATTATGTATCCCTACCTCTTTACTGCTCCTAGTGATTATGGAATTAACATCTCCTATATTGGATACCTCATGATTAACCTGTGCCATGTGCTGACCTAGTGGATTAGGTTGAGTTTCGGATGATAATTTTCCTTGTTCTTGCACACTCAGGACATTAGTCAATTTAGAGATTTGACTCTTAATTTCTTTTTGGTCTTCAGCTACCTGAGCTATCAATGACTCAATCATTTGATTGGTTTTGTCCTGGGCCTCCACAATCACCTTCTGGGCTTCCACGAATGCTTGCATAGTATCCTCTAAAGAATTCCTAGGAATGGCAGATGTGTGATACTGTGGGGTACTGTAACTCCTAGGTTGTGGTGTCTGGATAGGTTGATAAGACTCTTGCTTCCAACTAAGGTTGGGGTGGTTCTGCCAACTAGGATTATAGGTATCTGGATATGGTGTATAAGGCTTCTGGTACATCCCTAAAGTATTGTAGATTTCCTCATTTGTACCTCTCATCTCACCGTACACGGGACTCTCTTGGGATTCTAGCTGGGTTACTGAATGCATTGTCTTACTGTCTTTGGCTATTAAGGCTCCTATCTGTCTAGTTAACAGCTCAACTTGTGTCTTAAGGCTATCCTATTCCCTAAAGTGTTGTAGGCTTCTGGTAGGAGAAGTGTGTGTCCTATCAGTGTTATCTACAACATTAGGTCCACTCCAAGTATGTGATTTCTTAGCCAGGTCATCTAAATACTCGAATGCCTCATCAGGGTCCTTTCGAATGAACTTACCATTGCACATCGTCTCAATGAATTGGCGTTCCCTAGTGGTTAGTCCATCATAAAAGTAATTTACTAAACGCCAACTCTCATATCCATGGTGAGGACAACTAGCTAACAACTCCTTATACCGCTCCACGTTTGATAAAGGGTCTCACTGTCTCTCTGGGAGAAGGTAGAGATTTGTTTTTTAAGGGCATCTGTCTTGTGGTGTGGGAAATATTTATCAAAGAATGCTCGGGTCATCTCGCCCCACGATCATATTGACCTAGGTCCTTAAAGAGTACAACCACTCTTAGCTTTGTCCTTAAGGGAAAAAGGGAAAAACTTAAGTCTGATTGTGTCTGTAGTTCCAAACCGGTCATGGAAAGTCGCTACTACCTCTTCAAACTCTCTAATATGCAAATAGGGATTTTCGTTCTCCAAACCATGGAAGGTTGGAAGATACTGTATCATCCCAGGTTTAAAATCTACGGGTGGTGCATTAGGAGGAGACATGATACAACGAAGGTGTAGCCGTGCGAGTTGGGTGGAGGTACTCTTCAAGAGTCCTCCTAGGTGGCCTCTCGTAATCACTCATTGTGTGTGCACTAGATGTGGATGGTGTAGCAAAAGATTCTCAAATATATTATCTTGATCTGACTCTAAATCTTCCTGTTCTATTCTAGCAAATCTACCAATTGATCCCTAAATCTAGACATGCTCTCCAACACAACTAATAAAAATAAAATAAAATAAATGAAACTAAAAATTAAAGTCTACTAAAACTAAAAATAAAATAAAATAAACACAAAAATAAAAAAAAAAATCTAAACAAAAACTAAGAAAAGAAAAAAAAATTAAAAGAAAATAAATAAGCAAATAATAAATGAATAAAATAAAATACTAATAATAAAAAAAATGGAACGAAGTTACCGCTTCGTTGTTGACTAAGCAACCTGGTCCTTTTGCTTGTAAACCGTCTCCCCGGCAACGGCGCCAAATTTTGATTACGCCCAAATATGACTCGCGGTTATCGCAGTACAGTTGGGGTGTCGATTCCACAGAGAGATGTTACAAAGAAACTGATTCACTAAATCAAGAACGTTAACGGTAACTAAAATAAATAAAATGATAAAAATGGTAATTAAAGTGAAGATAAATAAAAATGAAAAGATATTAAAAGATAATGGCAGAGAGATATGACAAAGCTTCGGGAATCCCTCTTGCATCGAACTCCTATATTTAGTTATTGATTCCTTTTATTACACAATTGAAGGTTTCACATCCCAAACCAACAATCGGAAAATATTCAATTCTACACATATTCAAAATCTAAGGTAATTAATGATTATTTTCCCTATGTTAACAGCACACAAAAGCCATCGTTACGAGCTATCTAACGTCGACAATATACCCTCAGGCAATACTGCAGCAGAAGACCAACACGCAAAACAACTTTACCAGTCACAATTAAATTCGCAAACCACACATAGAAGAAGCATGACTGGATCTATATGGGATTTGAAAAAATATAATTTCTGGATTAATAAATTAAAAGATGATAGAAAATAATAACCATTAATTTTATTAAACGATAAAAAAGGTTCGTAGGAATCAAAAATATAAATAATAAAATCCAACACAAGAGCTCATCCCTAGCTTTGCCTAGGGGATTAGTTCCCCATAAAAGAAATAAAAATAACCCGGGATTGGAGAGAATTGTTGTTCTGAATCATCACGGCTCCGTGTCCCGGCTTTACGCTCTGATTTCTTTCTCTCGGCCCTGCTCTATTTTCTCTACGCAGGCTGCGCTCACGCAGCCTTTTTGCGTTTTCACGTCCTGGAGCTTCACGCAATTATGCGCAGCGTACGCTGCTAGCCTCTCCAAAATATTCACGTTCACGCAGCCTTTTATAATGAGCAAAGTTTGAAAACCTAATGCATATTGAGTCCTGGGCCCACGTAACTTCCTTTTGATTTGGTCAAAAGCAAATATTCTCTCTTTGTCAAATTCTTTCTTTGCTTTCACGTGACTTTTGCTTCTCTTTCACTTTGACTTTGACGCCACTATCTATTGTCTCTTTATTTTTTGTTTATGCGCCCAATCCTTAGCTTATTCACGTGGCTGCTTCTTCTTTTTAATTCCTACAAATAAAAATCACTAAATTAGTGTAAATAATAAATATTTCTAAATTAATATAGCAATAGAAATTATGTAATAAAATATAAAATATATAACTAAATACTTAACAATAAACCTAGATAAGTGATGTTTCAAAGTACATTTTCATGCACTTATCATAAGGTTATCCACAAATCTATTCTTAAACCTTGCAAAAATGAAAATAAATCAGATTCAGAGGGTAAGGAAGAGGTTGATGAACCATTACATATCATTGATGATAACAATTTTCTCATGCACCTCAATTTCCTCAAGCATTAAAAACAAAGAAATTGAACCATTCCCCTTAGATATATGAAATATTTAAACAAGTAAAGGTCAATATTCTTTTGTTCGATGTCATCCAACAATTACCATCTTATGCCAAATTTCTGAAAGACTTGTGCACCGTTAAAAGAAAATATCAGGTAATAAAGAAAGCTTTTCTAGTTGAACAGGTAAGTTCCATTCTCTCAACCAATAATGCATTAAAATACAAAGACCCTGGTTGTCCAATTATTTCATATAAGATTGGAAATAAAAAAAATTTGAACATGTTTTCCTTTATCTTGGAGCCAGTGCTTCCATTTTCGGTTTACCAACAACTTAATATTAGCGAGTTAAAACCAATCTCAACTACTCTTTTACTTGTCGATAGATCAGTCAAGGTACCGAAATGAATTGTGGAAGTCATGTTATTACAAGTCGATAAATTCATATATCATGTGAATTTTATTGTCTTGAAAACACAACCAGTAGCAAACAGTTATAAAACAATTCCTGTAATATTTGGTCGTCCATTTTTAGCAACATCTAATGTCTTAATAAATTACAGGAATGTAATCCTGAATTTATCATTTGGCAATATGACGTTGAAGTTTAATGTTTTCAATATGTACAAACAACCATACGATGAGGACAATGAAAACGAGTGTTGGACAATTATGACCCATAGCGTCACTATTTGTACAGATCATGGTGTTGTTGTACAAATTAACTATGTGACAAAGGAGATTGCTCTCTTATCATTTGTGATTAGATCACCAAGATGTATAAATGATAAGAGGTCCTTATGATTTGTTCCTGGATTGAGAATGATATGAGACAGTATCAGTCCACGAAGGATAAATCAATAAATATCCCTAGTCAGAGTATTATCGAGATTGGACATCGATAAATACATAAAAGACTAGTATTACACTTGTGCGCATTGTGAGGGCATAACAGCATATTTCTCATATATTTGGGTATAAGATACTAATGCAAGTGTAATAGGAGGTTGTGTTTTACCGATAGTATGGGAAACAGCTTCGCTCTGGATAGACCCCCTCGGAATTCCATTGGTAGTATGACTATGTGTCTATGGAAGTCTGAAATCAGGGTAGGTGTATTTGGTCTTAACCTGAGACTTGCACCGCTAATACTTGCGACAATCAATATACTTTGGTTTAGGTCGTCCATGGCTTTAACCGGTTTCTGTGTACGCCTCTTCTGGGTATATCGAGAATCGTAGTGTGTTGGGTGTGATGTCAAGACGGAAGTGTCACTCCAGTCATATGGAGATGATGGTCACGTAGGATACGGTACTAGTTCTCTTATGTACTGCAGTCATAGGGATAAAATGATAAGGTCAGGTTTATCCGATTATATAGACTAGTTACCAGACATCCGACATGTGCTTCATACAGGGCAGACACAATTCCAGCCCCAGGCCTAGCACGTGATCATCCGATACTGGATCGACATACACAATACTATGTATACTACGCCTGATATAGATCCTATAATCCTGTAAGGATATTTCTGGAGAATTGGGTAGGCATGGCGCTTTGCTAGAAGCCAACCTTGTCTTGTAAATCGGTACAAACGTAGTACTAGGTACTTACGTGTTCGGATAGTCCGACGACTGTATTTACTGCTAACATATCCGGGGATCTCATGGGTCGCTTCCCGAAGATTCACCGATGACGTATGACTCGCACTTTTAATTAATCTTGGATTAATTAGATGAGAGAGAAAATTAATCTGGGATTAATAATAGAGATATTTTATCTGGGATAAAATATCATTTAAAGAGAGATAACGATTAATTTGGAATTAATCGATAAAATAATATATTCGATATATTATACGAAATTGGATTTCGACGCAGAATTAAAATTAGATTTTAATTCGGGCGAACAAATTAATTTAGAATTAATTTGTTAGCGACGTGAATAGTAATTATGCTAGGAAAATTCGTTAATTTGGAATTAACGAACCCGAGCCCGGGATTATTTGCGAGCGTATTCGTATTTCGAATTCGAGTGCGGCACGCAAGTCAAATCAAACGTCAAATCGCTAGTCGCATCTAGCGTCACATCATTCGTCAATCAAGTGATAGATGTCTATCACTTTGAGTGATTGACGCCAGTCACTATTCACTGATTGATGGGAAGTGATGTGTGTGGTTGGCAAGCATTTATTGCTTGGCTTTTTGAAAGCCAAATTCATTGTAAATGAATTTGAAATTAACATTTGTGTATAAGATACACAAAATTTAGAAACCAAACACACAACATTCTCTCTTGCTCTTCTTCTCTCTCACGCCCTTGGGGCAATTTCTTCACTGGTTTCTGCCAAGAAAATCGAGAAGATGAGAAGCAAAGTGTGGGAAATTTATGGCAAATTTCTTGAGAGCTAGCACTCTGAGAGACATGCGAAGGTGATAGGGAAGTCCACCCAAGAGCTTGGAATCATTTGACGAAGCTTGGAGCTTGTTGAAGGAAGATTGAAACCAAAACAGTGGGCTGTTTCACTGCCACTGCCGAGAGGACCAATGAGCAGAAAGAAAATTTTTGTTCGTTGCCGCGTCACTCAACCGATTGATGTGAGTATTTTTCAACTCCTTGAATGTATTCGCACTTATTTTCATTGCTTGATTCGATCTTGGGAAGCTTAGAGAATTCCAACAATGGTATCAAGAGCAAGGTTGAGCATGAAAATGATTAGGACTTAAAATTTGGGTAAAATGTATTTGAGCATATTTTGATTAAATTGGATGAATTAGTATGCTTAATACATGTTTAATTAAGGATTGATTGGATCAATTTGATGAAAAATTGTTTGGAACATTTTTCTCCAAATTCTTTGGCTTGGCCGAATAGAAGAATGCCCTAAATTGTCTTGGATTTTTGATTTTTTGATCATTGGATGTGTTGGAAATCAATTTAGAATATTGATTTAATGTTGAATTGAATTTAATTGGATTGAATTTGATTTGGACATAAAATTTCCCCTTGGCCGAGAGCAATATAGCATGTATATGGGTTTGATTTTTTTTAAATTGTGTTGGACATGATTTAATGATGATAAGCAGGATTAATTAGGCTAATTTGATGTTTTGGAAATATTGATTTGGGTGATTAATAATGCTATACACTTTGGTAATTAAATTGGGAATTTGGAATTTGGAATTTAATTATTTGGGCCTATTTTGTGAAATTGGGCTTAAGTGTTGTTATTGGGCTTGGTTGTACTAAGTTGGGTTTAGGCAAAATTGGTTGGATCCAATTAGGCCCAAAACCGCTTCCATAAAGCCCAAATGCGACTAATGGACCTTTAAAGTTTAATTGGGCCTAATGGGCCTAAATTGATTTCTAGGCTTCTGGGGTAATTCCCAGATTGGACTTTGTTATTCGGTTTGGACCCGAGTTGACCAAAAGTCCACGCCTTAAGAAATTAATTAAAAGCCCATTGGACTTTAATTAAATTAACGTTGGACGTTAATCGGGCTTTGAGACCCGTAACGATTAAATTTGGAATTTAAGTCGTAAAATGTTTATTAATAAGTGTAATATTTAATTTGGAATTAAATAGCGAATTAGTATTAAATACAATTGAATTGGATTTAATTTTGTAGTTTAATTTAATTCGAGAATTCGTACTTTAAGTACTTATTCGCAAAACGAGTTTGACTCGCGCAAAATCAAATCGTTGTTTGAACATTGGATGGTCACTAATTATCAGATTAATTAATTTGATTAGATGATTGATAACATGCTTGTGTGAATACATGGTTGCGATGCATGAATAATGTATATCGGATGGATATTAGATGGGTGGGGCAATTTTAGAAATTATTGTAATAAATTTGATTTATTAATTGGACCTGCGAGTCCATCCTTATTACCTCCTTATTCTTTGTATTCTCTTCTCACATATTCCCCTCAATGTAAATGAGGTTTCTTTAGAAGTGTAGTGTAACGGGTAGAAGCAAATACTTGTGCTAGCGGGAGAGAGGAAATGGAGAGATTTGATCTAGGATCAATGTGTTAAGCATCCATCCGCATATCATTATTATTTTATTATACGCGCTTTATTATGTGTTTAGAATGCATGTTTAACGGTGCATGATGATGAGACCTTAACAAAGATAATAAATTGGTTGCCAAATTGCACGCGAAAAACCCTCACAAAATATTAAGCGTTTTTTCCTTCCATTGAGTGATTCTTACTCAAGATCCAAGACTGGCATTGGCTTGTTGGCCAAAGTCAAGGCCTTTGTCCATCGAGGATGTGTTTGAATCACGAGAGCTTTGTTCCATATCGGTGTCTTGTCCAAGTTGTGGTTTGTTGGCCAAAGTCAAGACCACTTCTTGTCCATCGACATTGATTACGAAGCTTTTCATGGTCAATGGGTCGCGCTTAACTGAGATCACTAAGTTTGTTGTGCCAAATCCAAGGCTTAGTTGATTATGAGAAAAAAGGTTAGGCAATATATTGGATATATTAGCATATATAAGATATATGTTTCGGACTTGGATGTCCCCCTACTGGATCTAGGAATTGGATTGGATCCAATTGATCTTAGAGATCTACCTAGTTAATTATCATACAATTTGTTGGCCAAAGTCAAGACTGTGTGATATTTAACGGGATCCTAGCCCACTAGGAAACATGGTTTCCCGAGTACTCGACAGAGGGTTAGAGGCTCGCCGAAAAATAGTGGGAGGCAAGAGTTGAATTTGCAATATTTGTTTAATTACTTGCCATACGCGCTCAATCAAATATCATTCGTCAAATAATTAAATATTAGTTGGACTAATATTTAAATTATTGTTTTAATTAACAGTTGGACTGTATTCAAACAAATTAAATTATAGTTGATTAAATAGTTGGACTATAATAATCATTATAATAAATAGTACCGAAATCGTTGATTAAATAGTTGGACTATTAAAATCAAGATAAAATTGAAAGATTAGCATTTAAAACATAATCCTAGGGAAAATGTATTTAAATGATTTAATTTTTCAAATTGGGAATATAAATTCAGGATGGTCCTGGAAACTAATAAGTTACTTTATTTGATAAAATAACATATTAGGCCTAAGCCCGGAGTTAAGCAAATAGTCGAGCATAATCTTTGGAAGATTTATGTAATGATAACTTTAGTGCTTAATCCATTAAGCTTGTCGCAGTAGACTCTTTAATTTCTTAATCAGAACTAAGGGTTAGATCCTTAAAGTATGATAATGAAATTGAAGGATCTTCACAAATCTATGCTTAGATTTTAGAAGTACTAAATTGCAATAATAACTCTTGGAGAGTTACTGACTATTCTCAAGGAGACAAAGTCAAAATTTGCAATAGGCAAGTAGCGCAATGTGCACTTTACTTCGATATTCTAGAAACCCATGGCTTGGCCAAAGGATTCTGGAATATGGAAAAGGACAAAGGCAAAATCATTATGATCTTTTGGGAAGATAAATGACATATCCCAAAATGTCTGCCTAAATATGGCAAACGGGATCGCGGAAGCGTGACTGCCGTTTGGACAAAGCAGACATGAAGGAATTGAAGAACGAGCAAGGCTCTGACTTCAAATATGTTTGTCATAATTATGTTCACTACTAGTATTAAAATTGGATTTTAAATACTTAGTGTGGTACATAATTTTGTATTGATGTTCAGAATCTGCTATGAGCAGGATACTGACTTCAGTTGAGATTTATCTGCGAATCGGAAACGGGACGAAAGTCGCTGTTTTAATCGTAGATACCTTAGTTTAGGAACTACCTTCGGGTGTGTACTTAAATTAGGAATCTGTTATAATGTAACTAATTTGACTAGATACATTATCTCTATATCAGTGTTTAATCCATTGCGGATTGACCTTTATATTCTAGACCATTAAAGTGTTTCATTATATAAAGATGATATTGAGATAAACACATTTGATGTGAAATAACAGCATTTACATTTTGAATATAAATAAATCTCAGATGTATTACATGACAAACAAATAGCTCAAACTGATTTGATCAGAAGAAACTAAAATGTGGCATTGTTGTTTGGGACACAATTAAACAAGACTCGTATATCCACACTTTTGAAGAGTGGGTACTCGGACTAATTTGATTCCAATCAAATAAAGTCTACGAATCTAGTTTATTGGGCAAAGTGCCTAAAACACTATTTACTTGGTAAAAGTGTAAATGCCACTGATCTGTAAGCCCTAGTTCATAATGAAGCAAGTGGGCCCATGTCTAGCTAGGCTAGAGGTGGATATGAATATTTCGTGACCTTTACGGATGTAGCATCTCGTTATGGTTATGTGTTTCTTTAGGAACACAAATCAGAAACTTTTATAGTTTCGACACGAAATAGACAAACAGATCGGCTAAAGTATTAAACCGTCACGGTAAGACCGTAATGGCAAATACTTAAGCAATAAGTTTCTAATATACTTGAAAGAGTATAGTATTCTTTCAATGAGGACTCCTCCCGGAACACGTCATTTTGACGGTGTGTCCGAACTGAGTAACCGAATTTTGTAAGACATGATAAGGTTAATCATGAGTCGCTCTGTGCTAGCATTTCCTTCAACGGATACGCATTTACAGTGCAGAACTTATTTTGAATAAAGTTCCATAAAAGTCTGTCTGACATATTTCATATTAGATATGAACAGGAAAGAAACCGGGTTTCTCATTCCTGATGATTTGGGTATGTTGGGCATATGTTTGGATGATACCAAACTAGAACCCAAGTCGGATAAGTGCCAATTGTAGGTTATCCAAGGGAAACCATAAGTATAGTACTTATACAACTCACATGAGAGCAATGTAATTGTTGCTCACCATGTGGTTTTCCTAAGAGGAATACCAATATGCAGTGGTAAGTGGGAGGATAGTAAAACTCGATGAAAATCGAAGTAATACTATTCAAGGCACTGATTCCTTAATGGAACATAAATAGTTCATCAAGGATGAAACTAGACCAATAATCTTTGAATACACAAGAACCGCGTAAGTCAGAGAGAGTTAGAAAACAACCTGGGGTATGGGTTTCTGATCTCACCTCATAAAGATGTCAATCTTTTTAGGTATACCAACTGACTACGTATGAGGAAGTGATACAAGGTATCGACTCCCTATTATGGAAAAGTGCCATGAGTCTGAAATGGATTCCATGTATATCAATTATGTTTGGACACTAGTTGTTGTACCGCAAGGCATTGTGCCTATTGGTACTATATAAGTCTTCAAGGAAGACATACATGGAAGGCAACATACAAACGTACTAAGCTAGGCTTGTAGCGAAAAGATATCGTTATCAACATTGTGTCGATTACGACGAAACCTTTTAACTGTTGCCACGTATATCCATTTGGATAATGCTTGCTGACGCTGCATGTTTCATTTATGAAATATGACAGCTGAACAGGAAAATCGCTTTCCTGAAAAGGAAACCTTTTGGAGGATGTTTACAACATCCTGTCGGTTTTGTCGTACCAAAACTAGCAAACAAGGTTTGCAGGTTATTCGATCCATGTTTGGATTGAAGCAAGCATAGGTTCTTGGAATTACCACTTTGATGTAATCATAATGGTTTATGATTTAATTCAAAACGGAAATGATTCTTGTGTATATAAGAGGGTTAGTGGGAGCGCACTGACAGTGGCTGTCATATAAATAATGATAACATATCATTTCTAGGAAATGATATTCCCATAAAACTATCGGTGAAAGCTTGGCTTTCATGAACATTCTCCGAGAACTCGAACATTGAAAAATGTACGTGACCTGGTGTCTCATACGCTTTGAGCATATAGATTCACAATCAGGCCAATCCAAGTGATAGTCACTGGATTGATGTTAAGAACATCCGTTAGTATCTTAGAGAACTAAGGATGATGTCTTATACTATGGAGATGGAGAACTTGAAGTGACTGGGATCACTGTAGCAAGTTTCTTAAACCGATAAAATGACTATAAGTCGCAAACGGTACTATACAGTTTGAATAACGGTACAGTGAGCTGGAAATCTTCCAAGCAAGATACTGTTACCGAATAAACAACAAATGCGGGTTATTGCTGCAGCTGAGGCAGCAATTGAAGCCATTTGGGTCGATAATAAATCTAATTAGATTAGATATAGTTCTATTAGCAGCTGAGATAGGCTACAGCGTAGGCTAAAGAATTAATGGTCTCATCAACGATCCAGATACATACTTCGATATTCATCTGATTCGTTCGAATCATACATCGTGGCGATGTGATGATCGAATAAATCGCATCAGATGATAATCATGCAAATCCGCTGACGAAAGCCTTTCCTCAGGAGTTTGAGCGAACCGTACATAGTTCGGGTGTCAGACACTCGAGTGACTAGCTATAGGCCAAGTGGGAGATTGTTGGACAATTATGACCCATAGCGTCACTATTTGTACAGATCATGGTGTTGTTGTACAAATTAACTATGTGACAAAGGAGATTGCTCTCTTATCATTTGTGATTAGATCACAAAGATGTATAAATGATAGGAGGTCCTTATGATTTGTTCCTGGATTGAGAATGATATGAGACAGTATCAGTCCACGAAGGATAAATCATTACATATCCCTAGTCAGAGTATTATCGAGATTGGACATCGATAAATACGTAAAAGACTAGTATTACACTTGTGCCCGTTGTGAGGGCATAACTGCATAGTTCTCATATATTTGAGTATAGGATACTCATGCAAGTGTAATAAGAGGTTGTGTTTTACCGATGGTACGGGAAACAGCTTCGCTCTGGATAGACCCCCTCAGAATTCCATTTGTAGTATGACTATGTGTCTATGGAAGTCCGAAATAAGGGTAGGTGTATTTGGTCTTAACCTGAGACTTGCACCGCTAATACTTGCGACAATCAATATACTTTGGTTTTGGTCGTCCAGGACGTTAACCGGTTTCTGTGTACTCCTCTTCTGGGTATATCGAGAATCGTAGTGTGTTGGGTGTGATGTCAAGACGGAAGTGTCACTCCAGTCATATGGAGATGATGGTCACGTAGGATACGGTACTGGTTCTCTTATGTACTGCAGTCATCGGGATAAAATGACAAGGTCAGGTTTATCCGATTATAGAGACTAGTTACCAGACATCCGACATGTGCTTCGTACGGGGCAGACACAATTCCAGCCCCAGGCCTAGCACGTGATCATCCGATACTGGATCGACATACACAATATTATGTATACTACGCCTGATATAGATCATATATTCCTGTAAGGATATTTCTGGAGAATTGGGTAGGCATGACGCTTTGGTAGAAGCCAACCTTGTCTTGTAAATCGGTACAAACGTAGTACTAGGTACTTACGTGTTCGGATAGTCCGACGACCGTATTTACTGCCAACATATCTGGGGATCTCATGGGTTGCTTCCCGAAGATTCACCGATGACGTATGACTCGCACTTTTAATTAATCTGGGATTAATTAGATGAGAGAGAAAAGTAATCTGGGATTAATAACATAGATATTTTATCTGGGATAAAATATCATTTAAAGAGAGATAACGATTAATTTTGAATTAATCGATAAAATAATATATTCGATATATTATACGAAATTGGATTTCAACGCGGAATTAAAATTAGATTTTAATTCGGGTGAACGAATTAATTTAGAATTAATTCGTTAGCGACGTGAATAGTAATTATGTTAGGCATGATTATTTAATTAAATTAGATTTAATTACATCGCAACAGAAAATTCGTTAATTGGAATTAACGAACCCGAGCCCGGGATTATTTGCGAGCGCATTCGCATTTCGAATTCGAGTGCGGCACGCAAGTCAAATCAAGCGTCAAATCGCTAGTCACATCTAGCGTCACATATTTTTGTCAATCAAGTGATAGATGTCTTTCACTTTGAGTGATTGACGCCAGTCACTATTCACTGATTGATGGGAAGTGATGTGTGTGGTTGGCAAGCATTTATTGCTTGGCTTTTTGAAAGCCAAATTCATTGTAAATGAATTTGAAATTAACATTTCTAGCGTCACATAATTTTTGTCAATCAAGTGATAGATGTCTTTCACTTTGAGTGATTGACGCCAGTCACTATTCACTGATTGATGGGAAGTGATGTGTATGGTTGGCAAGCATTTATTGCTTGGCTTTTTGAAAGCCAAATTCATTGTAAATGAATTTGAAATTAACATTTGTGTATAAGATACACAAAATTTAGAAACCAAACACACAACTCTCTCTCTTGCTCTTCTTCTCTCTCACGCCATTGGGGTAATTTCTTCACTAGTTTCTGCCAAGAAAACCGAGAAGATGGGAAGCAAAGTGTGGGAAATTTGTGGCAAATTTCTTGAGAGTTAGCACTCCGAGAGACATGCGAAAGTGATAGGGAAGTCCACCCATGAGCTTGGAATCATTTGACGAAGCTTGGAGCTTGACGAAGGAAGATTGAAGCCAAAACAGTGGGCTGTTTCACTGCCATTGCCGAGAGGACCAATGAGTAGAAAGAAAATTTTTGTTCGTTGCCGCGTCGCTCAACCGATCGATGTGAGTATTCCGCAACTCCTTGAATGTATTCGCACTTATTTTCATTGCTTGATTCGATCTTGGGAAGCTTAGAGAATTCCAACAACGAGAGCATGAAATTAATTGAATCAATTGTGGAGAAATATATTAAGGGGAGTTTATCTGATCCTATGGAAATTTGTACAGCTAATTTTCTTGAATCAAATACGTAATTAGATTCAGATATTCCTAATGATTTTTTACTTGATTCTATACATGTACTAGAAGACGATAGAGAGAAGTAAAATTTTGAGGAACTATGAATACTTGAAGACGAGGAAAATGGGGAAGCACCCAAATTTAAATTAAAGACTTTGCCAGAAGGACTAAAGTATGCTTTTCTTGGAGATGAACAAAATTACCTTGTGTTAATTTCTTCCTCTCTTACAAGCGATCAAGAAGGTAAGTTATTTATTTTGAAAGAACATAAACAAGGAATTGGATGAACTTTAAAAGATATAAAAGACATTAATCCTTTAAAATACACAGGCAAAATATATTTAAAAGATAATGATATCGACCACCTAAAAAAGTTAAACCCTTAATGAAAAATGTGGTTAAAATATGACTCCTTAAATTTCTTGATTTATTCATCTCTTACCTAACTAGTTTGGAGAAAAATATCTATATTAAGAAACGAAGAGCTAAACAATCAGTGTTTGTTATAAATGCGCAAGTTGGACGTCCAACACTCGTTGTCGTTCTTTAAGAATGAGGTCGAATGATCCCGAAGAAAAAAATCAACTCATTAGATATGACTTGAGTAAGGAGTCATTAGATAATAGATCATTGACTCTTGTGATGCTTCCTAATGGATTTGATAAACTCATTCACAATTTACATACATAATTTCAAAAAGAAAGACAACAATGTAGTCTCGGGAATCTGACTTTAAAAGACTTTGTTTGTCATTTTATACTTATAGTTTCATTAATCCCCTTAATTTTACACATTAGTGATATATTTTTATTGTGATTTATATTTCTTATGTAGGTGAAATAATATTTTGGATGCATAATTAGAAAAATGGATATATGATATTTGGATTTTGGAGCTCAGAAACTTAAAAATGACATTCTAACAGTGTACAATTTCGAAAATTCTAACTTTGCATAATTTTCGTATTTTGGGCATAACATTTTACTTCGATATCGGAATGAGGAGATTCCAGTTCCAGATGAAAAAATACTCAAATATCTACAACGTTACTGTTTATAAGAATTTCTAGTTCTGAAATTTTCAAGGCCGAAATTGATGAAAAATATAAAGTCTGTTATATGTAATTATTAAAGACAGAAACAAGAAGAAAAAACAAAAAAAAATATAAAAGGTGGGAAATGACATCCACCTTTCGGTGGAATGTCATTTCCCACAAATCATGCAATTTGCAATTGCAAATTGCATGATGCAATTGCAGGTGAGAGTCTTGAGCCATCTACTATAAATAGAGGTGCTCAGCTATTTGTCTGATCCTCATAAAGCTCGTTCACAAATGTGATATGTTTTTAATTTTAATGGTACAACAATATCTTGGAAATCTACGAAGCACTATCGTCACAACATCATTTAATCACTATGAGTTTCTTGCACTACATGAGACAAGAAGAGAATGCATATTGCTTGTAAATTATCTTCAAATTTGATATCCAAACAATAATATATTAAGATAATGTTGTTTATATAGCTCAACTTCGAGGAGGATATATTATTCATAATTCTTTTACACCTATGAGCTTTAACAGAATAAGTAAATTGATATCAAGTAGAAACATTCCATAAATAATTTAGCAGATATATTTACAAAAGCTATGTCCACATTATCTTTTAAAAAGATTATATATAACATCGACTTGCATCGCTTCAACGAATTATCCGATTGATATACATTATAAGAAATTACAGATATAGCGACGAAATAATCTGTTTCCAAATTTAGAAACAAAATAGCGAAGGAATTGAAATGGATAATGAAATTAGCTACAGAATTTAGCGACCGACAAAAACTAAGTCCCTAAAAATGGCGATAGTAAAACCACGGGAATTCAACGATTGATTTTGCGACGAAATAAGAGACGGAAAATAGGACCGTCGCAAATTTAGTCACTAATGTATAGCAACAGACTATAACCGTCGCTAATTAGCGATGGATTTATAATATGTCGCTAACTAGCGATGGATTTCTCATTTCGTCACTATATAACGATGGATTTCTCAATCTGTCTCTAATTAGAGACAGAATTTTCCGTTGCTAATATATGAAAATTAGCGATGGAATTTAACCGTCTCATATTAGCGACGGATTTAAAAATCCATCGCTAATTAACAATAAATTTAATAATACGTCGCTAATTTGAGACTGAATATTCATCCCGTCGTTAACTTAGCGATGGATTTTATCGTCCATCGCTAAATAGCGACAACTTTAGCGATGGAAAAAAGTTCATTTGCTCTGCCTTTCCAGGCCTTATAAATTTTGGCACTAGAAGAAAGGCATAAAATTAATTGAGAACATGTTAATCAGCAAAACATGTTTTTTTTTTTCGAGGGGGAATGGGTATGTTGTAGAGTACTTATATTACTACCTTTCTGCTTAAAATTGTCTCATTCTTTGGTTTGATCAATTGATTTATTAATGTAATTGGGTGCTATGTAAGTCCAAGTTTCATGCTATAATTTTGCTCTTGCAGACTGAACGTGCAATTGCTGCTCTTAACTGTAGTGGTTAAGATGATTAGATTTTATGTATATTTTTTTCATGAAATTAAATATTATACTTTTTTAACATTATAACATTTATAATAAAATTTTAATTTTACTATTTATTTTTGTTTATTTTATATATAATTTAAGTAATTAGTATATTTATTTTATAATTTAAAAATAAAATAAATAATATTAGGTAATTCGCGACGAAATAGGGTCATATTTTTCCTTCGCTATTTGGTTGTTTTCCTATAGTGATATATTACCATCAGGAGAAGCTCTCGTCATAATGAGTTATTTTGTAAGAAAATAAATCTTTACCCCTAATCCGTGTAGGGAACGTTTTCCCTTACACAGCGGAAGCGGTTTAGGTACCGAGATCTACCTTGAAATTTTTTTTCTACTCTCTTCCCTAGCTTTTACCGAATCAAACAGCCCTTGAATTAATCCAATATATATGTGTGTGACTTCAATTTGTTCCTCATGCACAGTGACCGTTCAGCTTCCAAAACTTTAATCACTCACTTCCAGATGCACAAGCAAGTGGTGCATGAATTATTATTCATAATGATCACTAACATACCTTGCATGCGTGGGGCTGCTTATGCTTACTTCATCAAAGTCCAAATTGATTCTCTAAAACATGCTCACATATCAAACATGTGCAATTCAATTTGCTTTTATATATATATATATATATATATATAAAAGCCACTTGCATGAACTTTAATTAATTGCTATTGCTTTATTTTGATTATTGGACTTGGTCATGATCATCTTGCATGCATGCAACATAGTGAATTGCTGGACGTTATAATTACTTCTACGATACTGTCATGCGCACGTCCAACTTGATAACCAATCATACCGGGAGCAAGATGAAATGGATCTACTCTATCACTTGATCTTCCATTGTTACAACAATATGCAAACTAAGAAAAATATTACCGTTCACCATGAATACAAAAAAAAAAAAAAAAAAGTCGCGGATTAGGTCGCTCTCTTTAAGACGTTTGGTGGCTCTGCCAAGAATTTGTGCTAGCAGTATGTCAGCTCTGCCGTCCCCAATATAAAACAAGCCTAGAAAAAATATTGTCTCAATCGATTTTGCACAAAATCGATTGGTATGCTCACACCCAAAATTATTTGCTCGGTATCTCAAGAAATCAAGAAGAACACTGATATATCCCCCTCGGTCTGAAATGAATCAGACTTGGATCCAAGTTTCATAAAATTCATTTTGCCCAAATGAAAGATCCATTCCCCAGTTTTGTGTCCAAAGATTCCAATCACCAAATCTCAACCACCAATCAAAACTAAGTTATCAGTAAGACTTCAAGAAAGTGCCACGGAAGTGGAATCAAACTCCGAGGCCAAAGAAAAAAAAAAGAAGTGGTGATAGTGTAATAATATTAATATCAACAAAACGTTCACTTGAACGTGAGGAGACTCAAAGTAGTGTTTGCTTCCTCAAAAGGTAACGGATGCCAATGACATTGGGTTAAAAAAAAAGGCCACTTGTTCTGGTTTTTGAATAGATATCCATTAATTGTAACTTATAAAATAAATAATAATAAGTAGGTAAATTAAATATATTTTTTTAAACTTTTCGGTTACTAAAATTATTATTATCTTTTTAAATTCATAATCAATGTTTAATAATCCCCCACTTGAATTTAAGAAAATACTTTTCATTGAACAATATAACATAAGGTCGTGTATAAATAAAAGTGTCTATAGACTTGAACTTTTACATAGTATCGACAATTCAGATTATACTAGAGTAACTCGTAGTTTTGAACTCTATTTCTGACAACGTTATACACACAAACCTTTCAAGGTGAAGTCAAAAAGCCTGAGCATTACGACAATACTCGTATATTCCAGTATAGTGAATGCTCTAGAAATTTTTGCCCAAAATTTCATAAGAAGCGACCTCACTTCTACATTCGCATAGGTGTGTCTATCAAGAGTACTCAAGTAGTTAGGAACTCCACTCTACATAGAATATAGAACACATTAAGAGTTAAATAACTCATCATTTTATCGCTTCAGGATATCATGCTCTCAGAATGGAACTCACAAATAAAATAATAGCATGATTCATCATCACTTCATGACTCGTTATTACCCATTGAACCTATTTCTTGGGATCTCCAGTCTGTTAGGTCAGGTTACCATCATCAGTGACTGTCTAATGACAATAATCTCATTATTTTCTAGGTATTGAATACATTCTCTCTTACTAGTCATTTCATCAAATGATCAACTAAGTTATCATCAGTCCGTACATGATCCATTCTTACAGCTTTAGAAGAGAGATATTCTCTAACTGTATTGTGTATCTGTATTTTCTTACTGTTATAATAACAGTTCTGAATATTTACAATAGCTGCGGTACTATCACAACGGATCAAGACAACTGGTATCGGTCTCTCCCGTAAAGGGGTATCTAATAGCAAACTTCTTAATCAAGCTGCTTCGTCACTAGCTGATCCTAGTGCTATCATCTCAGACTCCATGAAATATTTATGCTGGTAGTCTTGGAATCGGAAAACCACCAACAATGTAATTCTAAGTTCATGGTTCTTTCAGATACCTTATAACTCTCTCAATAGCATGCCAATGCTCATACTGGGTCTACTAGTAAATTTACATAGTAATCCTACGACATATACAGTGTCAGGTCTAGTGCAATCATAAACATAACGTCAGTTACCAATATTGTTCGCATACTTAAATTGTCTAACATTGTCACCAATGTTCTTGAACAACTTTACACTAGAGTCATAAGGAGTACATGCAAATTTATTCTTAGATTCCATTTTTTTTCTTGACCTAGTAATTTAATTCCGAGAATTACACCAATTTCTTCTAAGTTTTTCATGACAAATTTGTAAGACAACATAATTTTTAACAGAATTAACAACATGTATATTAAAAAAAATGCATATCAATATATAAACCTTTCACATATTGTTTTCAAACTTTATAATAAATGTATCTGTCACTTTCATTCACTTTAAAGTCATGAGTAAAACATTAGAGGTAAAACCCCCACTATTTCCAATTTATCATTGTAGGTCGAGCCCCCACTATTTCTTAATTAAAAGAATTATTTTATCATAGAAACAATATGTTCATATAAATCATAAAATTTATATGTTTAGCTATAACATTATACCCAAAGTTCTAGGTTCTCAATCCTTCCATATTCCATAAAATAAAATTTAAATTTCATATCACTAGTTCTAGCAGCTATAATGGTGTGGGGAATCACTCATCACATTTCCTTATTTACAGCTTCTACATAGGACTCGAACAGAGCATAATCATAACAGACATGACGAAAAACGACAATACATACCCACCATCTCTCGGATCTACCAGCCATCTTGATCTCAAAGATCGTAGTAACAGGTTGGTCTTCGGTAAGGTTCACTTTTGGAGCATAACACTTTAACCGACAGTTCCGGGCAAGGTACCATAGTTTGCCACAGTTGTAGCATTTGAACTAACTATTGTGCTTGATGGAGATTAGTGCCCGTTTGGGTTATTTCAGTTTTGATGATTATGGTTCTTGTTATTCCTAGGGTCATGATAATTCATATTGAAGCAAAAACTAGTATGCATAGATTTAGGACAGTCTTAATGTTCCACACCAACACTGAAACTCTTAAAAAGACCAACTGATACAATAAAAATAAATCATATTTTCAAGAATGACATATTTTGTAATCCAAAATCATACAAATCGGTGAATACATGTCCTAGGCAATGTATTCCAAAAAGTTTCTCAAATAATACTCACAGGATAAGTATAAAAAATTTCAGAATAGAACCTTGGGATTCGTTCCCGAAAATGCATATTCAAATCCATCTCTTTCATTTTTTGTTCTCTCTCTTATCACACGAATAAGCTAATGTCAGAATCGAGCAATAAAGGGACACCCATCGACTGCTCACTTCCCATCCCGTGTGATGGGAAGATATTGAGTTTTTGAAATTTATTATGAAGTGCATGTATTATATCTAAATTTCAAAACCTTTTATATTTAGCTCCATAAATCTACATTTAGAATCTTTCATAGTTTTTCATGCAAATAGCCAGTTCATAGATTCAAAGTCTGTAGAGACGTTAACAAAATAAAGTAAATCATGTCACATAATCACCAAATATTTTCTATAAAAAAAAATCAATTCTAAAATATCAGCATGACTGTTAGCACATGAAAGTTGTTACTTTATGAATGTGCACTTGAAACTGCAGCAAAAGAGCTGACCATCTGAACATAAGAAACATCATAAGCATACTAACAGAAGATTTATTAAAAACATGCAATCCCAAATGGTTGAACATCTAAACTAATAACCCTGTACAATTTGTCATGTAAAAGCTCAATTCAAAACAACACTTTGCAGGATGCAAACATCAAATATACCCATTTCAAGAAGTATGAATATTTGTCAAGACTCAAGACACAAAATCTGTTAAATCCAACTTCCTCACAAGCCTATCAACTCCCTTAAAATTCATTTTCATGCAGAATTTACTTATAATTGTACCATAAGAACAATAACAAATATAACATAAGTAAAAATGGCAGATCGATACGTCTTAAAATTGTTAGAATAATGTGTAAAATAAGAAAAATATTACCGTTCACCATGAATATAAAAAAAATAAAGCTGGCTTGAGTCACAGACTAGGTCGCTCTCTTTAAGAAGTTTCGTGGATCTGCCCAGAATTTGTGCTAGCAGTATATCAGTCCCGCCATCCCCAGAATAAAACAAGCCCAGAAAAAACACTGTCTCAATCGATTTTGCACAAAATCGATTGGTATGCTCACACCCAAAATTATTTGCTCAGTATCTCGAGAAATCAAGAAGAACACTGATATCATCCCCCTCAGTCTGAAATGAATCAGACTTGGATCCAAGTTTCATAAAATTTATTTTGCCCAAATGAAAGATCCATTCCTTAGTTTTGTGTCCAAAGATTCCAATCACCAAATATCAACCACCAATCAGAACTAAGTTATCAGTAAGACTTCAAGAAAGTGCCACAGAAGTGGAATCAAACTCCGAGGCCAAAGAAAAAAAGAAGAAGTGGTGATAGTGTAATAATATTAATATCAACAAAACGTTCACTTGAACATGAGGAGACTCAAAGTAGTGTTTGCTTCCTCAAAAGGTAACAGATGCCAAGGACCTCGGGTTAAAAAAAGGTCACGTTGTTCTGGTTTTTGAATTGATATCCATTAATTGTAACTTATAAAATAAATAACAATTAGTAGGTAAATTGATATCCATTCCCATGTCACCACATGAACGAATACGGATCAAAGTCGTCATACAATATAGAATAGACCGCAACTATAGATAAACCACAAACAAAATGCTCATCTTTGTTTGCTCTCTACAGACTATTTATGAATATTAATTTCAGACTTAAATCTTCTTATGTATAACACTTATACACTAGGTCTGAAAGTACATTTAATACCAAAAGATATACATGATAATTTATAATATGCGACTTTAAAATCAACATTTTAATAAATGAATAATTACATTATTTATTACTTAAAATAAAATCTCGTTTATATATTACATTATGCTCTTAGGCATATATCCCAATAATCTAAACACATGTGCACTGCACTCTTTTTTCATTTTGATAGCACGTTCAATTATGATTCATTAAATTATATATTTTTTTAAGTAGTGAACTGTTGAATCTTGAAGGAGGAGTGTTGTAAATATTTGGTGGTTTTTCATCATTTATTAAGTGAATGAAAACGCTATAAAGATATGATGGTTTTATTTTTCATTTATTAGGTAGAGCATTTGCTAATTCATTTAGTGATTTATATTAAACGTGATAAATTTATCACTATAAATACATTATGGTTTGCTTAGTAATTGAATACTTCCTGTTGGCGGTGTAAAAAGGCCCCATGACAGTTAAGCAGCACGTCATGGGTAAAAGGGGTAATTCCCCATCTTGGTCAAAATCATTAAATGTCGACCCGACCACATGAGTAAGAGACCGAGCACTTGACGATAGGCGATCGACCACTTGAGACCGGGTGCCAGCATTCTCAGCTCAGAAGCCCATGATGGCCGACCATGTCTAGACCGACCAGATGGCGAAGCATGCCCATAAGATAAGACATCCTATTTCTACGGGGAAAAGGGATAAAATTATCTTACTTTCACACGGAAACTGATAAGTCAGTGTCCTGATAGGATAAATACAGTGAAGTCAGATTCGGATTAGGAATCCTCATAGGAAAAAGAGATTGTTTCAATTGGGAATCCTTATGCTAGAAGGAAACTGATTTCTCTGTAATTATAAATAGGAGGGTAGAGTATGTGTAAAGAGGCATCAGAATCATTACCATCAGACTTGTAAAAAACCAGAAGCAGAGTCGAGAAGCGTGTTTGAGTAATAAAAGTATCATCCTTTTTGTGCCCGTGGACGTAGGTCGGACCAAGATCCGCCGAACCACGTTAAATCTCCTTGTCGATTGGTGTATTATTTGTCTTTTGCTAAATTTGCTTTTGGTCCCCCATAACCAAACAAATTCACTATTGAGGGAGGATTGTCTCGAGAGTAAAATTCCCATATTGCCCTGAGACCAAAATCAACCGTCAACAGTTGGCGCCGTATGTGGGGAACTCAACAAAAAGCGGTTCGCGTAGTAAGACGATGGCAGAAGGCGGAAATCACCAATCGTCGGGGAATCCGGCCACAGATTGGATGAAGAAGATAGAAGAAAGCATAAGGACAGACATGGAGGATAGTCAGGCCCTCCTAAAAACCATGATGGACCGACTGGAGAGAATGGAAGGGGGGAACCGCGAGAAGTCTGAAACCAGAGCTAATCAAAGAAGAGGAGAGATAGCAGATGGAAAGAGGGTTGTGGATACAAGTGAGGACGATGGACCTAGGAGGAGGGGGCCTTACGGGATAAAATCCATAGTTGTGGAAGAAGATTCACAAGTAGGCTACATGGTAAGCTCCCGAGGCATAGAAGCAAATCCACAGAAGATCCAAGCTGTATTGGACTTAAAATCCCCCAGGACAGTAAAAGAAGTACAAAGCCTGACCGACAGGATGACCGCACTCAACCGATTCATTTCCCGAGCAACTGACAAATGCCACTCTTTCTTCAACATCATCAAAAAAGCAAAAAAGGAAATCGATTGGACGCCGGAATGCGAGGAGGCATTCCTGCAATTAAAACAATATTTAACACAGCCCCCACTCCTAGCAAAACCGCTCCCAGGAGAAACATTGTACTTATACTTGGTTGTCTCAAAACACGCAGTAAGTTTGGTACTAGTACAAGAGGCCGACAAGGTCCAAAAGTCAGTGTATTACACCAGCAAAGCTCTGATAGACACCGAGACCCGGTATCCAGCACATGAACTGATTGCCTTATCACTAGTCACTGCAGCCCGGAAACTGCGACCTTATTTCCAGGCCCATCCTATCGGTGTCTACACCGGCTACCCTCTAAGATAGATCCTGCAGAAGCCAAATGTCTCCGGTCGGTTAATAAAATGGTCAGTAGAACTGAGTGAATACGACATCTCTTACCTCCTGAGAGCAGCGATAAAAGGGCAAGCCCTAGTAGACTTTGTCGCCGAATTCACCGAACCCCAGGTCATGACTGTAAAGGAAGACAAATGGGAGATGTCTGTAGACAAGTCCGCCAGCTCGCAGGGCAATGGAGCAGGAATCGTGCTAAAAACGATAAAGGAGAAGAAGTATTACTCGCCATAAGATTCGCCTTCGATGCTACGAACAATGAAGCAGAGTACGAGGCAATCCTGGCCGGATTAAGACTATGCACGGTGATGGGAGTCTGTGACGTAGTGGTAAAAAGTGACTCACAGTTGGCAATATAACAGCTAAAGGGGGAGTTTCAAGCCCGAGAGCCAAACATGATGGCCTACTTAACTGAGGTAAGAAAATTGGCAGAAAAGATGGGGAACGTACGCTTCGAGCAAATTGATCGAGAAAAAAACTATGAGGCAGACTCCTTGGCACGGCTCGCATCCTCAACAAAAGAAGAAAACCCCAGAGTAATCCCTATCATATGCCTCCGGGAGAAAAGCATAGGGGAGCTCGAAGTAGAAATACTAAGCAAAAAGGCGAAACCTCGTGGATGCGGCCAATTAGGAGATACCTGGAAGCAGGAGTAACGCCCGAGGACAAAAAGGAGGCCAGAAAGTTAAAGTACAAAAGCACCAAATTTTCCCTAATCGACGGGGTTCTTTACCGAAGAGGCTACACAGTACCTCTCTTAAGATGTTTAGCGGAAGAAGAAGCGGACATGCAGGCATCTGTGGAAGTCACGCCGGGGGGCAGTCAATTGATGTCAAAGCTTTAAAACAAGGATTCTACTGGCCGACTATGCATCAGGAAGGCATGAAAGTGGCCCAAAAATGCGAAGGGTGCCAGAAGAATGCCAATATTCACCACCAGCCAGCAGAACAGTTAGCTACCCTACTCAGTCCCTGGCCGTTTGCCCAATGGGGGCTAGACATCATCGGACCAATGTCGCGGGGTCGAGGACAGGCAAAATACGCCATCGTGGCCATAGACTATTTCACCGAATGAGTGGAAGCTGAACCCCTATCCACCATCACAGAGAAAAGGGCTACGAGATTTCTGAAGAAAAATATTATCTGCCGGTTCGGCATCCCTCAAGCCATCATTACCGATAATGGAAAGCAGTTCGACAGCAAAGGCTTCAGGAAAATCTGTGAAGACCTTCAGATCGCCTTAAGATTCGCCTCACCAGCCCATCCAAGTCAAACGGGCAGGTCGAAGCCACGAACAAAATCATCAAAGCAAATCTCAAAGCTCGGCTCGGATCCAGCAAAGGCTTATGGGTCGAGGAGCTACCAGAAGTGCTATGGGCACATCGGACGACCTATAAAAATTCCACATGAGAGACTCCGTTTTCCTTAGCCTATGGATGCGAAGCCGTTATACCAGCCGAAATCGGAGTGGCTACCCACAGGGTCCAGCATTATGAGAAAGAGCAGAATGAAGAGCTTATCAGAAGCCACCTCGACCTGATCGAAGTAAAACGAGAAAGGTCAGCAATAAAGACAGTAATCTACCAACAGAGAATGGCCCGATTTTATAACAAAAAAGTGAGACACCCGCACCTTCTTCCCAGGCGACTTGGTATTAAGAAGATTCACACTAAATACTCGAAGACCAGAATAAGGCTCGCTAGGCGCCAAATGGGAAGGACCCTATAAAATTGCGGAAATAGTAAAGCCATGGGTCTACATTTTAGAGCAGCTGGACGACACGCGAATAAGGAAACCCTGGAATGCCGAGATGTTGAGAAGATACTTTCAGTAGACTACTTTTTCTTTTTCGCAGTAACCCAACAAGAGGTGGGAACCCCAACGTAAAGCTTGTTCCCGAAATATCCCGCAGAAGAACTGTAAGGAGGGCAATATGTCCCCAAATATGAATAAAACCTTCTATTTTCAAAAGAAATTTTTTTTCCATCCGCTTTCTTAAACCAAAGTTGAAAGCCAAATAAAAAAAAACGGGGGACATACTCAACGCCCATTACAGAGGACAGTTGGCATCGAGGCCCCTTCAACAATCGGCTCGGGGCTGAAGTTCGTTCCACCGAGGCCCCTTCAACAATCGGCTCGGGGCTGGAGTTCGTTCCGCCGAGGCCCCTTCAACAATCGGCTCGGGGCTGGAGTTCGTTCCGCCGAGGCCCCTTCAACAATCGCCTCGGGGCTGGAGTGCGTTCCGCCGAGGCCCCTTCAACAATCGGCTCGGGGCTGGAGTTCGTTCCGCCGAGGCCTCTTCATCGGCTCGGGGCTGGATCTCGTTCCGCCGAGGCTGCCATGCTATTCGACTCAGGAGACGGGTTACGTCCCACCGAGTCGTGCTTATTGGCCTGGGGACGGAACATTCCCCCAGAACCAAATGTCTCTTTAGCTCGGGGTCCTCAGAATATTCAGGGACATACTCGATGCATAGGATCCGTGGGAAGCATAGCACGAGGATGAATGATACCCCCGTGGCGATTGCTTGCTCCAGTGTTACCGAACACATGGAGGAATATGCCCTTAATGTTTCAAAACACTCTTTTATCCTCATTTAGCCGATGTAATGGATCCGTGAGAAATCATAGCACGGGAGAGAGATGATGCCCCTGTGACGATTGCTAGCTCCAGTGATGCCGGACCTAAGGAGGAATGTGCCCTTAGTATCTCGGACACTCTTTGATCCATTCATCATTTGGATCCAATAGAGGCACAACACGGGGATGCGTTGTGCCCCTGTAGCGTGTGCCTGCTCCAGCGTGGTAAGGAGGAGCCCTCGCACAATACACAGGCTCCACAGTGACCTGACGTATAGAGGATGTGCCCTTACCATTTTAAACGCTCTCTAATCCAAATCCTGGTTCGTCGGGACACTGAATTGAAAGATTCAGAATTGTGTTTTGGAGACCTCGGGCAGGACGTTGCTTTAAGGCATCCGTGTTGTTGTTTATACTTGCGAAACATTTTATTTTGGGACAAGCGCTAAGTCTCCCCCGCCTTTAATTTTATTTTTCAAAGTTTATTTTTGTTTTCCACTGGTCTGGTAGGGGGACGCCAGTGCCGGACTCAGTAGGACTTCAAAAGGTTGATTCACTTCCCTTCTGAATAAGTCCCACCTGATTAATCGGTTCGGGCCTGGATTCGTTCCGCCGAGGCCACTTGATTAATCGGCTCGGGGTTGGATTCGTTCCGCCGAGGCCACTTGACTAATCGGCTCGGGGCTGGATTTCGTTCCGCCGATGCCACTTTGTTTTTCTCAGCTCGGGGTCAGGGTACGTCCCACCGAGTCAGCCCTTCGGACTGGAGACGTAACATTCCCCCAGGTCCAAGTGCCTCTCTTCACTCGGGGTCTGGTTACGTCCCACCGAGTCTACCTCTTTGGACTGGGGACGCAACATTCCCCCAGGTCCAAGTGCCTTTCTCGGCTCGGGGTCGGGTTAAGTCCCACCGAGTCTATCAGACCAGACTGAGGATGGCCCCCCAGGGCCAAGTATTTCTCTCAGCTCGGGGTCAGTTCATAGGCAGGCCTCGAATAAGCATGTGAAGGGAAACATTCAGAACAGATTATGAAAGACAGAAGAAACACATGAAACATATATTTAATTGCTTAAAGTTGCAGATGGGAAAAATTTATCACAAGAAAAGAAAAGTATGCCAAGTTTACACAGGGCCCCATTCGGGTTACCCCCTTGTCACTCAGCCCGTGCAGGGGCAGATAGCTCTCATTCAGCAGGACCGGATGGCGGTTGGTTTGGCTCGACCTCAGGATGAGGAACAGCATCTCCCACATCGACACCCGGAGAGGCCTCAACAAATGCAATTTCAAGGGTCGATGGGACCTCACGTCGGACCTCTTCAGCAGGAAGAACCTCAGGCCGAATCTCTTCTGTGGCAGAGGCATCAGGTCGGTCTTCTTGAGGAGCTAGAAGGACCGGGGCAACCGAAAGTAGGTCGGGATCCATCACCTCCTCGGGGGAAGGGGCAGCCACTTCTGAAACTCATCCTCGGACATTTTCCCTTTGCAAAAACGAATGACTGCATGGATTGGCCCCATGTCTAGGTCGGGCAGCACCGTTGGTATAATCTCAGCACAGTCGCTGACCCCTTCAAGACGGATTGCATCCCTCTCGGCCTCCAACTCAGCCTCTTTTCTCTTAAGCTCGTCACGAAGCCTCGCCAACTCTTCATCCTTGGCCCGCACTTTAGATTGTTCACTGCACACCTCCACCTGTAAGACCCTAATCTCGGCCTGGGAAGCTTTCAAATCCTCTTTAGCAGCGTCAGCATTTTTCCTCTCCAAAGAAGCAGCGGCCCTAAAAGCTTTGTTTGTGCTGATGGCCTCGGCCGCGGTTATCTCATGATTCTTTATCGCCTCTTCCCTATCAGCCAGCCTGGCCTCCACTTCCGTGAGACGGTTTTGGAGCCTCTAGGCTTGACCGCCCTCAGCCAAAAGACTCAAAAAGAGGTCCTTATTCTTGGCTGTAAGGTAGTTTGCCTGCCAAGAAGAAATAAAAAATCAGAAAATAAACTAAGTCAGGAAGACACAGCAGGAATGAGGGAAAGTAACACAACCTTAGCCATCTGCGAACATAGCTCCGTAACCACCTCCTCGGGGGAAAGGTCCTCGTACCCCGGAATCTTCTCTGGAGGTATGGCCTCGGCCAGCTCATTAAAAGCCGGCACCAGGTGGTAAGTAGCTTCCCTAATATCCTTCCCGAGGTCGTCAACGCCAAGGATCACAGAGCCCTTCTGTTTCTTAGAAATATCCCCCGACGCCCTCCTCTCATGCCGAGCAGGAGTCCCCTTGCTCTGAGCCCGCTCCTCCTCCAACTCCTGATTTAGTATTGGGTCCACGGCACCAAACAGACGCTTCATTCTTCTAGAAGACCTTGGAGGATCATCAGGGCGGGTAGCATCAACCAGTGGCGCCCCAGAAGGCGAAGAAAAGCCCTGAGAAGTCAGCTGTTCTACCTTCTCGATCACTTTCCTGGTCTCGGAAATTTCAGGCTGCCTCCGAGAAGTCCCGGCTCCACCATGGCCGGTTTTCTTCGCAGCACCAGTCAACCAATCAAGGTATTTTGGTCTCTTCGACATACCTGCAAAAGCAAAGGCAAAAGAAGGGTACATGACTTGAGCATACAAAAAAAAAAAAAAGAAGAAAAAGAGAGAAGGGACAACATCACATGCTAAATAAACGTATAAGTTAGCTAGAATATCAATAAGACTCTACCTATCCGACCCGGGACCTTGGGAGGAACGGCCCGAACAAGTCCCGATTCAGCAAATGCCGTATCATTTACCAACTCCCTCCAATGGGCGGCATATCGCCGAGCCCAGCCTACCCGCTTCCGGACCTGGCGGGAGACATTGGGAGCATCCCTCCAACAAGCTAGGAGGAATACAAAAAAGGGTGAGAATCCAAACATAAAAACTAAGGGCAGGAAAACTAAAGGTTAAACTCCTGACCTCCCGCTCTGAAGATGTCCGGGACCAAGATCTCCTCTTCATACGATCTCAGGGCCCGTCCCCAATCTCCAGTGGCCCAGAACCAAAGATCTTTGAAATTCTTATTGGACTCGGGCAGTTTGCGGACAACGTTTGACGAGTCGGCATAGGCAAAAAGGTAGTACCAACCATAGTGAGTCTTTGGGTTGGCCTTCAACCGGTATAACCTCTTCACTTCTTCAAAAGAAGGTTCGCCGAGCCCCGCCCGATGCCAAGCTACATACAACCCGGCCAAGATCCTCCAGCTGTTTAGACTCAGTTGACAGGGGGCAATCTCCATCTCGGCCAGCATCCAGGCGAAGTAGGGTTGAATTGGCAGCCGGAGCCCACACTCGAAGAAAGCTGGAAGAAGGGCCACGGAACCTTCGTCGGGCTGACTGGCACGGTCACATAGGAGAGGAACCTCAAGAGCAATATCTATCGGGATGTCGTACCGTTGCCAAAGCAGTGCTAGATCATCCTCGGTTATCTTGGAAGGCCGATCCATGTCCAGAGCCGAGCTTTCAAAGCCACCGGGCTCCAGATCCATCCGAGGAACCCTCTGATGGTACGTGTCCTGTTCGATTTCAGAAGGGGTGGGGGTAGTGTCGAGGTCTTCTACACTAGGTGCTCCCGAGCCCGAGAGAAGAGCTCTTCAGCGAGGGAGTCAAGGGTTTTACAGGGTTTGCAGAAGGAGACCTGTCGTCAGACATCTTTGGCATCCGAAAAATAAAAGGGGAATGTCAGTCTACAACCATATTTTTGAAAACGACCAAGGGTTCGCAAGCTATCCTAAGTTTCCAGGAAAATTAAATCTATGAAGTTCTAAGTACCCTAGCAACATCCGACAAAAAACCATGAAATCTACAACAAAAAACACAAGCAAGCAAAGAAAAAAGGGAGATGAAGAAGGTCGTTCGGGAAACTTACTTGATCTCTGCTCAGAAAATGGAGAATACATTGAGAAGCTTTAGGTAAAACTGAATCAGACGTTTCGTAGCCGAATGGAAGAAGAGTTTTGAAGTTGATGAAGTTTTGCCAAACAGATGCAAGGATATCGATTCACCTTCTCATTACAACGTCGGAATAATTCTGACCGTCGGATCATAATAGAGTCTCGGATGTGCACCGGGTGTCGACTTCAGGAGCAATTCCAAAAAAATGAATGAACGGTTGGGATCGAAAGCATTTTGGTAATAGCAGTGGACGGCTAACCTTGTTCGCTTTTGGCGGGAAACATGCAGATGATCAACAAGTGTCTGGTTGGGGGTAAAACCCTAAAGTGATTTGATGGGCATTTAAAGCAGATGTGACGACTGCGCGTCTCGAGAAAGAAGTGCCCGAAAAAAGGTTTTGTTTTGACGGAGAAAGGAATCAAAGCCGAGTACTACATTCGAAGCCGAGCACTACATAGCACGCCAGTAAGACTACTCTTTTTATAGTTCCGGCACCAACTCGCATACTCGTCGGACCAAAAACTAGGGGACAGATGTTGGCGGTGTAAAAAGGCCTATGACAGTTAAGCAGCACGGCAGGGGTAAAAGGGGTAATTCCCATCTTGGTCAAAATCATTAAATGCCGACCCGACCACATGAGTAAGAGACCGAGCACTTGACGATAGGCGATCGACCACTTGAGATCGGGTGCCAGCATTCTCAGCTCAGAAGCCCATGATGGCCGACCATGTCTAGACCGACCAGATGGCGAAGCATGCCCAGAAGATAAGACATCCTATTTCTATGGGGAAAAGGGATAAAATTATCCTACTTTCACACGGAAACTGATAAGTCAGTGTCCTGATAGGATAAATACAGTGAAGTCAGATTCGGATTAGGAATCCTCATAGGAAAAAGAGATTGTTTCAACTGGGAATCCTTATGCTAGAAGGAATCTGATTTCTCTGTTATTATAAATAGGAGGGTAGAGTATGTGTAGACTTGTAAAAAACCAGAAGCAGAGTCGAGAAGCGTGTTTGAGTAATAAAAGTATCATCCTTTTTGTGCCCGTGGACGTAGGTCGGACCAAGATCCGCCGAACCACGTTAAATCTCCTTGTCGATTGGTGTATTATTTGTCTTTTGCTAAATTTGCTTTTGGTCCCCATAACCAAACAAATTCACTATTGAGGGAGGATTGTCTCGGGAGTAAAATTCTCATATTGCCATGAGACCAAAATCAACCGTCAACACTTCCTATCTAGTTTCACAAGAAAAACTAAAATTTTAGGTCCCGTTTAGTATCATTTTAAATTTCATTTTCTGTGTTTTGAATTCAGAAAATACAAAATATGCTTTCGGTAATGAATTTTGAAAAATATTTTTGGAAATGTAAAATTCATTCCCATTTCTAACAAAGAAAACAAGAAACAACTTTTAGTTGTTTGTATTTTAATAACAATTAATTATTAAAATAATAATTATCATAATAGCAATGTATATATGATTTTAAATAAAATAGTAATAGTAATAAATAAAATAATAATAACAATAATAATATAAAATAAAATAATACATTATTATATAATAAAAATATTAATTTTATAATAATAATAATTATTTAATAACACTAATAAAATAATAATAATTAGTAATTAATATTAATTATGAATATTATTAGATAATAATAATTATGATGATGTTACTATTTTCTTATTATATAATATAATAATTAATAGTAACAATAAAATGATTAATTATAAAATAATAATTTGATAATACATTATTATTAATTAAATAAAAAATTATATATTATTATGTAAAAAGATATTTCTGCCGAATAAGTTTTATTTTTTCCATTTTCAAGATTATTATTTTTAAAATAGTACCGAATATATTCTTGAATTTTGAAAATAAATTTTAAAATTGTATTTTCATTTTCGTTTTTGTTTATCAATTAAAAAAAGAATACCAAACGAACGTTCGTTTTTAGTTTTTTAAGTTTTTATTTTTAAGCCGAGCCCAGTTTTGGATCGAATGTCCATGCCCATCCGTGGAAGCCCGGCCCATGATGGTTGTAAAGATTTATCGTTCACCTTTTTAAAAAGTTAATTATTATTATTTTTTTTTTCAACAAACAAATTTGTTCCTTTGATTAAACAAACTTGTTTGGTTTCTTGTTAAAACGAAAGCAGAAGGAAGGAGGAAGAGAGAACGTAACAAATAAAACAAAAGAGATGGGTGCACAGAAGAAGGGTAAAGGTAAGGGTGCGGGTGCGGGTGCGGTTGCGGTCTCGGCCTCGGAGGAGGCAGATGATTTGGCTCGTCAGCCGTTGCAAGCAATTCTCTTAGCCGATAGTTTCGCCACCAAATTTCGACCAATAACTCTCGAACGCCCCAAGGTCAGTATTCACACTCTCTCTGTATGCTTCAATTGTGTATGCTTGAGATAATAAATTTTTAATGGTTTTGGTCAATTTGTTTTGTTTTTGAAGGTATTGTTACCGTTAGTGAATGTTCCAATGATAAATTACACATTGGCATGGCTGGAATCTGCTGGAGTTGCTGAGGTTTTTGTCTTCTGCTGTGCTCACTCTAAGCAAGTCATTGATTATTTGGACAATTCTGAGTGGTTTTCCCAACCTAATTTTACAGTCACCACAATTGAGTCTCACAATTCTATTAGTGCTGGGGACGCTTTGCGCTTTATTTATGAGCGTAATGTGGTATGTTTATTTCACCTCTCAGCAGCATTATGGCTTTTGTAGCATGTTATAAATACTCTTCCTAGTCTCTTTATGGTTGCATTGTCTTAATGTTATTTGTTTCTTTGTCTTTTAAGATACATGGAGATTTTGTTCTCATTAGTGGAGATACTGTAAGCAACATGTCGCTTACACAGGCGCTGCAAGAACACAAGGAGAGAAAGAAGAAAGATAATAATGCCGTAATGACCATGATTATTAAAAAGTCAAAACCTTCTCCGATCACTCGTCAATCTAGACTTGGTACTGATGAGCTTTTTATGGCAATAGATCCTATAACAAAGCAGCTGCTATATTATGAGGATAAGGAAGACCATTCGAAAGGGACTATTTGTCTTGATAAAATGCTGCTAGCCGAAAATCCTTCCATTTCTCTGCACAATGACAACCAGGTCTATCCCTCGCTTCCTGCCTCCAATTTCTACATATATGCTTCAGATTTACTTTGTTTGTCACATTTTCTTTGACATGGGTTAATGCAATTTTTGTTCTGATCATAAATGGAGTAATTTTCAGTAATAGTGGAATGATCTGATGCGCTCAAGTTCTTACTGTCAATGCATTTTGCTTTGCAACAATTTGACTCAGTAAATTTCATGTTTTTCTTATTTCTATTTCTCTTCTTATTCATTTTTGGCTTTTCTGTAGATTGATGATTGTCATTTACTGTTCGCAATAATTGACCTTATGGCTTGAATATTTACTTCAAAATATTTTTATTTCGCAGGATTGCTATATTGACATTTGTTCTCCTGAAGTGCTCAGCCTTTTCACAGATAATTTTGACTATCAACTTCTTCGCCGTCATTTTGTTAAGGGGTTGCTTCTTGATGATGTGCGTACTAGTTTCTATATGCCTTTTCTGCGTGCTGTTTTAAGTACTTTTATGAGTGAATACTTGCTTGTATATGCGTAGTTATCTTTGCTGAAAGAAGTGGACTTGGAAAATTAGGGTAAACGATATTCAATCACACTTAGATGCACTCATTAGATGTGGTAATGGTCACGAGGCAAGTGATTCATGACCATCCGCTCAAACTTTGAAAAGCATCCTATTTCATGTCCACCGCACATACGCTTAAGAATTTTTTTCACAAGGAATTTGCTAAACTTTGAAGTTGTAATGCTTTTATTATGCATATTTTTAGCTTGCTTAAACTTTAGCTCATATTCAAATTTTATTGACCCAGATTAGCTGAAGCAACAAGATTAATATGCATTGTTTTTATATTTTCTCTGAGAATAATAATTATGTATGCCTATATATGTAAATGTACCTTGAGATGGTAAAAGGATGCGTTGCATCTTTCTATGAACAATAGGCACTTCATGGACCTTTATATATTATTCTCTTCTATCTATTTAGCATGTTACAGGATGTAATTTAAGAGAGATTCAGATTTAAATATATCAATATAGCGTTTTTATTTTTATTTTTATTATTATTATTTTATTTTTATTTTTTTGCAGTTATGGCATCGAAGTTTTGGCATTAAAAATTGTTTTACTAGTGTTTTTCTACGTTATAGCTGTTTGGGCGTTTCAATAAGAAATGCTCTCAGATGAATATGTTTCTGTTTGTACTGGTCTTTTATTGTTTTCTAAGTCAATTGTTATTGCTCTCAGATCATGGGCTACAAAATATTCACTCATGAAATCCACTCAAGTTATGCAGCTAGGATTGATAACTATCGAAGCTATGATATTGTAAGCAAGGACATAATTAAGAGGTGGACATATCCTTATGTTCCTGACGTAAAGTTCTCTGGAAATCGTGCTACTAAACTTGAGAGACAGGGAATGTATCGAGCGTTGGGTAAGTTTATGATTAAATTAGTGCTTGTCTCTGATATTTGATTCTAGGATGCAGTTTGTCTTTCAATAATAGTTTTGTTTGATATCTCTAGAAATTTTCAATAACTATGGTTGTTTCACTTCATTTAATTCAGAAATAGAACAATCACGTTCTGCTCATGTTGGTCCATTTACTGTTATTGGATATGGCACCAAAATTGGAAGCAACACTAAAATTTTGGATTCAGTTATTGGGGAAGGTTGTACTATTGGTTCAAATGTACTAATAGAAGGTTCCTACGTATGGGATAATGTCATTATTGAAGATGGCTGTGAGCTAAGGCATGCGATAGTATGTGATGGTGTGATACTGAAGGCGGGAGCTGTTTTGAAACCTGGCGTAGTTTTATCTTTCAAGGTATGTGGCTTTTTTTTCTTCTAAACTAGATCTTAATCTGAACCGCAAAACACTCTTTTCATTGTGTAGCTTTAGAATATAGTTCAGGTTTTGCAGATTTTTCTTGTTTCATACTGTCAAGAAGTATGACTAAAACTAAGGTCATAGTCGAACTCAAATTTTGGCTGAAACATGCATCTTAAAGATATTCTATGGGATTTTCATATTTATCATAAGATTGGATGGCAAAAAATGTAAAATGACGTGTTTTTTCACTTTTGACTGGATTTCGAGTTTTTAGAGTTTTAACTGTTGAAATCTAACTTATATTTGTCGTTGAAAAATTGATTTTTTGATTCTAGAGATTAAGTGTTAGGATTACTCAAAATACTCATGGATCAGTGAGCTGAGGTGACTTATGCTCTGCTGACTTTGTTGCTTATTCTTGTAGGCAATGAAACTTTTATCTGGACTCCTATAATTTTATTAATGTATTTATGTGTTGAGTGAAAAGGATCAAGCCCACTACTCACCTTTAATTGAAAAATTGCTCATTTGTATACTAGAGCTGTCTCTGAGTCGTGAGTACAAGCCTATGTTACTTCCTTATACTGGTTAATGGAAATATAAAAATGTTGTTGATAGCAATGGCATACAATGCCTTTTCCTCCATGAATTTTAGCAGTGTATTGATTTCTTGTGGTGTCAAATTTGGTATGGTGAGGGATGAGAGGATATAAATTATGATGAAATTGGATAATGTGAAAAATAGACTGGAACACTGGAATCGGAAAACTTTTGGGAACATTATGGAGGAAAAAAATATCATGAGCGTGATCGAGGAGTTGGATAGATTAGAACATAATGGGTTGATGAATGGGATTCTTACCATTGAAAGATTAAGTTCCAGTTCCAGTAGTTGGGTTTTAGAGAGGAAATTTTATGGAATTAAAAGGCTAAAGTTAATTGGCTAAAGAAGGGGAGAGTAATACTGAAATGTTTCATAGAATGGTCAATGGGAGAAAAAAATAGAAACTTGATAATTAAATTAGAGTCCAAAGAAGGGAGGGTGGTAGGAGGACAATAGAGAAATAGAGGAAGAGATTATAAATCATTTTAAGAAATTGTATCTCAATGAAGGGATTATAAGACTGAAGCTGATTGGGCTCCTATAAATCAGAATCAAGCATCATGGTTAGAGAGAGTTTAGTGAGGAGGAAATCAAGAGAGCATTGTTTGATTTTTGTGTTGATAAGTCATCTGGATCGGATGGTTTCTCTTTAGCTTTCTTTCAAAGTTTTTGGGATTTTATTAAAGATGATTTGTTGAAAGTGTTTGAAGAATTCTGAAAGTGGAGTGGAGTGGTTAATAAAATTACTAATTCTACATATATATGTCCCATTTCGAAGAAGAAAGTCTTTGGAAATAGGGAAATACAAACCTATTACCTTGGTTTCAAGCCTATACAAAATCATTACAAAGTCCTTGCTTTAAGGTTCAAAGAGGTTTTAAGAGACAAATTTTGAATCAGATGCAACCTTTGTTAAAGGTAGGTAGAATTTTGTGGTGTTGGTGGCAAATGAAGAAGTGGAGGAATGTAGAAAGAAAAAGAAATACGGTATTATTTGATTTTTTATGTGACGGTTATGGAGAAGGCAATGGAGTTATCTTCTCAGATGGGATAAAGTTTCAAAACCTGACATCAGTGTTAACGGTTCTAGACTTTGGTATAAAAAGATGACAGAGAAACGATAGAACTTCAAAGTTCATAGAATTAAGTGGTGGAAGCTTTAGGACAATGGACATATAATTTAAAAAGAAAATTGTTAGAACAACTAAAATGAGACGCAAAAGGAGATGCTAACCAATTGTGGGATAAGATGGCTGATCAAGTTAAATGGTGACCAAAGAAGTTCTTGGAGAATCGAAAGGATTTTCTCCCAAGTCCCAAGTGTAGTGGAGGAAAGAAGTACAATACAAGATTAAAACTAAAAGAGCTTGTTTCAAATCTCTTAGAAATTCTAATAATTTGGAAAATTATAAATTGGCAAATTACGAAGTGAAAAGGCTGAAAGAAGCAGGATATGAGAACCTTTATAAGAGGTTGGATACCAAAGAAGGAGAGCAAAGTATATACAAGTTAGGCAAAAATAAGGTAAAAGAAAAACTCGAAATTTGGATCAGATGAAGTGCATCAAGAATGAGTAGCAAAACACTATAATTACTGATGCAAAGATTAAAGAAAGATGGATGAGGTACCTCTATCAGCTATTTAATGATGGCTATGAGATAAATATAGACATGAGGGAGCTAAGATGCTCAAAAGAAAATAGGAATTATGCCTTTTACAGAAGAATCCAACCATTCGAGGTAAAAAGCATGTTAAAAAAGATGAACATGAAAGCAGTTGAGCTAGATGCAATTCCAATATAAGTGGAGAAGAATGAATAACTTGGCTAAATGAATTATTCAAAGTTATCTCGAGTACTAAGTGTTAGAATCCGTAAGATATTGTTAGAATTATAATCATAATCATCCAAAGATATGATTATGATTCTACATATCTCTAAGTTATTGTTACATAATCATTGAGATATGATTATGTAATCTTAATGATTATTAGTATATTTAGTTTTTATATTTAACTTAATGTAATGTCTATATAAAGACATATCTCTTGTAATTCTAAGTATCCAGAAATATAAAATCGTATTATTTCTTTAGATGGTATCAGAGCCAATCTTCTGGTTTCTCCTTTTTAGAGTCATTGTTCAAGCTGGCGCGTGGGGAACACGCGCCACTATATGCGTGTGAGCCTCATGCGCCGTATCTTCTTCGAAAGTCTTGACAATACCAATGGCGACGAAATGCTCAGATCTTATCAGTTATTTGTCCTTTATTCGCATCAAGTTCCACACAATGTTCGAAAACTCGGTATGCGGTGTCACGGGCCAACTTTTCCCTTAACGGAAAAAGGGCTCGTGCGGCACTTACACGGTCGCGTCCCGCATAAGTCAGCCTACCCGGAACCTCCGTCCCTAATTTCCCATTGTTGGGGAGGGAACAGACCCGTAATTTTATTGATTTATGAAAGCTCACAAGCTATCTCAATGTATACTCTTGCGGGCTCGTTCAACACCGGGACCCGGCACTCGAATAGCACAACCGGATATAAAATATGGCATTTTCCCGCCAACTCAATCTCGACAATCCATCATTGTCCCAACGTTGTCTAAGGGCGAGAGGGTTCACGGCTAAAGCCCCAAGACCACCGAAGCCCCCTTGGCCACACCCAAGGTTCACCTAGGCTTCCCCCCCTAAGGAGGTTTTAAAGACATTGCACATGTCTCACCAGTATACACACCTGGCGCTTGAGTTGTCACACCCCCCTCTAAAATCCATCTTAAGAGGAGTTTTCAGGAACTCTTCCGGGCATTCAGTAAGCCACTATATAAGCGACTTTGGGTTAAAATCTCGTCCCTAAACGAGCTCGTCTTGATGGGTTTCCACAACACCCCCACTTTAGCGGAAAAGACCCAAAAGTGGGCCTACTGCCAAAATCTCCCGACAAATCTCAGAATCCAACTCTGGGGCTGATATTTTCCCAGTACAAGTGACCATAAGATTCACTTTGGAACTTGGTCCCACTCGATTCGACACCCCGGGTCGTTAGCTCCTTCACAATGCACCGATTTTAGGCTAACGACTAGCGGCAAGCTAGCGTATCTCAAAATCTCCCGCCAAACTTCCGAACGGGACCCCACGGGTGAGAACTTCCCAGTACATCCACCCCTAAGAGTTACTTAGGGCTTGGAGTAAGCTCAATCCGGCATTCCGAAATATAGGCTCCTTCACAACGCTGCACAACTAGGCCACTTCCTAGCGGCAAGCGAGCACGTTTCTAAATCTCCAGGCAAACTTCCGAATAAGGTCTCACGGATGGAAACTCACCAGTACAAGGGTACATGAAGGGTACATATAACCCTTAACGACCTTAAACCGATGTCCCGAAACATGAGCTCCTTTGTAAAGTGACTGCACGTCCTAGTCTGATCCTAGGACCGTGACACTCTCCCCCACTTCATTCATCGTCGTCCTCGACGATGGCATAACTTTGAGGGTTAAGATTGTAACATCCTCCCCCACTTCATCCATTGTCGTCCGCGACGATGGCATGACTTGAGGGTTGGGATAGTAACATCCTCCCCCACTTCATCCATCGTCGTCCTCAACGATGGCAACTCAAGTTGTATCTGTCACGAATCTCTTCGATCCTGGGACCTGTGGGTTATGGGCTCACAAGGAAGACATTGAAACCACATTCATATGTCAATGAATGGAATCACATGTCTATGTTAGCCACATTATCCAATGCTATATCGAAATGGGCACACAATATCCAAACACAACACATCATATACGCTTTTTGTACATAAGTCTTGGTTTCTGATATAATGGCTCAACTTCGGCACTAGGCACAGGTTTACCATTTTTTTGACGAAAATCTCCAACTTCTGTAACTTACCACAATATGGGTTTGATATTATCTCCATACATGTTTGGGAACTCTTTTATTCTCGTACATGTTAGGATTATCAATTCCACACATTGTTCACATCTTCTTGGAATCCCCATCGTAACGCACACAGTGAAACATTGCAATGTCATTTATCTCAACAATGAAATTACATGTCCACGTTTGTAACATCATGCAACTTTATAAAGAATTGGGCACATAATATCTAAACACAAAACATCATATACACTCCCGTACATGAGTCTTTGTTTTGACATAATGGCTCAACTCTGCCACTAGGCATAAGTTCCCGCACATGGTTGGATTATCAACCCAACACAAAATTCGTACAGCTTCTAGGAATCCCCATCATTACCTGTGGAACAACTCCACACACGTGATTGTGTATTGTTTTCGTTTCCAGTCTCAGTCACAACTCCATACAAACTCTCGTGCATGAGTGTTTCTGATTTCGGTCACTACTTTCTACACGCTCTTGTATGCGAGTTTTCAATTCCGATTCAGTAACTTCTTATAAAAAAGCTCCATACACTTAAACGTGAATGGGTTTTAATAAAAACAAAGGGTTTTTGTTCATTTTGATTATGAATAGATCGGTTGTTCACTTCACCCTGGCCCCCTGCCTACCTGTTCTTCAAGGCGCTCGGCGTAGCACATCGGGTTTCCCGAAGATGAACACACATCCGATCCACAATTAGCTTATGGTGGAGCTAATTTCCCACTAGTCCCCTCTTGGACACACGTAGTTGCTCTCATATCACTAGCAACTATCTCGTTCTCACACATAACTCTGGGTCACTTGCTCTCTCATGAGCTTCTCAATTGTCTCGATACTCCACTGTCGCAGATAGAATTGTTTCCAACTTCTATCATTCCCACGACCACTCTTGGTCTTCTCTCCTTAGTACTCTTAGGCACCAAGCCAACTCGTACTACTTTCTCGGGTGTTTTCCACCCCACTTTTGGCACTCTAGCCAATTCTACCCTGACTCACAGGGTCATTTCACGAAACTTTGTTCGAGGTAAGACCACTTCCCTGAAGTAATCACCATTCTTAAACTCACTCCAAAACCAAAGTCACATATCTGGCCTATCACCTGTGTAACTCGTACATACACTCTCATTTCGACTACTCGTAGTCGCATTATGTCACATGCATTCTCCAAAATGCAAGCATCTCGGCCTTTCCGGGACCACACTCACATCTCTCGCAATTGCAATTTTCATGCAACCCTTGTGCAACTCATTGCACCTCCAACCCGTAAGGCACTCTACCTTTACGAGCAATTCGTTATGTTACCAAGATACTTCAACCTTGGTCTCCCACACAATCATTACATAACCAACACAATGGTTATCACATTCCATAAGGATCTTTGGAGATACCTGACTCATTTCAGGCTCACTCCCCCACTTTTACTTTTGGCCTATCTCAAGCCATCACACTGTCGTTGGCATCCCCACTCCCGGGAATCCACACAACTCGTTACTCGTAGCCCTGAGTTGAGGGCATTCCCACTATAGAGAATCCACACAACTCGCTACTCGTAGCCCTGAGTTGAGGGCATTCTCCCTATAGAGAATCCACACAACTCGTTACTCGTAGCTTTAAGCTAATGGCATTCCTAATCACAGGAATCCAAACAACTTGTTGCTCATAGCCTTACGAAGGCTTCATTCCTCAAGACATTCTCAAACTACTCACACGGAGTATCGGGTTTTCACCCGGTTCCTATCATTGCCTCATACAAGAGGGCTTACTCATCTCAACTCTCTATCATATTCTGGCACTCAACTGCCATGGGAAAAGGGTTTCACGCCCCTTTTTGGACCACATACAACTTCGACCAACCCCCCATTGGGTTCTCTGTCATGTACACATATACTCTTGCCAATATCACATCGGCGCTCTCGTGATGTTTCTTATACATCCCAAAAATGTCTCACACCTTTACGGTGTATAGACCATTTGCTTGTCTCTCGTAGACAAGTTTTACCTCTATTTCGGGTCTCTCCCGATCATTTTGGCTTCACCCGAGCCAACCTTATATGAAACTAGCACATCTCAAGTGCTCTCACATTGTATTACATCCATCCATCTCAATTTAGGATTTTCACTTCTCTACGTGCATCAACACGCACTCTCCCGGCTTCCTCTCGAGCCGTTTCTCCACCGAGGCTTCACACTAGCCTAACGATGTTCACAACGTCTCTATAACATCTACTCACATCCGTAGACATTCCGCTTGCCCAACCTGGCTCTGATACCAACTGTCACGGGCCAACTTTTCCCTTAACGGAAAAAGGGCTCGTGCGGCACTTACACGGTCGCGTCCCGCATAAGTCAGCCTACCCGGAACCTCCGTCCCTAATTTCCCATTGTTGGGGAGGGAACAGACCCGTAATTTTATTGATTTATGAAAGCTCACAAGCTATCTCAATGTATACTCTTGCGGGCCCGTTCAACACCGGGACCCGGCACTCGAATAGCACAACCGGATATAAAATATGGCATTTTCCCGCCAACTCAATCTCGACAATCCATCATTGTCCCAACGTTGTCTAAGGGCGAGAGGGTTCACGGCTAAAGCCCCAAGACCACCGAAGCCCCCTTGGCCACACCCAAGGTTCACCTAGGCTTCCCCCCCTAAGGAGGTTTTAAAGACATTGCACATGTCTCACCAGTATACACACCTGGCGCTTGAGTTGTCACACCCCCCTCTAAAATCTATCTTAAGAGGAGTTTTCAGGAACTCTTCCGGGCATTCAGTAAGCCACTATATAAGCGACTTTGGGTTAAAATCTCGTCCCTAAACGAGCTCGTCTTGATGGGTTTCCACAACACCCCCACTTTAGCGGAAAAGACCCAAAAGTGGGCCTACTGCCAAAATCTCCCGACAAATCTCAGAATCCAACTCTGGGGCTGATTTTTCCCAGTACAAGTGACCATAAGATTCACTTTGGAACTTGGTCCCACTCGATTCGACACCCCGGGTCGTTAGCTCCTTCACAATGCACCGATTTTAGGCTAACGACTAGCGGCAAGCTAGCGTATCTCAAAATCTCCCGCCAAACTTCCGAACGGGACCCCACGGGTGAGAACTTCCCAGTACATCCACCCCTAAGAGTTACTTAGGGCTTGGAGTAAGCTCAATCCGGCATTCCGAAATATAGGCTCCTTCACAACGCTGCACAACTAGGCCACTTCCTAGCGGCAAGCGAGCACGTTTCTAAATCTCCAGGCAAACTTCCGAATAAGGCTCACGGATGGAACTCACCAGTACAAGGGTACATGAAGGGTACATATAACCCTTAACGACCTTAAACCGATGTCCCGAAACATGAGCTCCTTTGTAAAGTGACTGCACGTCCTAGTCTGATCCTAGGACCGTGACACGGTGCGAGGCAGCGACTTGTGTGAGGCGAGGCGGTAGCCTCAATCCAAATATAGGAATAAAAAAATAAATATATAAAATAAAAGCATAAATTCATAATATTGTCAAAATCAAATCATTCATAACACAAAATCATCTATCCAAATTAAATAAAATAAAACATAACCAAATCAGTTCATGAAAAAAATGGTTATTAATCTCGAAGTAAGCTATCATTTGTGTCTAATGACATGAAATGTGGATCTAAAGTTTCATCTCCTCCATCATCATCTGAATTGTCATCTTCCAAAGTGTCATCATTATATCTAATTCCTCCATCATCCTCATCATTAGATGCAATATCATCCCACTCAGGTTCTTCATCAACAAGTTGCAGAGTCTTTCCTTTACCTGCACAAATAGTATAAAGTCATATGTTTATCTATATGCAAATTACTTTGTATGTGATTTTATTTAAATAAATTACCTCGATTTCTTTTTCTCTTTTGTGCAGCTGGCCAACTTCCAATTTGTTGACTACTGTTAGCTCCTAAAAATCCATTTAAAGATGTTTCCTCAACATTTTCTTCTCCAACCACCCATTCATCATCAGAAGGCACCTCCTCCTCAACTAAGGGATCATCATCCTCTTTCATTGATTGTTTCTTCAAGAACTTATGTTGTAACCTCATGTTGTACATTACATACACCAATGAGTTCAATTTTTGAGTGGACAATCTATTTCTTCTCTTTGTATGAATCTACACACATGATTATATTTTTTTTCAAAAAATAAAATAAATTAAGTTATTTGAATGACATATCAAGTAAGATTTTGTGAGCATATACCGAATTGAATGTACTCCAATTACGCTCGCATCCCGAAGATGAACATGTCAGACTCAAAATCTTTATTGCTAAGGACTACAGTTGAGGAGTATGGTCTCCATATTGTTTCCACCAATCAACTACAATAAGTCAATAGCAATGAACACACAAATGATTGTAATAATTGTAATACTACATAAATGATAATTCATAAATGATAAATCACACACCAGGGCGACGAGTGAAGATGGTGGTTCTAGCAAGGCCAAAAGAAAACATCCCTACTTTATTTAAGAAGGCAACCACCTGCACATCTGCCTTCGCTTCATCTTCATCATTGGTGATAAGTTTAGCCATACACATGAAAAATCCTAACTTAATCTCCTGATGAGTCGAAGGATTGTCTGAATACTGGATTTGATGGTTCAAAAAATACGCGGCTGCATGCAAATGACGGTGCATCTGAAACTCCCACCTATCATCAATAATCTTCCATATCTCTTTATATGCTCCAACTTCATCTCCCAAATTTTTTGCTATCTCTTCCTTTGCTTTATCCATGGCACCATAGATGAACCCCATCCCAGGTACCTTTTCACCATCTATAATCCTCAACACATTAACCAAAGGCTTGGTGGTTTTTAATGCATAAGCCATGCTGAGCCAGAACCTATCATTCAAAATGATTTTATTCACTTCTCTCCCTTCAGGCTTCTTTGACAAACTATGATCATTCCATTCCTTGGAAGTAAACATTTGCTGCAATTGTTGCTTGAGACTATACATACTTTGTAATGTCAAGTATGCAGTAGCAAATCTTGTTGGAGCAGGACGCACCAAGTCTTTCTTTGTAAAACTCCTCATCAAAGCCAAAACCGATCCATGGTTATATATGAAATTACTCACCTACATTGTCAAATAATAATTTTTTAAACAAATAATAAACCAAAAAAATTGTGCAACTATAATTTATAATTACCTTTGCTTTTGTTAATGCATTTTTGTGTTGAGGTAGCTTTCTAATTTGTTCAAGCATCAAATCAATACAGTGTGCGGCACACGGCGTCCACCACAACCTTTTCCTCTTATTCATCAACAGTTCGCCAGCTTTCTTGTAGTTTGATGCATTATCTGTCACTACTTGGATAACAATGTCCTCTCCAACTTCTTCAACAACATCATCAAGGAGCTTAAATAACAAGTTTGCATCCTTTACTACATCACTAACATCAACAGACTTTAAAAACACTGTCCCTTTAGGATTGTTCACAAGGAAGTTTAATAATTGTCTTCCTCTTATATCCTTCCACCCATCTGACATAATAGTCACACCTGTCTGTTTCCATGACTTTTTTACATTATCAACTACTTGTATGTTTGCTACTTACTTGTTCAGTATTGTAGTTGATAGCTCATAAGGTGTAGGTGGTTTTAGACCACGTCCAAAATTGCCAACTGATCGTAACATATTAACAAATGATGGACTACGGGCAACATTAAAAGCAATTCCATTCTCAAAAAAGAACTTACCAATATCTTGTATCGTGCGATCACGCAACTCTTTCTAACTTCCTTGCACTATCGGATTTTCACCCACCTCTGGCTCCTCACTCCTTTGTACAAATCTATCTATTGGTCCTCTGACTCTTCTTTTGGGAGCAGTAGTGTTTGGATCATTAGTTGATTTATTGTACAATGAGACACTTTGGTCAATTATTTCCTCTCTATATAACTGTGCTACCTTTTTTGCATTAGATTGCTTCTCCAAGTAATTTTTTATTTCATCTTTTACTTCTGGGGGAACCTCTGTACATGGGGCAGGATTACCATGAATACCCGCAAGATGTTCTTTCATTCTAAAAACACCCCCTTTTAAGTATTTTATCGCAAAAAGTACATTAAATATACTTATACCATTTGCTTTCTCTTCTTTCTATTTCATGTCCATACTTCCAAGCAGGATCTTTCCGACTCGCCATGGCCACTACAGTAAAAAATTTCAGCAACACGAGTTAATTACAAATTCGGCCAAAGGTGAATATGATGACACGAGTAGCACTAGACTTAAACAATGATATAAATAAACAATAATGCTACTGCTTATTAATGATTAAGTATAAATGAACAGTGGTTGAGCATGTCATCACCTTCACTTTTTTACTTCAATAGTGGCTTGGCAGTGAGCACATGCATGATGCATCAAGTTTCAGAAAAGAATAATTAAATAAACAACCATATAAATAAATAATAAAAAAGAAGAAACAGTGGCTGCACATGCATCAAGTTTAGAAAAGAATAAAATAAAAAGAAACAGTGAGTAAAAGCTTGGGTACATGATTCAACTTTCAAATTCAGAAAAGAATAATTAAATAAATAATCATAGAAATAAATAATAAAAAAGAAGAAACAGTGGCTGCACATGCATAAAGTTTAGAAAAGAATAAAATAAGAAGAAACAGTGAGTAAAAGCCTGGGCACATGATTCAACTTTCAAAAAAGGAAGAGCCTGTGTTGACGATAGAAAAAGGAAGAGTAAAATGACAGAGAAGAAGCCGTGTACCTGGATAAGCGACGAGAAGAAAAATCGAAGATGAAGGAGATGTAGGGTTAGTATTCAACCTTTCAACAGAGGTATTGTCTATTTATAACTCTATTTCAGGTAAAATATGAAGTTGATACGTTTTTTTTTTATTTTTTTTAAAGTGGAAATTGAGAAATGGCCGCCTCTCACCTCATTCGGCCGAGTCGACGATAAATTCGGTGAGGCGGGCCGCCTCAATCGACGGAGGCGGCCATTTCTCAATTTCTCGTTCGAGGTGGCAGCCTCAAGCCGATTTTTAGAACATTGGTTCCACAAATGATCTTTTTTCCGGGTTTTGTCATGGGGTGATTTGGCAAGTTTTCTTTAGATGTTTTGAGTTGTTCTGGAATAGTTTAAACTTTTCCTGCTTTGCATTTTCCAGCGATGTTAAACCATCCAAACCTCCGCATCTGTTCTCGTTGTGCATTCGCCAACGACGTTAAAACATCAAGTCACCATATATTATCCTGCTGTGCATTCTCCAGCAGTGTTTAAACACCCTAATATTTCTGTGGTTCTTGTGCTGGTTTCATTTGTAACAAGCTTGATGCATATGATATGTATGCTCCAGCTTGAGGGGGAGTATTAGTATCCGTAAGATATTGTTAGAATCATAATCATAATCATCCAAAGATATAATTATGATTATACATATCTCTAAGATATTGTTACATAATCATTGAGATATGATTATGTAATCTTAATGATTATTAGTATATTTAGTTTTTATATTTAACTTAATGTAATGCCTATATAAAGACATATTTCTTATAATTCTAAGTATCCAGAAATATAAAATCGTATTATTTCTTTACACTAAAAAAATGCCAAAGGCATGGAGGAAGAGTATTTCAATATTTTTATATTTTTTTTTTAGACGAGCGTATTTCAATATCTATTTACAAGAATAAAAGGGATGTGCAAAACTATGCCAAATATAAGGGTATAAAGCTAATCAGTTATATCATGAAATTGTAGGAAAGACTAATGGAGCTTAAGTTAACAAAAAAAAAACGAGTATATCAAAGAATTAATTCGGGTTTTTGCCAAGAGTATCGACTATGGAAGAAATAAATTTGCTAAGGGGTTGAATGGAACATTAATATTGATGCTTGGAGAAAATCCTCCATATGGAATTTATAGATTTAGAAAAAGCATACGATATAATAGTAAGAGAAATTCTTTAAAGAGCACTAGAAAAGAAAGGAATACTTATTGCTTATATTATCATTAAAGACATGTATGAAGGCCCAATGATCTGTGTTAGGACTCAAGAAGAGGTGACCAATGTTTAAAAATACGGGGCGGCGCCTCGAGGCGGCCGGCCATTGAGGCACGAGGCGGACCTCCTCAAGGCGGTGAGGCGGGCGCCTCGATCCGAAAATCGGAAAAATAATCCAAAATACATTCATTTCTTCATAATTCATAGTATGTTCAAAAAACTATTGATAAGTAATCCAAAATACATAAATGCATTCACATGACATAAGAAACAAATGCATTCACAGGTAATGACATAAGATAAATGACATATTTTCAGCCAAACAAGTCAACATTTTCGAGCCAAACAAATTGATAATCTCAGATTGAAATAAATCAAAACAAACTTTCTGGAAATTAATATCAAATTATGGAGACTATCTCCATATCACTGCTCTTTGTTTTTTTTTCTATTTTTCTAATTGTTTTTGTTTCACTTTTTTCTTGGCTATAACATGATTTAACCTGATTTGGTGATGCATTGAGTTGGCAGCCTTTGTTTTACATAAATGACAATATAGGATATAATTTAATGTTTATGGGAACACAACAGAATTTAGATAAACACCTTTTAGAAATGAATAAATTATGGAGACTGAAATCATCATAAATGAAATCTCGATTCTTACCGAGCACCGTGTCACCGAGGGAGACGATTATTTGAAACCCTAATCTTGATTTGATTTTTTTTTTTTTTTTATTTTGTCAAATGAAACGACGACGTTTTGGAAGCCTAAAACGTCGTCGTTTCATTTTAGAAATTTAAAAAAAAAAAAAACCCTCTGCTGGTGAGGCGGCCTGGCGTTTTAAAAAAACCTCATAAGGCGGCCGCCTCGACGTGCCTTCGCCGCGAGGCGGCGAGGCGGCCGCCTCAACCGTTTTTTTAAACACTGGAGGTGACAAGACACTTTCCTAGTACATATGTTCACACCAAGGTTTTGCATTGAGACCTCATCATTTTGTTTGTTATGGATGTAATTATTAAGAATATTCAAGATGAGGTGCCATGGTGTATGCTATTTGCCGATGACATAGTATTGGTGGATGAGTCCAAAGGTATAAAAGCTAAACTTGAGATGTGGAGAAAACCCTTAAAATCTAAAAGCTTTCGTTTAAGTAGGTGTGTATGAGTTTGACGAAGGTCGTATAGGTAATGCAATAAAAATGAGAATTGGTGCCAACCAATGTCAAGATGTTAGTACTTAGGGTCTTATCCTTAACAAGATGGAGAAATAGATCGAAATGTTACTTATAGAATTCAATCGGGTTGAAGGAGATAGAGATGAGCATTCGCGGCCTTGTGCGATTGCAACCCTCTTTTATATGATGGTAGTAAAACATGAAATGCTTTATTGGGACAAAATATTGGGCAATAAAGAATCCACATGTTTAAAAAATGAGGATAGCTGAGATGTGAATGCTTAAATGGATATGTGGGTGGATTATGAGAGACAGAGTTGAGGCAAATGGTGTTGCCATATGTCAAGCGAGCTTAGGGAAGACGTAAATTGACATGGATAAAAACCATAAAAGATCTATATTTTACTGGGCTTAATGAGACAATGATTTCGAATAGAGCATAATGGCGTCAAAATGATCCATGTAACCGAGATCCACCTGGTGGGAAAAATGTTTTGGTTTAGTTTTGTTTTTCCTTGGGTTTCAAGGTTTATTATATTCAAAGTTTTGTATAGGTTATTAGGTTTATGAATAAGGAAGATTTTAGTTTGTGGACCTCTGGTTCACTTTTGTAATCCTTTTCCTCTTTATATATTCTATAAAAATTTATTTGTTTCCTTAAAAAAAAAATTTGGTGTGGTAGATAATGCTTGTATTGACTCTTGAATTATCCTCAACATGCAACCAAGCCATCCTTGCCACTAGCTTGATTTCTACAAACTCGGTGATAGCTTATACTATGCTCTCAACTCCTTAAACGAGCAAGAGCTCTTTGAACAAGTAATTTGGCTCTATGGAAATCTCAAATGGTTTCTTCGAAATATTATGGGCTCTATTTTTCCTTTTTCTTTATGTATTTGTTGTCCATTGAACATGGGAGGACCTTTGCTTAGACTGATACCTTGTTCGTGACATCATAAGCTCAAGTGAGACAGGAGAAGACATGAGTTGATATGGACATAAATCATAACTAGAGACCTGTATTGTTTTGAGCTTAATGAGGAAATGATTCTGGATAGACCACAATGACATCAAAGGACCCATGTAATCGACCTCACCTAGTGGAAAAGGCTTTTGTTTGATTTGGTTTTATTTTGCACAGTTTTCTCTTTAGAATTTGCATGGTTTGAAGATCAAACTTCTTGTCAATTGGTATCTTTTAACATATTTTCCTTTCAGGTTGTAATTGGAGAACGTTTTATGGTTCCTGCATACTCAAAAGTGTCCTTACTTCAACAGCCAACTGTCCAAGATAGTGACGAGGAACTTGAGTATGCTAACACTAGTAGCGGGACCGTGGAATTTTCATGTATGTTCATATGCTTCAACCTCCTATTATTTACTTCTATAAAGATGTTTCTTTAGCATTGCTAAAACGTGGCCTTTATTTAGTTAAAAATATCCAGGCAATCTCAGTTTGAAAGTCTTGTTTTATTTGACATTTTAGCCCTAATTTGTTTTTGTGTGAAATCTTTTAGATAGAGAGACAATGAGGGCAATGAAGAAATTAGCTTGACGTCAAGAATTTTATTGAAATAACAAAATTATTGGAATATCTTGCTTCTGTTGCTACTTTTCTTTGTCAAAAGCAATATTATATTGTCAAATAAACAGTATATTGGTCATCTGTTATTGTGGGTTTTTGCTTGTGCTTGCCATTAGGTTTCTAAGATCTTTTTTTTTAACTCCAATCTTGTTTACGGTTTATGAAAACTGAAATTTGCAATTCAAAAGTTGTTAGCTCGCTCGCTTGTGATTATACTTAGAAAAAAAAAATTAATGCATTTAATTTTAGGGCTTAGCACCTATTGCACCTATTTTTTTGAAATTATTTTGATCTTAGTGATATGCAACATTTTACTTTCCAAAAACTTAATGAGAAAAATTATTGCCTTGACATTTTTTCTGATAACTGGAAAATGAGCAATATGCCTTGTAATTGGTTTTATGAAGAGATTTTAGAAATTGTGGTAGAGTAAGTGCCTGACATTTTGTTTCATTTATTTAATTTAATATATATATTTTTAAATAACTTTTTGCATAAAAGGATGAGATGCAACTCAATCTATTCTCCTTACTGACTTGTTTGATACCCAGCAATTCAAGGTAGTGGGGATAAGTTGAATGGGGAGATGACATCTGAATCATCCGAGGCACATAAATCTGAGGTAGGTATTTGATTTTCTTATTGTTCTTGATCTTCAATTACCAAACCTAATTGTGTTATGTATGCCTGGGCATGTATTTGTTGCTTCTCTGCTATATTTGCGATTAACATTTATACCATCCGAGTATGTATATTGTACTCATTGTGCTTGTAAATGAACAATATTGTTGTCGTCACTGCTACCGCTTTTCGGTGATGAATTGCACATCAGGATGAGAACAACATAATAGAACTGGATATGCAGTGATAGAGATGATTAATTGCACAGGTTGAGAGTTTATAAACCCAAATTTAGGTTATTTCTCACATTGGTCTCTCAAAATCAAAATGCGATTATTTATGACAACTTATTCAGTGCGTGTGTCCTTTGTCTTGTATGGTGTCCCAACATTTTCAAGTTTTTCTTCCCTTTTACCTTTCTAGGAATTGACCCCACTGATCTGATGTCAATTATTGCACTTTTTGTTTTATGCATATACACATCCTCATGCTCCCAATTTCTGTTGTTTGTCAGCTTGGTACTGGCGGGGTTGGTTACATTTGGTCCATCTGTGAAGGAGGGCAGGAGGAGGAATGGAGGCATTCAATTGCCCCCATTCCTGAAGATAAACTTGCTGAGCTCACTGAAGCTATAGATGATGATCAGGAATTATTAACTCAAGATGGCACTGTTGTCTCACACTCGGGAGAGTTGATATCTGACAGTAATGCTTCTGAAGGTGACGATAATGAAGATTCCAAAGACGACTCTGTCTACTTTGAGAAAGAGGTGAAATATAGATTAACTAGAATGCTGATCATTGATATACAATCAAAGGGTACTTTAATTGATTTGTCCATTATGATAGGTTGAAGCAACATTCATAAGAGCTGTTGAGGAAAATGTGAAAGTGGACCTCGTTGTCTTGGAAGTGAACTCACTTCGGTATGTCAGACCTCTGTTCTCTTTTTCCCCACTTAAAGATAGATCCAATTATACTGCACTCCCTGTACTTCCAAATGTTGATAGAAAAGAATTTACCTAAAGCTGTATGAAACTCGTACTTGTAAGGGTTATCCATCAGTTTGTCCTTCCCAATTGTTGATGTATTTAAAAAGTAAACCACTTTGAAAGTGTAGTGCATCACTTAATGTTTTGAGCAACTTCCTTTGGTTAACTTGCTTTTTTTTTTACTGGTCCTAAAAGATTCCGTATCAGTTTTCCAGTCTCTTTTGTGCTTGTTTGATTGTGATTTTTGAATAAAAAGTTATGCAGAATTATAAGATTAAGTAAAGAAAGTGAGGAAAAAATAAGGAAAATTGATCAAGAACAAATGACAAGAGAGGGAAAAAGAGACAAGTGGTTGCTGAATTTCTCTAATCAGTTGAACCATGCAAAAAATTACGAGGCCTATTTCTATAAGCTGGACCAAAATGATAAAAAGGAACCTATACAACTGAAAACAAAAATCAGATTCAACTTGTAAATAATACCTAAAATTTTTTGAAATCCCAGTAATATCCTATAATAATGAAATGTTGACTCATAAGCCGTAGGCTCTCTGCAGGTGTCTTAGGTCATTATGTAACACAAGTTATGTTGATCTCCAGTGGCTAGATTTACTCGACTTTCCTTTTTATTCCAACTTCTTGGTATTATATAACTAATCTATTGCCCCTTTTGCGCATCAGGCTGTCCTACAATATGACATCTTCAGACTGTGCTGGAGCAATATTCTACTCAATGATGAAATTGGCAATAAAAACTCCACATAGTTCAGCCAGTATGTATTTATAATGCGTGATAATTCTTTATTTGATTATATAAATTTTATCAGTTGAGCTGTTTCTTTTGTATATACGTAATACTTTCTTCACTTAGAGAATCATTTTAAAAGCTAATTGATATGCCTAGATGCGGTTACATACTTTCTTAATTTTATTACTGTATTTTTAATGCAAAGGGTCACTTTAGGCATTAGCAGTTTGTTTCTTTTTTCTTCATCTCTCACCTTTTCCCTGGGAGACATCTAATGCTCCTCCAATCTACCTCTCAGGTGAATTGCATCGAAATGCAGCTAATATCATAACAACTTGGCAGAAGCTTCTTAAGACTTATCTACCAGAAATTGATGAGGAGGTTTGTACTGTTGAACATGATTGCAACTATTATTATTTCTTTACTGGTGATAAACAATTGACTTGCAGTCTAGGGTTATAACTAAAAGCCTCCATTCTTAAAATCTCTTGGGATTGTTTCATCTGTTTATCTCACTAGCCTTTTGTAGGCAGCTTGTTGCTTCGTGTGTATGTCAATCTTTATTTAATTATCGGGCTGAAGAGATTAGTATTTATCTTGTTATTTAATGCTCAACACTTCCGCATGCATCCGACATGTGGCTTCCTCTCCTTTTCAATTTTTCATGCTATGGTTCTAGCACTGTCTTTATTATTAAATTCCTTTTTAGAAAATCATATTGCACAATGTAGGGTTCCTAGGTAATTCTCCCCTACCTTGTCAATATATGGTTGGTTATCTGGTTGTATAATCTACTCCGTAGTTGGGTGATTTCCTAAGATAGAGGGAGACATATAATTACTTTTGTTTTTTCGTTCAGAGTTTAAATTATGGTTCTTGCAGGATAAGGTTCTCTATTTTGTTGAATTAAGATCGAACATTTCTTTGTTCAATATTCGATGAATAGATGTTAATGCTATTTTTTTTTTATGTTGAGATTTGCAGATTGAAGTTATCCTGAAATTTGAAGAAATGTGTCTAGAATCTGCCAAGGAGTTTTCTCCATTATTTGCACAGGTACGTTTGTTAGAATTTGATTATGATATTCCGACTAGATGATGTTAAACTCATTAAAAAAATGTTCAATCATTCCCTCAACTTTCTACTTTGAAGATCTAGTACATGTGGTGGGATAATGAAAAATATAAAATGTTCTTGATAGATAATGAAATAGAAGTCCCCAAAGGGTCTGGTTTGGTGGTGTAGGGTTCAGGATCTCACCTTGAGGTCCTGGATTCGAATCCAGGGAGTGCGTTTCTTGTAAGAGCCTGAGACAGTCGGGGGTTTTACCTGCTCCGCTAAAGCCCGGAAAGGGTGGTTTGGCGGTGGTGTTTTCCAACGATTCCAAAAAAAAAAAAAAATGATAATGAAGTAGAATGTTTATGGATAATGAAACATTTACTAAAACATTTTATAGATGATGAAAAATATAAAATGTCCTTGATTTATTTATTATTATTTCCTACCTTTTTCCTTATTGAGGTGAGTTAATGTTGATTTACATTTTACTACTGCTGATCTAATTACTGTATTTTCTCTTGCAGGTTTTGCATATTCTGTATGATAAAGACATTTTACAAGAAGATGCTATTTTAAGGTGGGCTAATGAGAAAGAAGGGGCTGATGAAGCAGATAAATTTTTTGTTAAGCAATCGGAAACGTTCATCCAAGTAAGAATCAGTTTTATTCTTCTCCATTTATGCTATGCTTTTGCAATTTTATTATGTATTTTCTCATATACTTTAGCTAGCAAATATATATATTTCGAACCATGATGAGGCGGAATATTAGCACATGGAGCTGCACTGTGAATGCAGCATTTTATTATCTTTTCATTTTGATAGTATTGACTCATTGGGCTTAGCTGTGGATTACTTGTGTGCTTCTCTCTGGAAAAAGAATTTGAAGTTCAATTCATCAGGCATCTCATATGATATCATACAGATGGTGATGCTCCGGCACATACAAGCATCATCATGTTTAACACGTTTGGCTTTTGTTGCAGTGGTTGAGGGAGGCATCTGAAGAAGAAGAAGAAGATTGAAAAGTTGTTTCGTCTCTCAGCGACCTGCTTTGTTGTCTGGGAAACGATATTTTCTCCATCCCTTTAATGTTTTGAAATTTTATCCATAATGTGGAAAGGACTTTGATTTTGCAACATACACATTCAGAATGAATTGAAGAGATTAAAAAAAAAAGGCTATTTTTTTTTGTTTTTCTCTGTACAAGAAAAAATTATGATATACCCAGTAGTGTTAAACTATACATGTGTTTTTGCCAGCAACAAGTAGATCCGGCCGGCGGTTCGGTTCCGGTTCGGAACCGAACCGAACCGGCCGGTTTCCGATTCCACAAGTGTGGAACCGGAACACCGAACCGGAACCGAACGGTTCGGTTCAAAGATTTTTTTTTTTTTTTTTTTTGAAAATTAATAAAAATAAATGAAATGAATTTTATAAATAAAAAAAATGTATTACATTGAAGAGCTTGAGCTTAAATTTTTAAAAATTTAAGTTGCCTACGTATCCTCCAAGGGTGAGAGGTATCAAAGCTCACGTAGTTCCATTACAAGTTTTAGACATATCTCCTTTGTAAATTATAATTTTACAATTATCAATCATCATTATCAGTTGATCCTTCAGCTCCGGTTCCGCTTGCACTTGTTGCATAAGCATTATCTAACAAATCTTCAAAATCATCGGGTGCATCTTTTTGTTGTCTCAGATCAGCTCGAGTCCAATCATTCACACAAGCTGTTGCTTCTAGAGTGCTTGGATGTAATGAAGATCGCCTAGCTTCCAATATATTACCTCCCAAGCTGAAGGCTTGCTCAACCGCAACGGTGGAAATAGGTGCTGCCAAGATCTCTTTAGCAATAATAGATAAAACATGATATATATTTTGATGCCGATTCCACCATTCAAGGATTTTAAAATTTTTACTGCATAAACTTTAATTAGAAAACTCAAAATTTGTAGATAAATAATTATCTAATTCAGGGTTATTAGTTGTCGTATCCCTAGATTTTTTATTTCGTTGCAATAACCAACGGTCCCCTGCGCTAAGTCTTGTTTGAATTACCGGTTCGCTACTACTAGATTGACCTAATGTTCCTAAGTTATATCTTACAATATAATCATTAAATAAAGTAATTAAATCACTTCTTAATTTCGTCATTATGCTCGTAATATCAACATCATCTAATATTCCTAAATAACCATAGTAAACTTGTAAACCATCATTCAAACCTTCTAATTTAAATCTAGGATCAAAAACAGCATCAATAAGATAAAGTAAATGAATTTTCTCTAAAATAATTCAACCATTTTACCTTCATAGCAGTAATGGCTTCGAGCAAAACAATATCATTAGGGTCGTCACTGTCAACATGTTCATCGAGAGTGCCAACAATATTCAAACTCTCAAGAAGAAATAAATGTGCTGTAGGATAATAAACACCGCTAAAAACTAAAGTAGCATCATTAAAAACTCTTAAAATATCTAAATTTTTTTCACAATATCTCATTGACTAGGATAAAGTGTGATATTTTGAACATGTTGAGAAAAAAAACTACATAATGCATCTTTGTATTGAAATGCTTGACATAAAAGAAAATAAGTAGAATTCCAACGTGTTGGAACATCTCTTGAAAATTTAATCGGTTTAATACCATTTATTTTACAAAACTTGGTCCATTCTCTCCTAACTTGAGAATATGACCAAATACAGTTAAGTGCCGTTTTAATTGGATCAAGGAAAGGTGATAATAATTTTAGTCCGTCTTGCACACATATGTTAAAGACATGACATGTACAACGAATATGAAAAAATCGACCCCCTAAATTTGGTTCACATAAGGATTTTAAATCATGAATGAATGCAGTATTTGCAGATGCATTATCAAATCCAATTGTTAAAATTTTTTCTACTAAACCATATTCATCAAAAATTACCTTCATCATTCTATAAATATTATGTGCAGTATGTGGGTCATAAAAAAACTCTAAATGCAATAAGTCTTTTTTGCATGGTAAATGATGCATCAATCCAATAACAAGTCACACCCATGTATGAGTGTGTTTGTCAATGGTCACTCCAAATATCAGAACATATAGAAATACAACATTTCATCTCTTTAAATATTTCATTTAAAATAATTTTACCATCTTTATATAATTTGAAAATATGACGTTTTGTTGTGTTTCGAGTCATTCTACATGCAGCAGGGTTTAAAGCATTATGCACGTAATTAGTAAAATGAAGTTTTTCACCAAAGCTTAAAGAAAGATGTGTCATACATGTTAATTTCGCAAATTCTTCTCTATTTTTTTGCATCAGAATATTAAATAAATCTACACTACTCGTACCTCTACTAGATGATGCGTACCTGGCCATTTGAGTCTGCGTCGTATCAATGCCAAATTCAACCGGATGATGTTTCTCCATGTGCTTGATCATATTGCCGTATCCACCAGAAAATTTATAGATACCCCACAATAGTTGCAAATTGCTCGTTGTGAACCATCTTCTAGGCGTTCCAAAGTAAATGAATTTTGAAAATATCCGAGGACCGAGCCTTAACTTCTCTTCTCCGTGATTGTGCACTGACACTAGGGCCGCTCTCTTGGGTTGGCATATTTGACATAATGTTCTCAGATGAGCTTGCCATTTTTTGTTTGAGAAATTAGGAAGAAAAATAAGAAAATTGAATAATTGCGATGCGAATGATAACAAATTAACAACTAAATGAATTGAGATTGAGAATAAGAATATAAGATTATAAGAGAATTGTATTGAAGTAAGATTGAGAATAAGAGATTTATAGAAAATGAGAGAGTTGAGAATTGGTGTGATGAAATTATGAAAAATGAATCATATTTATAGAATTTTAGAATTTTTTTGATACCAAAAATGCCCCTAAATATAACATTTTTATTACCGTTATTAGGGGTACATTAGTAATTTATATTTTATATAATAAATATAATTTATTTTTTTTATCTGGGCAGGGAGCCAAACGGCTCCCTGCTCCCCCCAACGGCTACTAGCCGTTGGGGTGTAGGGTTCCTATTGGAACCCTACGGTTCCACAGGTTCGGACCGGTTCGAGTTGGGGTGGAACCCCAACCGAACCGGTCCCATTCCGGTTCGGTTTCGGAACCGGAACCGGAACCGGAACCGGAACCAGTTGGAACCGGAACCTTCCGGTTCCAACCGGTTCGGTTTCGGTTCCGAACCGGAACCTTGGCCGGGTCTAGCAACAAGATACAAGGCTTTTATATGATCTAGATGACAATTTCTCAATGGGCCGGCCCGAGAGCCCGGAAGGTGCTCAAAGAAACGCGGCTTGAAAAATGGCTGGGTGTTATATGTTAAAATTAATTATTGTTCTATGATATTTCAATTTTGTTATTGGGCCTGGTCTTGGACTTTTAATGTAAGACTGGATCAGGCTTTGTGATGTAAATGCCCCAATTGTGTCCGCCCGGGTAGGGTTGGTAAGTGGGTTGGACTTTGAAAAGTCAAATTATAATTTAAGTATTTTTTATTTAAGTTTAGATTCGAAAAAATACATTAAAAACATCCATTCAAAATTTAATAAATTGGGTTTTTTTAGTATCTTAAAATTATTAATAAATAATACTTGAATTTAGAGATGAGATTTTCAAAATTCGGCATGCATAATTTAATAATTTTATTTAACAAAAAAAAAAAAATAATAATAATAACGGCTGCCTGTTGTTGGCCCAACGACAACTAGCTGTTGGGTAGTATGCATGCAATAAACGGTTCCGGTTCAAACTGTTGGAATCGTCCAGTTCTTTTTAATTTGGATTGGGTAGAATCGTAATCGAATCGAAAAAATACGATTCCGGTTCCAGAACTGAAATCAGTCAATTCCTCCTGGTTCGGTTTCGATTCTGAACCGTAATCGTGGCTGAGTCTACTGAGAAGAGTCGTAGAAAATTGGATTCGTTATTCTGAAGCCAAAAATGATAATTTCTACTAGTTGAGGGGCTGGAATTGTACCATTTCTTGTTCGCCCTTACCGAGAATTGATCACTTGTGATTTTATTATATATATTACTACTTATCACCTTGATGAATAAAATTACGTAAAATTAAAATTTCTTGCCATTTTTTCCCCAAAGGTTAACTTAATTTTATCATCTTGTGCGTTTTGTAAAAAAAAAATAGCAAAAGATTTCTCACGATAATACATATTTGTGGCATCTTAGACTTGGTCATATTAATCTTGACTGACTAGATAGATTGATAAAAAGCGAAACTTTAAGCTAGTTAAAGCTCGACACTTTACCAATCCACGAATCTTGATTGAAAGGTAAGATGACCAATAGACCTTTTACTGGAAAAAGGGCTAAGAGCCAATCAACTATTCGAGCTCATACATTCGGACGTCTGCGGTCCAATGAATGTAAAAGAAAGAGGTGGTTTTTCTTATATTGTACGTCGATGCTATTTTACTCATTGGGAATGATGTAAAAGTACTATCGGACATAAAATCATGGCTAGCTAACAATTCTAAATGAAAGATTTGAGAGAGACCAGTTATGTACTTGGGATCTAGATTATTCGGGATCGTAATAGATGACTGTTAGCTATGTCTCAGGCATCATATATTGACAAGATTCTTGTGCGATTTGGGATACATAATTCCAAAAAGGCAATTTTCTTTTCCGATATGAAATTCATTTGTCAAATGAAGTCTCATAAGACACCTCAAACAGTTGAAGAGATGAGACATATCTAATGTGCCTCTGCAGTTGGCATTCTCATGTATGAAATGTTATGCATGAGACTAGATATCTATTATGCAGTCGGAGTAGTAAGTAGATTTCAGTCTAACCCAAGTGGTTGTGAAGCACATTATCAAGTATCTTAAGAGAATGAGAAACTATATGCTTGTACATTATGGTGATGATATGATCCTCAGAGGATTTACTAATTCTGATGTTCAGACGAATGTAGATCTAAGAAATAAACATTTGGATCAGTATTCACCGTAGGTAGTGCATCTATTGTGTGGTGGAGCATAAAGCAATCTTGTATTACCGACTCCACCATAGAGGCTGAGTATGTAGCAGTTTGTGAAGCAGCTAAGGAAGCAGTCTGGCTCTGAAAATTATTGGGAGATCTGAAAATTGTTCCAAATATGGATAAATCGCACGCACTTTATTGCGATAATAATGGTGTAGTGGTGAACTCAAAGAACCAAGAAGCCATAAAAAATGATTCATATAGAGAGGAAATATCATCTCATCAAGGAGATAGTGTAGAGGGAAGACGCTACTTTCACGAAGATAACATCTGCGGAGAACTTGGCTGACTTGTTTATAAAGACATTGACAGCTAAAATTTTTAATGGTCACCTAGAGGGTATAGGATTTTGTGACATGTCACATTTTCTATAGTTCAAGTAGGAGATTGTTGGGATATATACCCTAGAGGTTCATGTAATATTTAGACTGAATTATTTTGAAATAATAAACGATGCATTATTCATTTATCAAATTATTCGATTTAATTCGCATATTGTAAATCATATTGTATACCCTTAATTACTTATGTGCCTGCAAACTTAGCATATGAGTGTCATACACAAGGGATTTAAATATGAAATTAGTAATCTAAAATTGTCTATGGAGAGCAAACAAAGACGGGTACTTCGTTTTTTTTTGCGGTTTATCTATAGCTGCAGTCCATTATATAAATGTATAATTATTTTTATCCGGGATCATTCATATGGTGACATGAGAATGGACTCACCTTATATGATGCGATCATATATGATTGAACCAAGATCGAAATAATGATCAATCTAATAGATTATCATATATGGGTTAATCTGAATCCTGACTATACTACAAAATCTCACAGGTAGGCTATGTCCATTGATTTACAAAAGTGAGGTTGGTGTAACAATCCCGACTAATAACTACGTACTTTTGGGACATGGTTTGTTGTGTGGCTAGAGACACTTTACATAGATTTTGAATCCATTCATTCTTGCGAGAAGTAAAAAAGTATATTCTTTTAAGGTTGATTCAGTACTTGAAAGATTATAGTGCTCAAATTTTTTCATCACGAATAGAAATATTGATATTCATAATAGTTATAAATAAATCGTTCATTAGAGATTCAATGAAACTTATGGCACAAGAAATAATTATAGGGGTATAATAGACATTATGACCCAACTCTAATTATAAGATACTCGTGGAGGGTCGATATGTATGTAATGATTATATCGATGAACATCGACGTAGTTTGGTTTGTGTAAAGTATTGGTAGAGACGAGAGTGCAATTTTAGGTTTTTAGTGGAATAACTTAAAGTTAATAATTCATAATATTTGATTAAAGAGTTTTAATCAATATCCATGGATTATTGCAGCTCGGAGTTACGGGTCCATTTGGTCTCCGTGCTAGCTCGATACACTAGAGAAAATCATATAATAATTGGATAGTTCAATTATGAACTCACATTCATAACAATTTGTTATACTAAAATTAATAATATTAATAATTATATTCACACATAAATACTATATTAAATAAGTTTAATATAAAGTTTTTCAAATATTTTTTATTATAAGATAATCACATTTCAAATTTAAAAGGTTTAAATTTGAATTGATTAAGTTATATTAAAATAAAATTTTAATTTAATGTGCATTGAAATTTGATTTCAATTAACACATTAAATCAAATTTTATGTTACAAATTTTGAGTGGTGGTTGATATTTGATGGGGTTATTTGGGGGGTTAATATTATAATTTTGATTACAATTTATTTACCATAAATCCTAGCATATAAAAGACAAGAGGTTTTGTAATTTAAACCTAATTCATTTTGAGAAAAACCTCGCCACCATTTTCTTCTCCATCTTCTTCCAAAGAGTAAAAGAAAAACAAAAGGATGTGAATATTATTCTCTAAAGTGTTGAGAAAAATTTTGTGAGTTTGAGGAGCCCACATTTTGGTTTCTTGGTGACGGGACATAGCTCGGAAGACCGATTAGTGTTGGAACAAAAAGTCTTCTTCTTCATCAAGTATAGTTCACGACAGTGAGAAATAAATTCTGCTCACTGCTCGCACAAACCAGAGGCAAAACGACGTTGTATGGATTCAGATTTTTTGGTTGAAAAAGTTAAATTTGAGATTATAGAGAGCTTGTTTGAGTTTGATTTAGATCTTATTTGGTTGCACAAAATCAGATCTGATGTACTTTGAATTTGTGGAAACTGCTAAGTAAAAACTTTAGTGTAGTTTATATGCGTAGCTGCTATTCGGGCTTGATTTTGGTGTCGTTTCAAATCTATAAAATTTGTCAAAACATTCCCACATCATTTAAGAACGTTTTGGTACTGACGAGGGTAATTTCCGATACTCAGAAGACATCCGATGAGGGCTGAAATCACTGGACTGTGAAACTGTTTAGGTTTGCATTTTGCGCAAACTTTAGGGACTGACATTTACAATTTGTGAAAAGTTCAGGGGCTTTCCAGCAACTGATGAGTGTCGTATCAGGGAGTAAAGGAGAAGGGAAAAAAAAAAATTTAAGGTCAATCTGGAGACCAAAACATAAATTCCAATGTGCAAGATGATTTCCCATGAAGGGTTTGTACGGAAATTCCTTCAGAAGCAACTTTTTAGACTGGTACCGCAATATTAGGATATTACTGAGGCAAAATAAGATGCTTATATCCTTGAGAGGAATATTCCATTAGATCTCGCCGATAATGCAACGAGTAATGATACTCTTACTTATAATAATACTTCACTTTCTACCGAACGGCAACAATAACTGCATTTTGGGCTGAAAAGATTAAACTTGCTTTGTTTTAACCAAGTTTCCAAACACCCCTTCATTGCCAAACACCACTTCAATTTCACCTTGTCGTCCCCTTCAATTTCAGCCATCAACAAACAGAGCCTCTTTCAAACAAAATCTGCAATTTGCACGTCGTCCCCTTCAATTCGTCCCTCAGCTTCCAGCACTCCGTCGTCGTGGGTTCACATTTTCGGCATTTCCTTGCTCCAGCAGCTCGTCGGCTGTCTCCAGCACCGTTTCATCACTCCTTTTAATCTTCGGCTTCTCAAAGACCGGTTAGCTAAAACTCACCTGATTCGGATCCTGTCACACGTTTCATCACTCCTTTTCATCTTCGGCTTCTCAAAGACCGGTGTTAGCAATGTTCTCTCTTTTAACTCTATTTATTTTGTATTTTTGTTTTTGGGTTTTTGTTTTGTTAAATTTTCTTTAGTAACTTTGATCTGCTTTGCTGAGTAATTTGGGGCCTGTTTGGATGGGTAAATTTGTATTAGCTTAACTAAATAAAGGTTTGAACTTTGAGTTTAAATTAGAGGAATGACTATGCTGATGAAAAATTCATAAATTTATGTAATTTTCTCCCGAGTGGCAACAACAACTTGCATCACTGTTGGGTTGGTATTTTCAGAATTATTATTTGTGCTGATTGTTATTTCAAAGTGGGAGTTAAAAATTTTCCATTGTGCTGGAAGAATCATTGATTGTTAGCGGGGAACTTTTTACCTCTTTATTCTTTTTATTGAAATGTGATCTAAATCCGTTTGATTGAGTTTCAATAAACACAAGTCTGAAAGAAAAATGATTATTGATAGTCTAGATCTTAGGTTATGTTGGGATTTTATTTTTAAAATAAAACGATACAATTTTCTTTTAAACATATCAAACAACCATCTTCTCCAAATTGAGGATATTATGGGAGGCTACAAAATTAAGATTTATGATCATATGTTGGTGTTTTAGTATTTGGCAAGTTCACATGGTGAACTAATCTGCTTTTGCTTCATTAAGTATGCATGTTCATTCGAATTCAGCTTATATTGCTTTACATGATAAAGTATCCAGTTTGGTTAACTAAGTGTGCATTCCAACAACAATGGTCAATATTCTTTATGAGTAATGATACTCTTACATATAATAATACTTCACTTTCTACCGAAAGGCAACAGTAACTGCGTTTTGGGCTGAAAATATTAAACTTGCTTTGTTTGGCCAAGTTTCCAAACACCCCTTCATTGCCAAACACCCCTTCAATTTCACTTTGTCGTCCCCTTCAATTTCATCCATCAACAAACAGAGCCTCTTTCAAACAAAATCTGCAATTTGCACGTCGTCCCCTTCAATTCGTCCCTCAGCTTCCAGCACTCCGTCGTCGTGGGTTCACATTTTCGGCATTTCCTTGCTCCGGCAGCTCGTCGGCTGTCTCCAGCACCGTTTCATCACTCCTTTTAATCTTCGGCTTCTCAAAGACCGGTTAGCTAAAACTCACCTGATTCGGATCTGTCACACGTTTCATCACTCCTTTTCATCTTCGGCTTCTCAAGACCGGTTAGCTAAAGGTTCTCTCTTTTAACTCTATTTATTTTGTAATTTTTGTTTTTGGGTTTTTGTTTTGTTAATTTTTCTTTAGTAACTTTGATCTGCTTTGCTGAGTAATTTGAGGCCTGTTTGGATGGGTAAATTTTGTATTAGCTTAAATAAATAAAGGTTTCACCTTTGAGTTTAAATTAGAGGAATGACTATGCTGATGAAAAATTCATAAATTTATGTAATTTTCTCCCGAGTGGCAACAACAACTTGCATCACTGTTGGGTTGGTATTTTCAGAATTATTATTTGTGCTGATTGTTATTCAAAGTGGGAGTTAAAAATTTTCCATTGTGCTGGAAGAATCATGATTTGTTAGCGGGGAACTTTTAACCTCTTTATTCTTTTTATTGAAATGTGATCTAAATCCGTTTGATTGAGTTTCAAGAAACACAAGTCTGAAAGAAAAATGATTATTGATAGTCTAAGATCTTAGGTTATGTTTGGATTTTATTTTTAATATAAAAAGAGACAATTTTCTTTTAAACATATCAAACAACCATCTTCTCCAAATTGAGGATATGTTATGGGAGGCTATAAAATTAAGATTTATGATCATATGTTGGTATTTTAGTATTTGGCAAGTTCACATGGTGAACTAATTTGCTTTTGCTTCATTAAGTATGCATGTTCATTCGAATTCAGCTTATATTGCTTTACATGATAAAGTATCTAGTTTGGTTAACTAAGTGTGCATTCCAACAACAATGGTCAATATTCTTTATGAGTAATGATACTCTTACTTATAATAATACTTCACTTTCTACCGAACGGCAACAGTAACTGCGTTTTGGGCTGAAAAGATTAAACTTGCTTTTGTTTAACCAAGCTTCCAAACACCCCTTCAATTTCACCTTGTCGTCCCCTTCAATTTCAGCCATCAACAAACAGAGCCTCTTTCAAACAAAATCTGCAATTTGCACGTCGTCCCCTTCAATTCGTCCCTCAGCTTCCAGCACTCCGTCGTCGTGGGTTCACATTTTCGGCATTTCCTTGCTCCGGCAGCTCGTCGGCTGTCTCCAGCACCGTTTTATCACTCCTTTTAATCTTCGGCTTCTCAAAGACCGGTTAGCTAAAACTCACCTGATTCGGATCCTGTCACACGTTTCATCACTCCTTTTCATCTTCGGCTTCTCAAAGACCGGTTAGCTAAAGGTTCTCTCTTTTAACTCTATTTATTTTGTAATTTTTGTTTTTGGGTTTTTGTTTTGTTAAATTTTCCTTAGTAACTTTGATCTGCTTTGCTGAGTAATTTGGGGCCTGTTTGGATGGGTAAATTTGTATTAGCTTAACTAAATAAGGTTTGAACTTTGAGTTTAAATTAGAGGAATGACTATGCTGATGAAAAATTCATAAATTTATGTAATTTTCTCCCGAGTGGCAACAAAAAACTTGCATCACTGTTGGGTTGGTATTTTCAGAATATTATTTGTGCTGATTGTTATTTCAAAGGGAGTTAAAAATTTTCCATTGTGCTGGAAGAATCATTGATTTGTTAGCGGGGAACTTTTAACCTCTTGATTCTTTTTATTGAAATGTGATCTAAATCCGTTTTATTGAGTTTCAAGAAACACAAGTCTGAAAGAAAAATGATTATTGATAGTCTAAGATCTTAGGTTATGTTGGATTTTATTTTTAAAATATAAAAAGAGACAATTTTCTTTTAAACATATCAAACAACCATCTTCTCCAAATTGAGGATATGTTATGGGAGGCTATAAAATTAAGATTTATGATCATATGTGGTATTTTAGTATTTGGCAAGTTCACATGGTGAACTAATCTGCTTTTGCTTCATTAAGTATGCATGTTCATTCGAATTCAGCTTAAATTGCTTTACATGATAAAGTATCCAGTTTGGTTAACTAAGTGTGCATTCCAACAACAATGGTCAATATTCTTTATGAGTAATGATACTCTTACTTATAATAATACTTCACTTTCTACCGAAGGGCAACAGTAACTGCGTTTTGGGCTGAAAAGATTAAACTTGCTTTTGTTTAACCAAGCTTCCAAACACCCCTTCAATTTCACCTTGTCGTCCCCTTCAATTTCAGCCATCAACAAACAGAGCCTCTTTCAAACAAAATCTGCAATTTTCACTTCGTCCCCTTCAATTCGTCCCTCAGCTTCCAGCACTCCGTCGTCGTGGGTTCACATTTTCGGCATTTCCTTGCTCCAGCAGCTCGTCGGCTGTCTCCAGCACCGTTTCATCACTCCTTTTAATCTTCGGCTTCTCAAAGACCGGTTAGCTAAAACTCACCTGATTCGGATCCTGTCACACGTTTCATCACTCCTTTTCATCTTCGACTTCTCAAAGACCGGTTAGCTAAAGGTTCTCTCTTTTAACTCTATTTATTTTGTAATTTTTGTTTTTGAGTTTTTGTTTTGTTAAATTTTCTTTAGTAACTTTGATCTTCTTTGCTGAGTAATTTGGGGCCTGTTTGGATGGGTAAATTTTGTATTAGCTTAACTAAATAAATGTTTGAACTTTGAGTTTAAATTAGAGGAATGACTATGCTGATGAAAAATTCATAAATTTATGTAATTTTCTCCCGAGTGGCAACAACAACTTGCATCACTGTTGGGTTGGTATTTTCAGAATTATTATTTGTGCTGATGTTATTTCAAAGTGGGAGTTAAAATTTTCCATTGTGCTGGAAGAATCATTGATTTGTTAGCGGGGAACTTTTAACCTCTTGATTCCTTTTATTGAAATGTGATCTAAATCCGTTTGATTGAGTTTCAAGAAACACAAGTCTGAAAGAAAAATGATTATTGATAGTCTAAGATCTTAGGTTATGTTTGGATTTTATTTTTAAAATATAAAAAGAGACAATTTTCTTTTAAACATATCAAACAACCATCTTCTCCAAATTGAGGATATGTTATGGGAGGCTATAAAATTAAGATTTATGATCATATGTTGGTTATTTTAGTATTTGGCAAGTTCACATGGTGAACTAATCTGCTTTTGCTTCATTAAGTATGCATGTTCATTCGAATTCAGCTTATAGCTTAACATAAAAGTATCCAGTTTGGTTAACTAAGTGTGCATTCCAACAACAATGGTCAATATTCTTTATGAGTAATGATACTCTTACTTATAATAATACTTCACTTTCTACCGAACGGCAACAGTAACTGCGTTATGGGCTGAAAAGATTAAACTTGCTTTTGTTTAACCAAGTTTCCTAACACCCATTCATTGCCAAACACCCCTTCAATTTCACCTTGTCGTCCCCTTCAATTTCAGCAATCAACAAACAGAGCCTCTTTCAAACAAAATCTGCAATTATCACGTCGTCCCCTTCAATTCGTCCCTCAGCTTCCAGCACTCCGTCGTCGTGGGTTCACATTTTCGGCATTTCCTTGCTCCAGCAGCTCGTCGGCTGTCTCCAGCACCGTTTCATCACTCCTTTTAATCTTCGGCTTCTCAAAGACCGGTTAGCTAAAACTCACCTGATTCGGATCCTGTCACACGTTTCATCACTCCTTTTCATCTTCGGCTTCTCAAAGACCGGTTAGCTAAAGGTTCTCTCTTTTAACTCTATTTATTTTGTAATTTTTGTTTTTGGGTTTTTGTTTTTTTAAATTTTCTTTAGTAACTTTGATCTGCTTTGCTGAGTAATTTGGGGCCTGTTTGGATGGGTAAATTTTGTATTAGCTTAACTAAATAAAGGTTTGAACTTTGAGTTTAAATTAGAGGAATGACTATGCTGATGAAAAATTCATAAATTTATGTAATTTTCTCCCGAGTGGTAACAACAACTTGCATCACTGTTGGGTTGGTATTTTCAGAATTATTATTTGTGCTGATTGTTATTTCAAAGTGGGAGTTAAAATTTTCCATTGTACTGGAAGAATCATTGATTTGTTAGCGGGGAACTTTTAACTTCTTGATTCTTTTTATTGAAATGTGATCTAAATCCGTTTGATTGAGTTTCAAGAAAACAAGTCTGAAAGAAAAATGATTATTGATAGTCTAAGATCTTAGGTTATGTTTGGATTTTATTTTTAAATATAAAAAGAGACAATTTTCTTTTAAACATATCAAACAACCATCTTCTCCAAATTGATGATATGTTATGGGAGGCTATAAAATTAAGATTTATGATCATATGTTGGTATTTTAGTATTTGGCAAGTTCACATGGTGAACTAATCTGCTTTCGCTTCATTAAGTATGCATGTTCATTCGAATTCAGCTTATATTGCTTTACATGATAAAGTATCCAGTTTGGTTAACTAAGTGTGCATTCCAACAACAATGGTCAATATTCTTTATGAGTAATGATACTCTTACTTATAATAATACTTCACTTTCTACCGAAGGGCAACAGTAACTGCGTTTTGGGCTGAAAAGATTAAACTTGCTTTTGTTTAACCAAGTTTCCAAACACCCATTCATTGCCAAACACCCCTTCAATTTCACCTTGTCGTCCCCTTCAATTTCAGCAATCAACAAACAGAGCCTCTTTCAAACAAAATCTGCAATTTTCACGTCGTCCCTTTCAATTCGTCCCTCAGCTTCCAGCACTTCGTCGTCGTGGGTTCACATTTTCGGCATTTCCTTGCTCCAGCAGCTCGTCGGCTGTCTCCAGCACCGTTTCATCACTCCTTTTAATCTTCGGCTTCTCAAAGACCGGTTAGCTAAAACTCACCTGATTCGGATCCTGTCACACGTTTCATCACTCCTTTTCATCTTCCGCTTCTCAAAGACCGGTTAGCTAAAGGTTCTCTCTTTTAACTCTATTTATTTTGTAATTTTTGTTTTGTTAATTTTCTTTAGTAACTTTGATCTGCTTTGCTGAGTAATTTGGGGCCTGTTTGGATGGGTAAATTTTGTATTAGCTTAACTAAATAAAGGTTTGAACTTAAGTTTAAATTAGAGGAATGACTATGCTGATGAAAAATTCAGAAATTTATGTAATTTTCTCCCGAGTGGCAACAACAACTTGCATCACTGTTGGGTTGGTATTTTCAGAATTATTATTTGTGCTGATTGTTATTTCAAAGTGGGAGTTAAAAATTTTCCATTGTGCTGGAAGAATCATTGATTGTTAGCGGGGAACTTTTAACCTCTTGATTCTTTTTATTGAAATGTGATCTAAATCCGTTTGATTGAGTTTCAAGAAACACAAGTCTGAAAGAAAAATGATTATTGATAGTCTAAGATCTTAGGTTATGTTTGGATTTTATTTTAAAATATAAAAAGAGACAATTTTCTTTTAAACATATCAAACAACCATCTTCTCCAAATTGAGGATATGTTATGGGAGGCTATAAAATTAAGATTTATGATCATATGTTGGTATTTTAGTATTTGGCAAGTTCACATGGTGAACTAATCGGCTTTTGCTTCATTAAGTATGCATGTTCATTCGAATTCAGCTTATATTGCTTTACATGATAAAGTATCCAGTGTGGTTAACTAAGTGTGCATTCCAACAACAATGGTCAATATTCTTTATGAGTAATGATACTCTTACTTATAATAATACTTCACTTTCTACCGAACGGCAACAGTAACTGCGTTTTGGGCTGAAAAGATTAAACTTGCTTTTGTTTAACCAAGCTTCCAAACACCCCTTCAATTTCACCTTGTCGTCCCCTTCAATTTCAGCCATCAACAAACAGAGCCTCTTTCAAACAAAAATTGCAATTTGCACGTCGTCCCCTTCAATTCGTCCCTCAGCTTCCAGCACTCCGGCGTCATGGGTTCACATTTTCGGCATTTCCTTGCTCCAGCAGCTCGTCGGCTGTCTCCAACACCGTTTCATCACTCCTTTTAATCTTCGGCTTCTCAAAGACCGGTTAGCTAAAACTCACCTGATTCGGATCCTGTCACACGTTTCATCACTCCTTTTTCATCTTCGGCTTCTCAAAGACCGGTTAGCTAAATGTTCTCTCTTTTAACTCTATTTGTTTTGTAATTTTTGTTTTTGGGTTTTTGTTTTGTTAAATTTTCTTTAGTAACTTTGATCTGCTTTGCTGAGTAATTTGGGGCCTGTTTGGATGGGTAAATTTTGTATTAGCTTAACTAAATAAAGGTTTGAACTTTGAGTTTAAATTAGAGGAATGACTATGCTGATGAAAAATTCATAAATTTATGTAATTTTCTCCCGAGTGGCAACAACAACTTGCTTCACTGTTGGGTTGGTATTTTCAGAATTATTTGTGCTGATTGTTATTTCAAAGTGGGAGTTAAAAATTTTCCATTGTGCTGGAAGAATCATTGATTTGTTAGCGGGGAACTTTTAACCTCTTGATTCTTTTTATTGAAATGTGATCTAAATCCGTTTGATTGAGTTTCAAGAAACACAAGTCTGAAAGAAAAATGATTATTGATAGTCTAAGATCTTAGGTTATGTTTGGATTTTATTTTTAAAATATAAAAAGAGACAATTTTCTTTTAAACATATCAACCAACCATCTTCTCCAAATTGAGGATATGTTATGGGAGGCTATAAAATTAAGATTTATGATCATATGTTGGTATTTTAGTATTTGGCAAGTTCACATGGTGAACTAATCTGCTTTTGCTTCATTAAGTATGCATGTTCATTCGAATTCAGCTTATATTGCTTTACATGATAAAGTATCCAGTTTGGTTAACTAAGTGTGCATTCCAACAACAATGGTCAATATTCTTTATGAGTAATGATACTCTTACTTATAATAATACTTCACTTTCTACCGAAGGGCAACAATAACTGCGTTTTGGGCTGAAAAGATTAAACTTGCTTTTATTTAACCAAGTTTCCAAACACCCCTTCATTGCCAAACACCCCTTCAATTCACCTTGTCGTCCCCTTCAATTTCAGCCATCAACAAACAGAGCCTCTTTCAAACAAAATCTGCAATTTGCACGTCGTCCCCTTCAATTCGTCCCTCAGCTTCCAGCACTCCGTCGTCGGGGTTCACATTTTCGGCATTTCCTTGCTCCAGCAGCTCGTCGACTGTCTCCAGCCACCGTTTCATCGTTCCTTTTAATCTTCGGCTTCTCAAAGACCGGTTAGCTAAAACTCACCTGATTCGGATCCTGTCACACGTTCATCACTCCTTTTCATCTTCGGCTTCTCAAAGACCGGTTAGCTAAAGGTTCTCTCTTTTAACTCTATTTATTGTAATTTTTGTTTTTGGGTTTTTGTTTTGTTAAATTTTCTTTAGTAACTTTGATCTGCTTTGCTGAGTAATTTGGGGCCTGTTTGGATGGGTAAATTTTGTATTAGCTTAACTAAATAAAGGTTTGAACTTTGAGTTTAAATTAGAGGAATGACTATGCTGATGAAAAATTCATAAATTTATGTAATTTTCTCCCGAGTGGCAACAACAACTTGCATCACTGTTGGGTTGGTATTTTCAGAATTATTATTTGTGCTGATTGTTATTTCAAAGTGGGAGTTAAAAATTTTCCATTGTGCTGGAAGAATCATTGATTTGTTAGCGGGGAACTTTTAACCTCTTGATTCTTTTTATTGAAATGTGATCTAAATCCGTTTGATTGAGTTTCAAGAAATACAAGTCTGAAAGAAAAATGATTATTGATAGTCTAAGATCTTAGGTTATGTTTGGATTTTATTTTTAAAATAAAAAAGAGACAATTTTCTTTTAAACATATCAAAACAACCTCTTCTCCAAATTGAGGATATGTTATGAGAGGCTATAAAATTAAGATTTATGATCATATGTTGGTATTTTAGTATTTGGCAAGTTCATATGGTGAACTAATCTGCTCTTGCTTCATTAAGTATGCATGTTCATTCGAATTCAGCTTATATTGCTTTACATGATAAAGTATCCAGTTTGGTTAACTAAGTGTGCATTCCAACAACAATGGTCAATATTCTTTATAAGTGGAGTAAAAACATTTGATTTCTTTGTTGAAACAATGAAAATAGTTACCAGTTTGGCTAACTAAGTGTGCATTCCATGTAGTTGTTTATGAGGTAACCCAAATGTTTATTTCACACAAGAAATACTTCACCAAACATTGTATGAATATTAAATGTTCCAATACATAAAAGTTGTTGTTACTTCTTTACTTGAAGATTGTTGTGTTTATAATATATTTATTATGATGCATTTTGCAGTTGATTTGTAATCATAATGTCATCAAGCACAAGTGCACATTCAGTGGAACTGCGACGTTGCCGCAAATGCCCTAACGGATACCAAAAGTTATGGACTTCTAGTACATCACGGAATCCAAATCGAAAATTTTGGAAATGCAAGGATTGTCTGGCCTTTGACTTGAATGATGATGATCAATGGATGGAAGATCGAAAAGGCAACGACAGTAATAATGATTTTGTAATAGGTGAAATTCGAAAATTGAACGAAGAGATTATTCGTATTAGGGATTAACTAAGAAATCGAGAGATTAGTCTCATTCAAAAATATGCATCAGAAATAATTATTTTCCTATTACTTTGTATCATATTTATAATATGTTATTTTATTTAAGGAGAAATGTTGACGATGTATAATATGTTATTTTATTGAATAATTTTTTTTTGAACATACTTTGAACAAAGTCACTCTGGATTGAATTAACAAACAAAGCCAAACTAACGATTGAATTAACAAACAAACATAACATATAAAGTCTGGTAAATTGATTTAAGATAAAGTGGATTACATACAAACTATCTTTCGAACCCTCCATTTTCCAACTTCATCTACACATCCACACATTTTAGCATTGCAACCCATTTTTGAATTAGGGTGGGGCCTTAAAATATTACTCGATGTTGTTTTTGAAAACCCGCTTCACCCATTTTTTTTACTGCTTCTCCGAAGTACGGGAAACCCCTTTCGTTTACCATATTCTTTGTAATAATTAAACATCTCATTAGCATTATCAAAAACCATATCTGTCTTTGGATCATCATCGTGATTATCATCAATTTCATTATGGTGGACATCTACTCTCGCATCCTCTTCCAATTCAATGTCAAATTCTATATTTTTCATTGTCTGTCACCCCCTAAATTATGGATAAGACACATATATTTCACAGTTTTCTTAATTGCCTTGAAAACCAAATCAAAAATGGCCAAATATAACCACAAAGGGAAGATGAAACCATTGTTGTTGTTGTTGTTGTTGTTCCGTTAATTAAACAAAATAAACTGAAACTTAATCAATTTAAACAATTCATAGAAATGAATCCCTAGAACTAAAAGAATGAAGATGATCGAAGACGCGCTTGTATTTACAGAAATTAGTAGTGATATATTTTCAGTAACAGAAATACTAAGTACTCAAATTTCAAATTCAATCGAAATTCAGATCATCAATGCAAATGTCTTTTGTTATGTATATCCTACATATAGCAGTAGTGTAACAAGCAATAAATAAAAAAAATAAAACTTATAATGAGAGTATGATTTGTACAAAATTACCTAAAAACAAAACATATCATGTACAGAATGGTCTGAAATCAATGAGAAATCAGCTTGAAAAATCAAAATGCATTATAATGAGTGATGCAAGTTGAAAATACCACTCTGAAATAACAATCAGCAGAAATAATAATTCTGAAAATACCAACCCAGCAGTGATGCAAGTTGTTGTTGCCACTCGGGAGAAAATTACCTAAATTTATGAAATTTTCATCAGCATAGTCATTCCTCTAATTTAAACTCAAAGTTCAAACCTTTATTTAGTTAAGCTAATACAAAATTTACCCATCCAAACAGGCCCCAAATTACTCAGCAAAGCAGATCAAAGTTACTATAGAAAATTTAACAAAACAAAAATCCAAAAACAAAAATTACAAAATAAATAGAGTTAAAAGAGAGAACCTTTAGCTAACCGGTCTTTGAGAAGCCGAAGATGAAAAGGAGTGATGAAACGTGTGACAGGATCCGAATCGGGTGAGTTTTAGCTAACCGGTCTTTGAGAAGCTGAAGATTAAAAGGAGTGATGAAATGGTGCTGGAGACAGCCGACGAGCTGCTGGAGCAAGGAAATGCCGAAAATGTGAACCCACGACGATGGAGTGCTGGAAGATGAGGGACGAATTGAAGGGGATGACGTGCAAATTGCAGATTTTGTTTGAAAGGGGCTCTGTTTGTTGATTGCTGAAATTGAAGGGGACGACAAGGTGAAATTGAAGGGGTGTTTGGTAATGAAGGGGTGTTTGGCAATGAAGGGGTGTTTGGCAATGAAGGGGTGTTTGGCAACTTGGTTAAACAAAAGCAAGTTTAATCTTTTCAGCCCAAAACGCAGGTACTGTTGCCGTTCGGTAGAAAGTGGAGTATTATTATAAGTTAGAGTATCATTACTCTTGGCTCTATATCTTTATAACTTAAAATCAACACGAGCACATGGATGCAAAAACTATCATCTTATATATAAATGGGTTGCTTGATAATTCCGCTCGCTTGAAGAGATATGAGACCTCTAAGACCTTATTATGCTCTACTATGAAAGACGGATCACTAGAAAGTGATCACATGCTAAAAAATAATTAGATCAATTGAAAAATTATCCAATTTAGGATTTACAATGGATGGGGAAATATATTAGGATCTCATGTTTCATCATTATTAGACACCTTCAAATTGTTTATCATGAACTTTAATATGAATAAACTAGATGCAACCTTAGGGGATCTCCATAATATGATAAATGTTATGAGAAATATCTTAAAGCACAAAAATCTTATATGTTTCTTATATGGAATTTTTCTGAAAAGAAGAAGCTTTAAGAAGTAGGGGTGGGCTTCGGATTGAATCGAATCGGATTCGATCCGATTTGATCGAATTGAATCGGATTCGATCCGATTTGATCGGATCGAATCGGATCGGATCCGATTCGATTCTTTTATTCGATCGGACAGTCACAGATGGATTCGACGAATTTCGGATCGGATCGGATAAAAACCGTCGGATCAGATAAAAACCGATCCGATACGATCAGATCGGTTTTTTTTTAATTTTTTTTTAAAGCAAAACGACGTAGTTTTGCAGTGTCAGAAACGACGTCGTTTTGCATAAGTTAGGGTTCATTTTGGTTCGTCTCAACTCTCACGGTCTCATCTCAGTCTCAGACTATCACATTCACACACTTAATCACAGTATCACTTCTTCTTCTTCCTCGAATCTTCACTTTTTCTTCACCAAAAATCAGACTTCTACTATTCTTCATCATCCACTTCCTCGAATCAGCCACACACAACCAGAGACAGCTACTTCAAAGTTCAAATCTCAATATTCACTTCTTCTTCATCAAAAATCAGACTTCTACTCTTCTTCATCATCCACGCAGGTTTCATCAAGGATCAAGGTAATTAACTTCTTTCTCTACTTCATTGATTCATTCACTGGTTTTACCGTTTTAGTTTCTCTGGGTTTTTGGTTTTGGGTGTTTGATTTTCTTCGTAAGTTAGCTTACAATTCATTGATTATTATAATTTGATTAGTATTTAGTCTGATAGGGAGATTCAATTACTAGACCATTGGGTCTAACTGGCTCTGACAATTTACCATAAACCCAAAAGTTAAAGCTGATAGGTGAGCCGTGAGGATTCTGCATTAGCACCAATGGCCGATATAAAAATTGCCATTATGCTACCACAGTTAATTTAATTATAAAATAATGATGAAAATGATGTGTTGAATTTGTATATTTTTAAAGAAACTTCTAAACTACAAATCTTGATAGATACAGATGTTAAGAATTCGTTGTCATTTGATTAGTTAGGGTTCATTAGTACATGTTTTGGTAGAACCTCCTATGTGAGGGTGAAATTTATGCAGTCTTTTTATTAGGCGTGGGTGTTTGTACCTATAAATGGATTCAAAAACTCTAATGAGAATGAGATATGAAAGGGAAGTTTCTGCCATCTTATTCATTGGGCATGAGATTTGTACCTGTAAATGCACTCAAATACTCAAGTAAGTTGTGTTTATATAAGATCAAAGAAAAAATGAGAAGTTGCAGAGAACTTCTTCATCAAATACTCTAATCAGAATGATTCGAATTTGATGATGCAAGGGCAATGGTGATGTGACTTTCAATTTCAGATTATTGAACAAAATTCCCATCATTATTCATGAATCATATTAAAACCAGAAGTTGTTGAACTTGTTTTGCATGCTAGTAGTAACTAGTAATGAATGTGCTTCTAGTGCATCAGCTTGTTATAGTGATGTATGGCTACTGAAATCTTTTAAATCTTATGGTTTCACTTCAGCAATTCTACCTAAGTTCCTATGAAGAACCTTCACTGCAATTTTTACCCCCATTAGGAATAGGAATTGTATAGATTATCTATTAAATCGCTGCTTGGAACATTGTATTACATTTATTCATTTAATAAATTAGGAGACATTGTACGAATATCATATGTCTAAATTCTAATTGTCTATTTTATTTTTGTTGTAGATGAGTGGGTTTGAAAGCTCACCCTACAGTAGTGGGTCGGAATCAGATTCATTTGATGTACAATTAAGAGAACCAAGGAAACAGAAGAGAAAATTTCCCCCAAACTCCGAGAGACCGCCATTGTCAAAAAAACATGATTCATCGCCATCAATCACATCAGTAGCAAATAAAATAAGAAATAGAAGATCTGAAGTGTGGAAAGTTTTCCGCATGTGTGAAGATAATCAAGATAGGGTTGAATGTATGTATTGTCAGAAGACTTATGCTTGTAGTTCGAAGGATCGGTCAACAACCAACTTGAAGAGGCATATGGAGGCCTGTAAATCATATCTGGCTTATTGTGAAGCACAAGGTGTTTTGGTTGGGGTTGGTGAAGAGGGAGGCACAAGTGGAAATCTCTCCGTGAGAGATGGTCATTTCAATCAAGCAGCGTGTCGGAAAGTAGCTGTGAAGATGATCATTGTTGACGAGCTACCATTTAGATTTATAGAGAAAGAGGGTTTTCGACATTTCTGTAGTGTTGTCGTCCCTGTTTTGATGTCCCATCTCGTAGGACTATAACGAGAGATATCCTACAGTTGTTTCCTGATGAAAAAGTGATGTTGAAGAGTATTTTATCTGCGGGTTATCAGAGAGTTAGTTTGACCACCGACATATGGACGTCAATTCAAAATATTAATAACATGGTTATCACTGGACATTTTATAGACAATGATTGACAGTTGCATCGGCGAATCCTTAGCTTCTGTCCAATTAACAATCACAAAGGAGACACTATCGGAAGGTTAATAGAGTCTTGTTTACAACATTGGGGTATTGAGAGAATTTTTACTATAACTGTGGATAACGCCAGTGCCAATGCCGTAGCTATACAACAGTTGGTGAAGAAGATGAGGACGTGGAGGGGAGATGCATTGGTGCTTAATGGAGAGTATGTGCATATGCGGTGTTGTGCTCACATATTAAACTTAGTTGTGTCTGATGGTTTGAAACAAATGGATGACAACATTATAGCAATTCGAAATGCTGTTAAGTATGTGAGATGTTCTCTATCAAGATTGGAAGCATTTAAATCGGCGGTAGCACGTGAGAAGATTGAGAGCAAGGGCAGTGTCATCTTAGATGTTCCTACTAGGTGGAATTCCACCTACTTAATGTTGAATGCTGCATTAGACTTTCAGAAGGCCTTTGATCGAATGATTGATGATGATGGTCACTATGCTCCATATTTTAGAGATGATGAAAATGAGAGCAAAAGGTTGGGCCTCCTACAGATATAGATTGGGAGAAAGCTCAATACTTTGCTGATTTTTTGGAGATTTTTTATGATGCAGCGAATATGTTCAGTGCCTCATCCACCGTCACATCTTGTTTCACCTACAATGAGATTTGCAAGATTCATACAAGTTTGAAAAACCTGGCACGTAATGAACATCCTCTTTTGCATGACATGGCATTATCTATGAAGATGAAGTTTGATAAATATTGGGAGACCACTGCCAAAATCAATAAATTATTGATTGTGAGTACTATTCTTGATCCACGACGTAAGATGACATTTGCCTTTGTTTGCTTTGGTATTCTTTTTGATAATGATGATGTGAAGAAAGAGGAAATGAGAAAGTCTTCTAGAGATTTATTGAAGAGATTATACGATATGTATAATGATTGGTATGGCACAAATGGGTTGTTTTTTGACAGTGATGGATCAAGGGCTTTGGGTGTAACTGGTGTTGGTGGATATGGGTCTAGTGTTACACAATCTCAGCCATTTGTTAGACCGCGAGTACAAGATAGAGTGCGTAAGCGCAATACAAACGTTCAACCTGATGATCCATTTCAAGTTTTTCAGACTAGTCATGCAATGCATCAAGAGGATAGTACTGAGGTTGAAATGTATTTAATGGAACCCTATGAGATTAGTCGTGACCCTAGCTTTAGTGTTCTGATGTGGTGGAAAACAAATACTGGTAAGTATCCAATTTTGGCTAGGATTGCTCGTGATATTTTTGCAATGCCGGAATCGACTGTGGCATCTGAATCGGCATTTAGTACGGGCGGTCGTGTTCTTGACAGTTTTCGTAGCTCATTAACTCCCGTTATGGTCGAGGCTCTAATATGCACTCAAAATTGGATACATAATAGGCTTACAATTGACAAAACCAATGAAGTGGAAGCAATGTTATTGGAGGCAGAGTACTACGAAAAACTTGAGGAAAGTAAAAACAAAATTATTAATTACTTAATTAGTTTTTTAATTTTTATAATGAATACCATTAAATGCAAACTTACTAACTATGAATAATTTTTTATTTTATTTTATTTGAAGAATATCACAAGACACAAGTTACAATCTGAATCACAATCACCGGATCATGTCGTTGGCAACAGAGTTTGAGGCGAATTATCTTTGAAGGTACAATTTTGACAAAGTTATGTTTTTCTTTGATTATTTATTTGAATAAACATTTACTAGCTTAAAAAATAGGGGAACTTAAGGAAGTATTGAAGTAAGACCTTAGTAGCAAAGAAACAGTTTGTTCATTTATTTCCTCTTTTTACGATATAATGGTGCCTTTACGATATGAAATGGTTATATACTTATATTTTATATTTCAGAAACATTGTTTATTAATTTCCATCTTTTGCAGGCTCGATGTTGTTGTGCTGCTGGCGTGCTGGAAGAGGAAGGACACTGGGGATACTGGATAGTATTGTGGATTGATATTGTGGTCATGTTGGTTGTGTTGTGTGTACTCTCACTACTGTGTAGTGAAAATTTTGGCTTTTGTAGTTTTGTTGATCTTGACATCTTGTGGTATTGTTATGCGTAGTGTGTACTGTACTGTCAACTACTATTTTATTTTTCTTCATCTTGTGGTCATGTTGTTATTGTTATTGTTGTGTGTACTGTCAAAACTAGATTATGCTGGCAGTTTGTGTGGTCATGTTGTTATTGTTATTTTGTGGTCATGTTGTTATTACTGTCAATGACTACTAGATTATGCTGGCAGTTTGTGTGGTCATGTTGTTTCTGTTGGTTTATTCTAAGGTCCCAAGATCAAATCAAGACATGAAATAATGTGTGAACACACCAACGGAGGTAGCGGAATACTCACATTGATCGGTTATGTCGATTTGGAGACGATTCAAGCCCAAAAACGCACTGCCTTGTAAGCCTACTGCATGCAGTCCACTGCCTACAAAAACAGAAAATTGAGTGAGAAAACGGAGCTCCTAGCTTCGTCGGATGGATCCCGTCTCATGGTCGAACCTCCCTACCACCTTCGCAAGACTTGTAAGTGTGCTAGCACTTGATTTCTCACCATGAGAAACCACTCTTAGCTTCCCTATTGCTCACGTTTTTCTGGTTCAAAACCAGTGAGCATTGTGCCCATTTGGGCGTGAGAGAAGAGAGCATTTTGAGAGAGATGAAATGTTTTGTGTTAAGTTAAAATGATTTACCAAAAATCAATTTATATTTATGCCATAATATTTATTAAATTAATAATAAAATTATGACACAAAACATGCAATGGCTTAGAGTGTCAAACACTCAATTTCCATGCAATAACATTGAGTGCATTGTACACTATCTACATGCAATGCATTAGAATGACATGTGTCATGTGGGCCCCACACGTTTCCAAATGAAAGTGGGCCCACGTGCACTCACGCGTTCGGGTTCGATATTTCCGAAATACCGAGCTTACGTCGCGACGTTAATTCAATCGAATTTAAATAAATAATTGCGCCTGGCGAAATTATTATTTACGTCGCTAACGAATTAATTATAAATTAACTCGTTTGCCCGAATTAAAATCTAATTTTAATTCCGCGTCGAAATCTAATTTCGTTTAATATATCGAATATATTAATTCATCGATTAATTCCGAATTAATCGTTATCTCTCTCTAGACAATATTTTATCCCGGATAAAATATCTCCGTAATTAATCCTAGATTAATTTTCTCTCTCTTCTATTATAATCCCAGATTATTCAAGAGTGCGAGTTGTGCGTCATCGGTGGATTATCGGGAAGCGACCCATGAGATCCCCGGATAATCTGGCAGTAAATACGGTCGTCGGAGTATCCGAATCACGTACGTACCAAGTACTACGTTCTACCGATTTACGAGACAAGGTCGACTCCTAGCAAAGCACCAAGTCTTCCCAAGTTCTCCGGACATATTCATCAAAGAATATCTAGATCTGTATCAAGCGTAGTATACTAATGTATTGTGCATATCGGCCCAGTATCAGATAGTCACGTGTTAGGGCTGGGGCTGGATAAGTGTCTGCCCCGTCCGAAACACATATCGGATGTCTGGTAACTAGTCTCTATAATCGGATATTCATGACCTGGTCATAATATCACGATTGGATGCGCATCACTTAAGAGCACTAATACCGTATCCTGCGTGACATCATCTCCATTATGACTGGAGTGACACTTCCGTCTTGACATCACATCCATACACTACGATTCCTGATAAACCCAGAAGAGGTGAACACAGAACCAGTTAAGATCCCCCACCACCAAAACCAAAGTTTACCGATTGTCGTAAGTATTAGCGATGTAAGTCTCAGGTTAAGACTATACACACCTACCTTGATTTCGGCCTCCCATAGACACCTAGTCATAATACCAATGAGATTCCGAAGGGTCTATCCAGAGCGAAGCTGTTTCCCGTACCATCGGTGAAACACGACCTCCTATCGCACTTGCACAAGTATCCAATACTTATATATATGAGAACTATGCCGTTGTGCCCTCACAACGCGCACAAGTGCAATACTAGCCTATTCCGCATTATCGATGTCCAGTCTCGATAATACTACGGCTAGGGATATTTAATGATTAATCCTTCGTGGACTGATACTGTCTCATATCATCTCAATCCAGGAACTAATCATAGGGACCTCTCTTCATTTATATATCTATGGTGATCTAATCACAAAATGACGAGAGTGAAATTTCCTTGTTACATAGTTAATTTGCTACAACAACACAATGATCTGTGCAAATAGTGACGCTATGGGTCATATTATCCAACAGTTTCTACTCTAGTTCACCCCAATCTGTGCCAACTTGAGTTTCTACTCTAGTTCACCCCAATCTGTGCCAACAATAACATGAGTTTCTACTCTAGTTCACCCCAATCTGTGCCAACTTAATCCGAAATAATTTGTTATTGTTATTGTTGTGTGTACTGTCAAAACTAGATTATGCTGGCAGTTTGTGTGGTCATGTGTTATTGTTATCTTGTGTTCATGTTGTTATTATTGTCAATGACTACTAATAGGAGAATGATTGGGTTGCATGATGAATATATGAATATTCTGGAAGGTACGATAAAAGATTGTCAAACTTAGGATAAACGTATGTTTAAGTGAGTAAGTATCCTATTGCGCAGTTGACTTATGTGATGATGCAAATCCATGGCCATTTTAAGAGAATTCCAAGTTAGGATTATGATTAACCCTAAGTGATTGACTATTAGAGTAGACATATTCTATACTTTAAATCATCAGTGTGATATTGGATTGGGTGAAGTATCATATAGAAGTCTTTCACGGAAATGTTCTATTCCTTCTCATTTTGGAGTCATGGCACACTGTTAGGTGTTACTCAATATCCATGAGATACATTATTATTTTCAATAGAACATAATGACTCATTATTATTTTCAATACATTATTAGGATTGATTATATCATGTCAATTCTCATTTCCAACTTGAGAATGAACATAATGAGTCATTCACATAAAGTACACATGTTTTGATGATGTCATGGGGAATGATATAAAATATCTCTAAGATGTTTAGGAATAATTTCGGATTAAGTTGGCACAGATTGGGGTGAACTAGAGTAGAAACTCATGTTCCTAGGCACCATATAATTGGCTAACTGATTATGCTAATCGATAAACCTATTACATCGAATCAGTTAACTGATTAGATTTGGAATATATTGTGTTTCTAAGTTAAATAGGAAAGGAAAATTCAATTTTCTTTTGCTATAGGGTATCCTAATTATGGTAAAGATTGTAAAGGGATCAAATATTGATCTCATGATACCTTATTTAAGTTATTTTATTTGTCTTATAAGTTAGCTTACTTGTTTAAGGTAGTTTTATTCTATAATTGCACCAAACTTATATCTATTTCAACCATCTTGTTTGCTATTAGTTGTTCGGGCGGTTGTGGGACCCTTAGGATCGGATCGGTACCCCGCGCAGTGGAAGTGGGTCTAACCTATGGATATCAATCACGAGTGTATTTTTAAATAAGTTAATGAAATACTATATTCCATTATGAGTGTATAGGAAAATACCGGGACTGAATCGGAGTCCGAAAGCTCAGGAATGAGATAAAATAAAATTCGACGTGAGTCACACCCACACACGTGCATGTACTCGGCCGAGCGTGTAACATCCCCGATTCGGGAGACGTTACCGGCAGTGGATATGCCGTACTAACCCCATAAGCCTCTGACTTCCTAACCTTGAACATATACTAATAATCTTTTTCTTTACTTAATATCTTACGTATGTGACCGTAGACCAAGTTTAAAACATATCATATAGACTCAACATCAATGACTATACTTGATAACTCATACTTGAACAATGACAATTACAGACAAAGACTAATACATAACTTCTGACTGACTCTGACTGAGCTTTCATTTTTTATGACTTGGACTGGTGGACTCCGAACCCTAGTGACTGCATCAGTATCTGTCCTCCCGAGCTCGTCCTCCGAGAAAACCCGCAACCACAGAAAACTGGGAGTAGGGGGGTTAGATCGCTATTCGATCTAAGTGAGAGAACGAAAAATTGAAATACTGAAATAAAATCGTTAGGTTCTAAAATCAAGGTTTCAATGAATTAACTTATAGGAAAACTTTCTTTATGAAAACTTCACTTGAAACCTCTTTAGTAAAACTTATCTTTCTAAAATCTTCTTTTGAAAGTATGGTTTCTGAAAACTATTTCTGATCTCTGATTATCTGAAAATTATTTATTGAAAAATCTGATAGCTGTAAACTGCTCTATATCTGAAAACTTTGACGTATGGGGGCGTTACGTATTACCGTCCCCCATACACCTAACTGGAGCCAGTAGTGTAAATCCATGACTTTGGGGTGTTACGTATCGCCGTCCCCCAAATCATGCCACTATTGTCCCTGAAACTGGTGGTCTTGGGGCGTTACGTATCGCCGCCCCCATGCCACTCGGGGTACAGATCTATGCTACCCTCCAAGCTCTGAAACTAGGGTCTATGGGCGTTACATATCGCCGTCCCTATAGCCCTGATCTAGGATCTAGGGGCGTTATGTATCGACGTCCCCCCAGTCCTCTACATGTGCACATGTCTCTGTCCATCAATTCCAAACTGTAACAAGTTGCATACTGGGGTGAGTTTTTCCCGCATGCCCCGAAAGACATAAAACTCATGCTTTAAATCTCAAAAATGAATCAAATATTTTCTGAAAATATTTCATTCTTAATTAAAACTCAAATCATAACTATTTATGAAATGACTGTAATTATAAAACATTCTAACGCCCTAAAGTGTGAAAGTAAATCTGATATCAAAACTTAATAAACAAAACCAGATTGAGAAAAGAGGTACACTCACTATTTGGAATCCGGCTGGAGTTATACCGCTTCGTCGAAGGAAATGGTAACTCCTGTAATAGTCTTATTTTCTTGTGAATTTCTTCATTATTCCAAGGATACTATGCTCACTTGCTTCTTCTTTCTTCTTTCTTCTCTTTCTTCTTCTTATTTCTTTCTTTTTCCCCTTCTTTTCTCATTCTCCTCTCTCTCATTCTTTCTCTCTTCTACGTTTTCTCCTTCATTTTTGTTTCAAAATTGGGAATTTGTGAATAGTATTCCCTATATATAATAGGGGTCTTTTGATATTTGGAAACTTAGAGAAAATTGTAGAAGTGTGTGGAAAGTTTGGGATTTTTGCAATTGACCCCGAAATTATTATTCATCCAAATTTTAACTTGTGTTTTTGACCTATTTATGTTATGATTCTAGAAAAATGTTCAACACGGAAGTTGTAGGTCTCGATCTCAGATTTCCGGCGATATAAAATTCGTAGAAATCAGAGTTTGTATGAGAAAGTTACAGGCCAAAAACCTTAGTTTGTCCGGTAGTAAAACATCGTACAATTCGGTATCGGAACTTCGAAGAGTATCAATTGTCCCCCAAGGTCACTTCATGAGTGCGTACTGTTGGGACAGTTTTGGAACCCCTAGGGTCGGATTGGTGTCCCGCGCAGCGGAAAAATGGGTTTAACCTATAGATATCAATCATGAGTGTATTTTAAAATTATTTAATGAAATATTATATTCCATTACGAGTGTATAAGAAAAAACCAGGGTTGAATCGGAGTTCGAAAACTCCAGAACGAAGCAAAACAAAATCAGTGCGCATGACGCATGACGAGCGTGCTACAGTGCATGCGCACTGTAGCGCGAGCTAGGCATAAAAATTATTATTTTTTGTTTTAATTTTTTTCGGCTTTCCTAAACACTTTCAAAACACCCGAAATTAATTTTAACATTAAAACCAACATCAACACATTTTATAGAATAAAAATTAGATTTTTCAAAATATCAAATATTTTTACAAAACATGAATTTATTCTAAATACGCACTTGTTAAATTTTGAATCTAATCATAAACCAATTTTAGAATCCCATTAAGAAATGTCTCATGAACAATTATAGTTCACCTAAAGGTGGTCAAGTGATTTTAGAATGGTAGTCTTAGCTCTAAGCTTTTAATCTTGAGTTCTAAACTCTTATTAATTATTCCATGTCCAACATGGATATATTTGACCTAATTACAAGTATGTTGTGTTTATACTTCTAAAGTATCCTAACACAATTTATTAGCCTTATTTCAAAATTAAGTTATGTGATCATGCATCTAATACATTTTTCATAACTTAAGAGAATTTCAAACTTACCTAGCAGGCTTGAAGCAAAGATCCAATTTCCTTCTCTTTGTTGAAATGGTGGGAGAACTTCCAAAGTGTTGCAAGCTTTTCCTCAAGATACAACCTTGATTCTAATGCTAGCAAGCTTCACTTAAAGATTCAATCTTGATTTCTCCTAGATGAAATGTTATAGAGACCTCACAAGCTTCTCTAAACACTTCTCTAACTTAGACTAATTTTCTCTAAGAAATACTTGTTTATAGCTTTCACAACTTTTTACCTTGCTTAAGCTTAATTAAAATCTTCATAAAGCTTGCTATTTATAGCAAAACTTAGGTAATTTTTAATCAATAAATGTCTTATCAAGTATTAGGTATGCTTAATTAAATTCATCCAAATATTCATAATTAGGTATGACTAATCCCATTATCTACCACTTTGATTTAAATAAATTAAATCAAGACAATTTTTACTTAATGGATTTGTTCAATGTCTACCACTTTGATTTAATCCAATTAAATCAACACATATAGATTTATACCTACTTATACAAATGGAATACCAAAATATCCTCAAATGGTAGAGATATTTATGAATTTACAATTAAGCCCTTTTCAAAAGGTCAAAGTAAATAATCAATGTTATCCAAAACACTTGATTATCTTGGTTGATAATTATAATATCGAATATTATCTTTTATCAAAATTAATCGGCTACCCAAGTGCTCAACGAGTACACTTAATATTGGGACTCTCTAAATTCAGACACGTTCGTCATATAAGTCTAGCTAATATGTACGCAATTCGGCCACCTCCGAATTCACGAAGAACACGAACGACCTTTCCAAAATATAGAAATTGAGTTTATCACATATGTTTAAAAATCCTTCCGTCGTAGGCAATCCGAGTTGTGCTTAGGAAACATAGAATATACCGTCAAGTTTCCGAGACGCAAATCTTATGTCAACATATCCACGATTCTTCATAACTGATACGATCCACCCTAGGTGATCGACTTTGGCCAAAGCTTTAAGAATCGTGACTTTACTCACATGGATACCTAAACCTCTTATGGTACACATAGGGGCCGAATGATCCAATCTTGCTTCCCACTTGATTACTGAGTGCATCAATCCACACCCAACGAACATCTAGAGGCCAGACCATGAAAGGTTTCTGATATACATGGCATCAAAGTGGAGGATCTCACACAAAATCAATGCTATCATATAGTCAAAGGATTACATATGCTACTCGACTCGAGGAGATTTCTATTGACGGTGGTGTGTACTTCCAACTATTAGGAATCACCTATGAGTTATTCAGTATTCGCTTCAACGAATACCCACATGTCTATACAAGTTTCCAAAACTTATGGTACATAGGGGTAAACACCATTGAAACTCCAATTCCAATATATGACATGTGCTAGTCTTATAGGTTATAGGAATTCGAGTGTATTCCAAAACCAATGACTAGGAATATTTACTTTAAGAATAATTTACACATAGTGTCTAAACTATTCTAAGGTCGATGTCATTCTTAGCATATCTATACATCAATTTAATACGCGTAATGACAATACCATTATAAAGTATGAAATGGAAAATTTAGTTATTTTATAATAAATAATAAAATGTCCAAATCGGATTGGCACTCCAAGCACCAACTCTATCACGTATATGTTCAAAATAATTTATGTTATGAGTATTCGTCTCAGAATGAAACGGTAGTCGAAATTTATTGGTCGAAAAGGTTACCGGTCGTTACAGATCGAACATATTATGAAACTCTTCATATGAGGCTTGCATCGAATGATCACAAAGCCAACAAATGTACCGGTAAAGAATGTAGAATCAGATTTTGGCATGGCCTTTCATTATCATAATATCTTATCATTCTAAATATCAGATCTGGTTAATCATGTTCAAAAACATGAATGCTAACTGATCCTTTATCCTTGAGCGTAGCGTGAATAATTCATTAGACCTTCGATATATCTTATTTTCTTAATTTGTTTCGAACAACTCATTGAGTGTTCTCATAATGCTCCAAGTATTTAGTACATCTATGTATCTCATGCAAGTGTAATAGGAGGTTTTGTTTTACCGATGGTACGGGAAACAGCTTCGCTCTGGATAGACCCCATCGGAATTCCATTGGTAGTATGAATATGTGTCTATGGAATTCCGAAATCAGGGTAGGTGTATTTGGTCTTAACCTGAGAAAGCCCATTGTTGTAAGCCTATATTGGTCCAAGTTGTTTCCCAAAGCCCATACCCAAGAAAATATCTTACCAAAATGGCATCCTAACTCATCATTTGCCAACTCACGAAACGCTTGGACTCATAACTCCCCCTTATGGATCAGCCGTTTCTAGCATCCAATGGACGAATAATTAAATGTATTAAATATACACGCCTCTCAATTGCATATAAATATAGAGGTAATCTACAAGAGAAAGGAAGAAAAAGGCATTACAACCCTCAACTTAATCATTTTCTCCAGAACTCTCTGGACCTCTGACCCACCGCCCTCACGGTAATCAACAGAGATCAAGGTAGTTTCTGACCTTGCATATCTTCCTACTGCATTTATAGCTCGTTCACATTACTGAATTGAGCATCGGAGTGCCTACGACACCCCCACACCGGTGGGAAGACTCTCCACACTCATTCTACCTCTTGTCTTGCAGGATCGCTAGTGCCCACCATTTCTATGAAAAATCTCGATTGTGGACCTCGGTCGAAAACCAACGTCTACATTTGGCGCCCACCGTGGGGCTTTAGCGATTTATAGCAAACAAGCCTCCATTCAGTCTACGGGTCTTGCAAACATAACTATGGCTTTGAGCAGCGAGCAATCAGATCATCTAGCTAGCTAGTTAGCCATCTTCCAAGAACGACTGCGAGTTTTGGAAGAAGAAAATTCAGCCATGAAAAGTTCCAATACCGACCTCCAAAGACAGTTGGAACATATCTCATCCACCTCCAGACAAAGAGGAATCATGGACCCCCCCAATTGTCCATACCTTTGATCCAAATTGATGGAGACATTCAACAATGAAGCAGACGATATTCCTCCACCTGAATATCATCCAACTAATCAAGAAAAGAATCAACATATTCTGCCAGACGATCAGACACTGCATACTGCTTCATCCATGTGCATGGAGATTCATGAATTCAAGGAGGTAATTCTATCCAGCCTACCAGGTGTCAGGCTACCTCTGAAAAGAAGCAGATCAGGTACAATTTTGGATACTTTTTTCGTAGAAGCAATCAACTCACTCGAACTTCCACGAAAATTTAGTCCACCCGATATGAAGTTGTACGATGGATCAACTGACCCAGAGGACCATATAATTCACTACAAGTATAAGATATTGTCCACGGGCCTGGATCCGCATCAGAGGGAGGCTGACATGTGTAGAGGGTTCGGTGAGACATTGGTAGGCCCAACCCTCACATGGTTTATCAATCTACCATACCGATCGATCGGGTCCTACCAAGAATTGGCTGACAAGTTCGTGGAACACTTTGCTAGCGCTTACAAACTCAAGAAGACCACAGATGACCTCAACGCCATCCAACAACGGAGGGGAGAATCTCTACGAAACTACGTGAAGCGCTTCAATAAAGAAATCAATCGACGGTAGTGGAAGCCTTTGTTGGACAATTATGACCCATAACGTCACTATTTGTACAGATCATTGTGTTGTTGTACAAATTAACTATGTAACAAATGAGATTGCTCTCTTATCATTTGTGATTAGATCACCAAGATATATAAATGATAGGAGGTCCCTATGATTTGTTCCTGGATTGAGAATGATATGAGACAGTATCAGTCCACGAAGGATAAATCATCAATATCCCTAGTCAGAGTATTATCGAGATTGGACATCGATAAATGCGTAAAAGACTAGTATTACACTTGTGCGCATTGTGAGGGCACAACAACATAGTTCTCATATATTTGGGTATATGATACTCATGCAAGTGTAATAGGAGGTTTTGTTTTACCGATGGTACGGGAAACAGCTTCGCTCTGGATAGACCCCCTCAGAATTCCATTGGTAGTATGAATATGTGTCTATGAAATTCCGAAATCAGGGTAGGTGTATTTGGTCTTAACCTGAGACTTGCACCGCTAATACTTGCGACAATCAATATACTTTGGTTTTGGTCGTCCAGGGCTTTAACGGTTTCTGTGTACGCCTCTTCTGGGTATATCGAGAATCGTAGTGTGTTGGGTGTGATGTCAAGATGGAAGTATCACTCCAGTCATAGTGGAGATGATGTCACGTAGGATACGGGACGGTGCTCTTATTTGCTGCAGCTATCGGGATATTATGACTAGGTCATGTATCCGATTATAGAGACTAGTTACCAGACATCCGACATGTGCTTCGTACGGGGCAGACACAGTTCCAGCCCCAGGCCTAGCACGTGACAATCCGATAATGGATCGACATACGCAATACTACATATGCTACGCCTGATATAGATCCTATATTCCTGTAAGGATATTTCTGGAGAATTGGGTAGGCATGGCGCTTTGCTAGAAGCCAACCTTGTCTTGTAAATCAGGTACAAACGTAGTACTAGGTACTTACGTGTTTCAGATAGTCCGACCACCGAATTTACTGCCAACATATTGGGGATCTCATGGGTCGCTTCCCGAAGATTCACGATGACGTATGACTCGCACTTTAATTAATCTGGGATTAATAAGATGAGAGAGAAAATTAATCTGGGATTAATTACCGAGATATTTTATCTGGGATAAAATATCATTGAAAGAGAGATAACGATTAATTTGGAATTAATCGATAATTAATATATTCGATATATTAAACGAAATGGATTTCAACGCGGAATTAAAATTAGATTTTAATTCGGGCGAACGAGTTAATTTAAAATTAATTCGTTAGTGACGTGAATAGTAATTATGCTAGGAATGAATTTAATAAATTAGATTAATTACGACGCAATAGAAAATTCGTTAATTTGGAATTAGTGAACCGAGCCCGGATTATTTGCGAGCGCATTCGCATTTCAAATTTGAGTGCGGCACATAAGTCAAATCAAACGTCAAATCACTAGTCACATCAAGCGTCAAATCACATGTCACTTTGAGTGATGTGACAATTTGATTGATTGATGTGATTGATTGATGTAGTGGTTAATGACTTTAATGGTTTGACTTTTTTAAAGCCAAAATTGTGTATATGATTTGGAAAATCAATTACCAATTTTAATTAACACATTTTCTCTCCTCTATCTCTTCTCCTTCACGCCCTTGGGGCAGCCATTTTCTCTCATCTGGTTGCTCACTACCGTGAGCTATGGGAAGCAAAGTGTTTGATTTTTGTGGCAAAAATCAAGGTACTAGCACACAACAGGATCATGCGAAGGTGATAGGGAAGTCCACCCATAAGCTTGGAATCATTTGACAAAGCTTGGAGCTTGATGAAGATGATTGAAACCGAAAATGGAGGAGCCAATGCAGCTCACTGCCGAGAGGAACAGAAGGCAAAAATCAAATTTTTGTTCGTTGCTGTGTCCCTCAACCGCTCGATGTGAGTATTCCGCAACTCCGTGATGTATTCGCATGTTTATTTCTTGCTTGATAATCGATCCTCGGGGCCGTAGAAACTCCAACAATTATATCAGAGCCATTGAAAAGCATGAAATTTGATTAGGGCTTAAAATTTGGGTAAAATATTTTTGAGCATGATTTGAATAAATTGGATGTTTGAGTATGCTTAATACATGTTTAATTGAGGATTGAGATCAATTTGATTAAAAATTGTTTGGAACAAATTTCCCCAATTTATCTTGCTTGGCCGAGGTGTAGTGCCCTAATAAGTCTTGGATTTTTTGATTTTTGATCATTGGATGACTTGAATAAATCGGGATGTTGATTCAATATGATTGTGGATTCAATTGGATGGAAATCGAAATCGATTTAAAATCCCATACAAAAGCCGAGAGACTAGTGAAGCATGAATGGGTTTGATTTTTGATCAAAATGTGTTGGACACTAATTGATGTAATTGAGCATGATTAATTAGGCTAATTGGTGTTTTGGAAATGTTAATTGGGTAATTAATTGTGTTATACACTTTGTGTAATTAAATTGTGAAATTGGATTTTTTGGAATTTAATTATTTGGGCTTAAATTGGATTTGGGCTTGAAATGGTGTTATTGGGCTTGGTTGTACTAAGTTGGGTTTAGGCTAAATTGGTTGGATCCAATTGGGCCCAAAACCGCCTCCATAAAGCCCAAATGCGACTAATGGACCTTTAAAGTTTAATTGGGCCTAATGGGCCTAAATTGATTTCTAGGCTTATGGGGTAATTCCTGATTGGGCTTTGGTTATTGGGTTTGACGTGAGTTGACCAAAAGTCCACGCCTTAAGAAATTAATTAAAAGCCCATTGGACTTTAATTAAATCGACGTTGGACGTTAATCGGACTTTGAGACCCGTAACGATTAAATTTGGAATTTAAGTCGTAAAAGATTTATTAATAAAGTGTAATATTTAATTTGGAATTAAATAGCGAATTAGTATTAAATACAAATTGAATTGGATTTAATTATGTAGTTTAATTTAATTCGAGAATTAGTACTTTGAGTACTTATTGGCAAAACGAGTTCGACTCGAGCAAAATCAAATCGTTGTTTGAACATTGGATGGTCACTAATTATCAGATTAATTAATTGATTAGATTGATTGATAACATGCTTGTGTGAATATGGTTGCGATGCATGAATAATGTATATCGGATGGATATTAGATGGGTGGGGCAATTTAGAAATTGTTGTAATAAATTTAGAATTTATTAATTGGACCTGCGTGTCCAGCCTTATTACCTCATTTCTCAGTGTATTTCTCTTCTCACATATTCCCCTCAATGTAAATGAGGTTTCTTTAGAAGTGTAGTGTAACAGGTAGAAGTAAATACATGTGCTAGCGGGAGAGAGAAATAGAGAGATTTGATCTAGGATCAATGTGTAAAGTATCCATCCGCATATCATTATTATTTATTTTATCATATATGCTTTATTATGTTTTTAGAATGCATGTTTAAGGGTGTATGATGATGAGACCTTAACAAAGATAATAAATTGGTTGCCAATTTGCACGCGAAACCCTCACAAATATTAAACATTTTTCCTTCAATTGAGTGATTCTTACTCAAGATCCAAGACTGGCATTGGCTTGTTGGCCAAAGTCAAGGCCTTTGTCCGTCGAGGATGTGTTTGAATCACGAGAGCTTTTTTCCATATTGGTGTCTTGTCCAAGTTGTGGTTTGTTGGCCAAAGTCAAGACCACTTCTTGTCCATCGACATTGATTACGAAGCTTTCCATGGTCAATGGGTTCCGCTTAACTGGGATCACTAAGTTTGTTGTGCCAAAGCCAAGGCTTAGTTGATTCAGAGGAAAAAGGTTAGGCAATACATTGGATGTATTGGCATATATAAGATATATGTTTCGAACTTGGATGTCCCCATACTGGATCTAGGAATTGGATTGGATCCAATTGATCTTAGAGATCTACATAGTTAATTATCATACAATTTGTTGGCCAAAGTCAAGATTGTGTGATATTTAACGGGATCCTAGCCCGCTAGGAAACACGGTTTCCCGAGTACTCGACAGAGGGTTAGAGGCTCGCCGAAAAATAGTGGGAGGCAAGAATTGAATTTGCAATATTCGTTTAACTACTTGCCATACGCGCTCAAACAAATATCATTTGTCAAATAAATTTAAATGTTAGTTGGACTAATATTTGAATTGTTGTTTTAATTAATAGTTGGACTATATTCAAACTAATTCATTTATAATTGATTATATAATTAGATTATAATAATCTATATATTTGATTTAATTAATTATAGTTGATTAAATAGTTGGACTATAGAAATCATTATAATAAATAGTACCTTAATCGTTGATTAAATATTTGGACTATTAGAATAAAGATAAAATTGAAAGATTGTCATTTAAAACATAATCCTAGGGAAAAATGTATTTAAATGGTTTAATTTTCAAATTGGGAATATTTCAGGATGGTCCTGGAAACTAATAAGTTACTTTATTGATAAAATAACATATTAGGCCTAAGCCCGGAGTTAGCAAATAGTAGAGCATAATCTTTGGAAGATTTATGTAATGATAACTTTAGTGCTTAATCCATTAAGCTTGTCACAGTAGACTCCTTAATTTCTTAATCAAAACTAAGGATTAGATACTTAAAGTATGATAATGAAATTGAAGGATCTTCAAAGATCTATCTTTAGATCTAAGAAGTACTAAATTGCAATACATAACTCTTGGAGAGTTAATAGCTATTCTCAAGGAGACAAAGTCAAAATTTACAATAGGCAAGTAGCGTCTAGTCGCACCTTACTTCGATATTCTAGTTGGCCAAGGCTTGGCCAAAGGCTTCTGGAATGTGGAAATTGGGCAAAGGCAAAATCATTATAATCTTCTGGGAAGATAAATGACATATCCCAAAATGTCTGCCTTAATTGTAGCAAACAGTATCGCGGAAGCGTGACTGCCGTTTGGACAAGGCAGACATGAAGGAATTGAAGACGGGCAAGGCTCTAACTTCAAATATGTTTGTCATAAATATGTTCACAACTAGTATTAAAATTGGATTTTAGATACTTAGTGTGATACATAAATATGTATTGATGTTCAGAATCTGCTATTAGCAGGATACTGACTTCAATTGAGATTAATCTGCGAATCGGAAACGGGACGAAAGTCGCTGTTTTAATCATAGATACCTGAATTTAGGGACTACCCTCGGGTGTGTACCTAAATTTGGAAACTGTTATAATGTAACTAGTTTGACTAGAAACATTATCACTATATCAGTGTTTAACCCGCTGCGGGTGAACCTTTATATCCTAGAACACTAAAGTGTTTTATTATATAAAGATGATATTGAGATAAACACATTAGATGTGAATAACAGAATTTATATTTTGAATATAAATAAATCTCAAACATAAACATGACAAACAAATAGCTCAAACTGATTTGATCAGAAGAAACATATTATGGCATTGTTTTCTAGGACACAATTAAAATAAGAATCGTATATCCACACTTTTGAAGAGTGGGTACTCGGACTGATTTGATTCTATTCAAATAAAGTCTACGAATCTAGTTAATTGGGCAAAGTGCCTAAAACACATTTACTTGGTAAAAGTGTAAATGCCACCGATCTGATAACCATAGTTCATAGTGACGTAAGTGGGCCCATGTCTAGCTAGGCTAGAGGTGGATATGAATATTTCGTGACCTTTACGGATGTGGCATCGCGTTATGGTTATGTGTTTCTTTTGAAGAACACAAATCCGAAACTTTTACAGTTTCGACACGAAAAAGACAAACAGATCGGCTAAAATATTAAACCATCACGGTAAGACCGTAATGGAAAATACTTAAGCAATAAGTTTCTCAAATACATGAAAGAGTATAGTATTCTTTCAATGAGGACTCCTTCCGGAACACGTCAATTTGACGGTGTTGTAGGCACTGCATTTTTGCATATAAGTCCCGATGATGAGTCTCGTATGGAGACACTACCTCTTTGATTGTGAAAGCCGCGAGAAACGGACGGCGGAAGGGCAAAGTTGGAAATTAGCATTTGGTCGGATTTAACTCGCTTGTTTCGCTTGTTGGACCTCTATTTTAAAACACACCAAACCCATTAAATCACATCTCACAAATTAAATAATTAAAACATTTAAAATACATGTCACAAATTAAATTAAATTAAAATTAAATTGAATTAAATTAAATTTAATTAAAACCAATTATAGCTAATTAAATTAAATTCACAAATTAAATTAAAACAAATCCAAAATTAAATAAATCACACACCTAATTTGAATAATTTCTTGCCTTAAATAATTAAAATTAAACACACATAAATTAATTGATTTCTTTCCTTTCAAATAAACAATGTAGAAACCCTAACCCTACCCTCACACTATATAAACAAACTAAACCCTAAATCCCCCTGGAGATACACGGCACAAACCAAAAAGAAACAATAAACCCTAACCTACACGCCTCCTCTCTCACCCACTCTCACGGCAAGAAGAAACAAAACCCTAAGGACCCTAAAGCAGATCACTCAACCCTTGTCTCTCATCTCCTAACCCTGAGCAGCAATCAATCACCAATTCACGTCACAGATCAAGCACGCCCCTGCCATTGCCTCCATTCACGGCTCTCCACTACGATGCCCACGTAAAACAAATCTTCACCATCCATCCAAAAAACGCCCCTTACAAGCCCTCTCACCAGTAGCCAAACAAAGCCAGATTAAATAACCTTCAAAGACACCTGCTCAACGCATACCCTCAGCCTTCACGATCGCACGCTACACAAGCTTCCACGACTAAACCTAGCACCCAGCCTTCACGCCAACTCTTCACGCTCAACTCATCAAGAAACGCCATAACCCCTCGCCACTGCAACGCGCAACACTCACTGCCAAGCCCCATGTACGTGAACCATCAAACCCTTAATCCCCATCAGGCAACACATGCCACGACAACTTTGACAAACCAACACATGCCCCTCTCCACATAAACCCACGTATGACCTTGCTCATCGCACAACCCTTAATCCACTAACAAAACCACCACCGCCCCTTACTAAACTGCCACATACGAAGCCAGCTACACACATCACGTGAAGCCTCAACCGAAAATAAAGTAACCTTAAGCCTGCCAGCTCACTCACGCACCTTCACGTTGAAAGCAAACCCTTTACTCCACTCACATAGCAATGCAGCAGCCATCAGACCTCACGCAAGTGAACCCTACAAATCAACGCATGAATAAGCCCTCTGACCAGCCTTCACTCATCCAAACAGCCTCAAATTCACGCATAAATCCCTCTCAAAATAGCCTCAAATATGCACAAAGCAAGCCACAAATAACACCCATCCTGCCCCGAACCGTGAGCAACAAACCACCAAAATATAGCCCAGTAGGCTCCCCTATTATCAACGAATATCTGCCCAGTGAACTGCCCTCTTACCACCGAAAAAAATACCCATAAATCAGCTCCATAACAGCCCCGAATACAGTCCCCAGAAATCCCAAAACAGTCCCATAAATAACCCCGAGACAGCGACCGAAATAGACACATAACAGCAGTAAAAAACGTCAAAAACAGTGAACACAGCAGCCCGAAACAGTGAGACAGCGAATGATAACTTTGAACCAGTGAACCGGAAAAGTTGTGGAGCATAAACCCTTCCGACGGCCGTGTAACACGCTTTCGTGAGACGACAAAAGAGGTTAGACCTGAGGGCACCTTCTTTATTTATTATCTTTCGTGTCTTATTTATTTTGATATATTATCGCATGAGAGTCGTTTGTTGAGGCATGATGTGAATGTTGGATGAGCGGAATATGTGTTCCCTTTTGTGGTATATAGGATGGAAACCCGGACGTAAATTCCGTAGCCTAATCCGAATGGACGGTAGTGCGGTTTGTACTCAGGATACAACGCCACGTACCACTTAAGAGACACGTATTTCGTCTCATCCAAACTTGTGTTTGAGCATGTTGTAGTTCGTAGGTTATTTATTTATTAATTAAAGCATGATTTAGCTTAGTTTATTATTTAAGCATGATTTAGTCGATAGGAGTTTCTTTATTTATGCATGATTAGGTTGTTTTCATATTAGGGATTTAATATCTATTTATGCTAAAATTCTTATTTATTTTCCGCATTAGATAATTGAGCATGCTTGTGTGATGATTGCATGTTATTGCGTGTTTGCCATTATGACAACTTATTTTGAAGTATGTGAATTTAGATATAGGTTTTATTATTAGTATGTATGTGGACTTAGGCGTAGGCTACCTTTGAGCATACATGTTGAGTAGACTCGGTTAGTTTATTGCACAAATCATATCATCACAAGTGACATAAGTAAGGGACCATTCCGAACCCAACGGTTTGAGGTCTTCCCTTGCGAGGGGTGAGTGCGGCCTTAAATCTTTGTCCCGGTTCACACCGGGTGGCGACTCCATGCTATTACGTACTCCCAACTAGGCCGCGAGCCTGGAACAGCGTCGTCAAGTTCTGTGTCCTACAGTCTGGCGACTCCACTGGTGATAGAGAATCGGCCCCGAAATCATGTCTTGTGATGTGTATAATTTGTGCATTAGTTGACCGTTTCTATAGTGGGTTGAAGGGGTTTAGATAAAGGCATTGTCAACGTGAGCCTTCGTCAGCGAGAGCCTTTGTCCGCACTCCCGTAAACCCACATGTGAACCTTAGTCGTAGAACTAGTAGAAATTATTTTTTTATGTTGATATTTTGGACCGTCGTCATTTGGATCCAATTGGACCTTTTTTCAAAAGATGTGAACTTGCTGGGCCATTTAAACTGGGACGAGTTCGTGTCCTTGACAGTTAGGCCAAAAGCTTCTAAAATGTCGGTGGGACATTTTATGTTTGGGCCTATTATCATTTGAAGTTGTTTAACCATGTTATCGCAAAGTGTAAACCTGTTGGGCCTTTTCAACTGGGACAAGTTTGCACCGCGCAATAGTATGATTGGATACTTTAAAATGATAATAGGCCAACTAGTGTGAAAATTCTTAAATGGGCTTATATATTACATACATTGCACGTATCACATGCATCTCATGCATACACGCATCATGTTAACCCCGTGTCTTAAAAGCCATCATAGATATTCGTTGGGTTAGAGAAGAAAAAAAGGGTTTGTCAAGAGGAGTTTAGCAAACATGGATATCGTGTAAAAGGAAACCGAGGAACAGAGAACCTTACGGAAAAGATAGAAAGACATTGGGGGGGCCTTCATAAAAAAAGAAAAGGAAAAAAAAAGAGAAAAAAAAGAAAAAAAAAAGAAAAAAAATTTTTTTGTTTGTTTTTAGTCCTTGATAGTTAGACATAAGCCCGATGATGAAATTGATTACTTTAGGGTGAAACCTTAGAAACGATAAACCCTTGACGTGCTTTATCTGATAATTGAGTAATTGATCTATGTTAGACTCGTAAACACTTGATTATAGTTCTTAGCAGTGAAAACCTGAGTAGTTAGCACAGTGACTAGTCGAAGAAATTGTAGGTTGGTGAATGACCGTTTGCTTCGATGTCTATCTTGATTTGCTTATGTTATGATGTGTGGTATGGTTGAAAATGAAAGAAAAGTCTCTAAAGAAAAGAATAGACCAGCTATAACCGATAAGCGTGAAGCTACCCATGGGAGAGTATTAGGACCACCATGAGGAGAAATGCTACCTTAAAGGGTAGGTGTGTCAAAGAAAAGAAAAAAATGAGAGACAAAGGAAAAGAAAAATTAAATCATACCACATTGAGCACGAAAAAGCAATTACGGATTATAATTGAGACATCTAGGTTGGTTTGACCCATCGATCCCGATTTTTGAAACGAAATCATTGAGTTGTCTTGCTTAAGGATCAAGCTGTGAAAAAACCTTTGCACACACACACTTTGAGTTTGGTTTAGATCATTTATTCAAAGACTTTGATTTAAGTTGCATTGAGTGTTTTGTAGGTTCTCTGGTTTCATTACTGGGCATTCTTTGAGGACGATAATATGTATAATTATTGGGACTATTTCGTAGCATGTAATATAATATGATGATAAGGAAGGCCCCACCATGTGGTTCATCTTGACCAAGTACAAACAGCGGAGAGCAGAAAGGTAAACCAAGACTGGGGGCGACCAGTCTCCCACATCGCGAATCAGGGACATAACAAGATATTGAGCCATGAGACCAGAGAGAAGGCCGAGCAATCACCTGGAGAACTGGCGGAAAACCACCCAACGGGATATGAAATTCATCCATGCATGCATGCATACATGTAACGCACTTGCATTCTTTTTGTGTTTCGTTTTCTTTGTATTCACAGGTTTCAATGGAGAAAAAAAAGAAAGCGGCAAATGCAAGCCAACCAGAAGCAGCAACAGTACAATGTCATCAGTATCAGGAATGAATCAGAATCAGTATCAGTCTCAGGAATGAATCAGACTCAGTATCAGTTTGGGGTGAGGCCCACATCACTCTGGGGGTGAGGCCCACATCGTTATCAGAATCAGTCTTGTCGGGTATGGCACCCTGGGGGCGAGGCCCACATTATTATCAGTATCAGTGTTGCCAGGTATGGCACTATGGGGGCGAGGCCCACATTACTTCATTATCAGTCTTGCAGGGTATGACACTTTGGGGGCGAGGCCTACATCATTATCAGAATCAGTCTTGTCGGGTATGGCACTCTGGGGACAAAGCCCACACCTTTATCAGAATCAGTCTTGCCGGGTATGGCACTCTGGGGGCGAGGCCCACATTAGCGTCAATAGCAGTTCTGCCGGGTATAGCACTCTGGGGGAGAAGCCACATTAGTTCAGAATCTATCTGGCCGAGTATGGCACTCTGAGGGCGAGGCCCACTTTAGTTCAATATCAGTTTTGTCGAGAATGATAATCCGAGAATGGAGTAAGGCCTGATGATGAACAAAACGAGAATGGTAATCGGAGAATGGAGCAGTGTTCGAGAATGGACAAGCCGAGAATTGCAATCCGAGAATGGAGTAGAGTTCGAGAATGAACAAGCTGAGAATGACGATCCGAGAATGGAGCAGAGTTCGAGAATGAACAAGTCGGGAATGGCACTCCGAGAATGGAAACATAGTTCGAGAATGAACAAGCCGGGAATGGCACTCCAAGAATGCAAACACAGTTCATGAATGAACAAGCCGGGAATGACACTCCAAGAATGGAAACACAGGTTCGGGAATAAACAAGTCGGGAATGGCACTCCGAGAATGGAGTAAGGTTCGGGAATAGACCACATCATGGTAACTGTTCGGGAATTGACCACCTCACAACACGGTTCGAGAATAAACCATCACATCAGTATCAGCTTAGGGGTGAGTCCCACATCAGTATCGGTTCGGGGGCGAGGCCCGCATCAGTATCAGCTTGGGGGGTGAGTCACACATCAGTATCAGTATGGGGGCGAGGCCCATATCAGTATCAGTATGGGGCGAGGCCCATGTCAGTATCAGTTTGGGGCGAGGCCTATATCAGTATCAGTGTGAGGGCGAGACCCATATTAGCATCAGTATCAGTATGGGGGCGAGGCCCATATCAGTATCAGTATTGGCGAGGCCCAGTCAGTATCGTTTCGGGCGAGGCCCATATCAGTATCAGTCTGAGGGCGAGGCCCATATTAGCATCAGTATCAGCATGGGGGTGAGGCCCACAGTATCAGCAGTTTCGGGAATGGATCCCAGGGTTGAGGCCCGTGTCAACACTTGTTTCGGGGATGAGTCCCATGGTTGAGGCCCACATCGGTATCAATTTCGGTGATGAGTCCCAGGGTTGAGGCCCACATCAGTATCAATTTGAGGATGGAGCATGGGTCGAGGCCCACATAAATATAAGTCTGAGGGCGAGGCCCACATCTGCATCAGTTTGGGGCGAGGCCCACATCAGTATCAGTTTGAGGGCGAGGCCCACATCAACATCAGTTTAGGGCAAGGCCCACATTAGCGTCAGTCTGGGGGCGAGGCCCACATCAGCATCAGTCTGGGGGCGAGGCCCACATCAGTATCAGTTTTGAGGGTGAGGCCCACATCAGTACCAGTTCAGGGTCGAGGACCCACCACATCATCAGCTCGAGGGCGAGGTCCATATGTGTCAGCGGTGTTGGGTCGAGGTGCCCCCGTTGTCGGTTGTAGTTCCGGGTCGAGGTGCCCAGGGTCGAGGTACCCACTACATCATCAGTTCGAGGGCGAGGTCCCTATTGTCAGCGGTGTTGGGTCGAGGTGCTCCCGTTTTCGGTTGTAGTTCCGGGTCGAGGTGCCCACTACATCATCAGTTCGAGGGCGAGATCCCTATTGTCAGCGGTGTTGGGTCGAGGTGCCCCTATTGTCTGTTGTAGTTCGGGTCGAGGTGCCCACTTCATCATCAGTTCGAGGGCGAGGTCCCTATTGTCAGCGGTGTTGGGTCGAGGTGCCCCCATTGTCAGTTGTAGTTCCGGGTCGAGGTGTCTAGGGTCGAGGTGCCCACTACATCATCATTTCGAGGGCGAGGTCCCTATTGTCAGCGGTGTTGGGTCGAGGTGCCCAGGGTCGAGGTGCCCCCGTTGTCGGTTGTAGTTCTGGGTCGAGGTGCCCACTACATCATCAATTCGAGGGCGAGGTCCCTATTGTCAGCGGTGTTGGGTCGAGGTGCCCAGGGTCGAGGTGCCCACTACATCATCAGTTCGTGGGCGAGGCCCACTTTTGTCAGCGGTATTGGGTCGAGGTGCCCAGGGTCGAACTGCCCCCGTTGTCGGTTGCAGTTCCGAGATGTGTCCCAGGGTCGAGGGCCCACTGCATCATCAGCACAGTTCACATTCGGTGGTTCGGGAACAAAGCCCAGAGGTCGAGGCACCTCGCCACCATATCAACTCAGTTCGAAGCAACATGCAAGTCTGGTGGCAGCTGGCGAGCCAGGTAAGTAAAAATGCATTGCACGTACTTTGATAGGATTGTCATTGTCACACACTGCACAAGTCCCATCAAAGTGGGGGCAACTGTAGGCACTGCATTTTTGCATATAAGTCCCGATGATGAGTCTCGTATGGAGACACTACCTCTTTGATTGTGAAAGCCGCGGGAAACGGACGTCGGAAGGGCAAAGTTGGAAATTAGCATCTGGTCGGATTTAACTCGCTTGTTTCGCTTCGGGTTCGCTTGTTGGACCTCTATTTTAAAACACTCCAAACCCATTAAATCACATCTCACAAATTAAATAATTAAAACATTTAAAATACATGTCACAAATTAAATTAAATTAAAATTAAATTAAATTAAATTAAATTAAATTAAAACCAATTATAACTAATTAAATTAAATTCACAAATTAAATTAAAACAAATCCAAAATTAAATAAATCACTCACCTAATTTGAATAATTTCTTGCCTTAAATAATTAAAATTAAACACACACATAAATTAATTGATTTCTTTCCTTTCAAATAAACAATGTAGAAACCGTAACCCTACCCTCACACTATATAAACAAACTAAACCCTAAATCCCCCTGGAGATACACGACACAAACCAAAAAGAAACAATAAACCCTAACCTACACGCCTCCTCTCTCACCCACTCTCACGACAAGAAGAAACAAAACCCTAAGGACCCTAAAGCAGACCACTCAACCCTTGTCTCTCATCTCCCAACCCTCAGCAGCAATCAATCACCAATTCACGTCACAGATCAAGCACGCCCCTGCCCTTGCCTCCATTCACGGCTCTCCACTATGATGCCCACGTAAAACAAATCTTCACCAGCCATCCAAAAAATGCCCCTTACCAGCCCTCTCACCAGTCGCCAAACAAAGCCACATTAAATAACCTTCAAAGACACCTTCTCAACGCACACCCTCAGCCTTCACGATCGCACGCTACACAAACTTCCACGCCTAAACCTAGCACCCAGCCTTCACCCCAACTCTTCACGCTCAACTCATCAACAAACGCCATAACCCCTCACCACTGCAACGCCCAACACTCACTGCCAAGCCCCCTGTACGTGAACCATCAAACCCTTAATCCCCATCACGCAACACAAGCCACGACAACTTTGACAAACCAACACATGCCCCTCTCCACATAAACCCATGCATGACCTTGCTCATCGCACAACCCTTAAGCCACTAACAAAACCACCGCTGCCCCTTACTAAACTGCCACATACGAAGCCACCTACACACATCACGTGAAGCCTCAACCGAAAATAAAGTAACCTTAAGCCTGCCAGCTCACTCACGCACCTTCACGTTGAAAGCAAACCCTTTACTCCACTCACATAGCAATGCAGCAGCCATCAGACCTCACGCAAGTGAACCCCACAAATCAACGCATGAATAAGCCCTCTGACCAGCCTTCACTCATCCAAACAGCCTCAACTTCACGCATAAAGCCCTCTCAAAATAGCCTCAAATATGCACAAAACAAGCCACAAATAACACCCATCCAGCCTCCGAACCGTGAGCAACAAACCACCGAAAAATAGCCCAGTAAGCTCCCCTATTATCAACGAAAATCTGCCCAGTGAACTGCCCTCTTACCACAGAAAAATACCCATAAATCAGCTCCATAACAGCCCCGAATACAGTCCCCAGAAATCCAAAACAGTCCCATAAATAACCCCGAGACAGTGACTGAAATAGACACGTAACAGCAGCAAAAAATGTCAAAAACAGTGAACACAACAGCCCGAAACAGCGAGACAACGAAGGATAACTTTGAACCGGTGAACCGGAAAAGTTGTGGAGCATAAACCCTTCCGACGGCCGTGTAACACGCTTTCGTGAGACGACAAAGGAGGTTAGACCTGAGGGCACCTTCTTTATTTATTATCTTTCGTGTCTTATTTATTTTGATATATTATCGCATGAGAGTCGTTTGTTGAGGCATGATGTGAATGTTGGATGAGCGGAATATGTGTTCCCTTTTGTGGTATATAGGATGGAAACCCGGACGTAAATTCCGTAGCCGAATCCGAATGGACGGTAGTGCGGTTTGTACTCGGGATACAACGCCATGTACCACTTAAGAGACACATATTTCGTCTTATCCAAACTTGTGTTTGAGCATGTTGTAGTTCGTAGGTTATTTATTTATTAATTAAAGCATGATTTAGCTTAGTTTATTATTTAAGCATGATTTAGTCGATAGGAATTTCTTTATTTATGCATGATTAGGTTGTTTTCATATTAGGGATTTAATGTCTATTTATGCTAAAATTCTTATTTATTTTCCGCATTAAATAATTGAGCATGCTTGTGTGATGATTGCATGTTATTGCGTGTTTGCCGTTATGACAACTTATTTTGAAGTATGCGAATTTAGATATAGGTTTTATTATTAGTATGCATGTAGACTTAGGCGTAGGCTACCTTTGAGCATACATGTTGAGTAGACTCGGTTAGTTTATTGCACAAATCATATCATCACAAGTGACATAAGTAAGGGACCATTCCGAACCCAACGGTTTGAGGTCTTCCCTTGTGAGGGGTGAGTGCGGCCTTAAATCTTTGTCCCGGTTCACACCGGGTGGCGACTCCATGCTATTACATACTCCCAACTAGGCCGCGAGCCTGGAACAGCGTCGTCAAGTTCTGTGTCCTACAGGTGTGTCCGAACAGAGATAAACCGAATTATGTTAGACATGATAAGGCGAATCATGAGTCGCTCTGAGCTACCATTTCCTTCAACAGGATAAGCATAAATAGTGCAGAACTTATTTAGAATAAGGTTCCATAAAAATCTGTTATTAGATATGAACAAGAAAGAAATCGGGTTTCTCCTTCCTGTAAATTTGGGTATGCTAGGCATATGTTTGGATGATACCAAACTAAAACCCAAATTGGATAAGTGCCAATTGAAGGTTATCATAGGGATACCAAAGTATAGTACTTATACTACTCACGAGAGAACAATTTAATTGTTGCTCACCATACGGTTTTCCTAAGAGGAATACCGATATGCAGTGGGAAGTGGGAGGATAGTAAGACTCGATGAAAATTGGAGTAATACTATTATAGGCACCGATTCCTTAATGGAACATAAATAGTTCATCAAGGATGAAACTATACCAGTAATCTTCGAATACACAAAAACCGCGTTGGTCGGAGAGAGTCAGAAAACAACCTGGGGTATGGGTTTCTGATCTCACCTCATAAAGATGTCTATCTTATTGAGGAATACCAACTGACTACGTATGAGTAAGTGATACAAGGTATCAACTCCCTATTATGGCAAAGTGCCATGAGTCCGAAATGGATTCCATGTATACCAACAAGTTTGGATACTAGTTGATGTATCGCAAGGCATTGTGCCTACTGGTACCATATAAGTCTTCAAGGAAGACATACATGGTAGGCAACATACTAACGTACAAAGCTAGGTTTTTAGCGGAAAGGTATCGTTATCAACATTGTGTCGATTACGATTCAACCTTTTACCTATTGCCACGGTAAATCCATTTGGATAATGCTTGCTAACGCTGCATGTTTCATTTATGAAATATGACAGCTGAACGGGAAAATCATTTTCCTGAAAAGGAAACCTTTTGGAGGATGTTTAAAACATCCTGTCGGTTTTGTTGTACCAAAACTAGCAAACAAGGTTTGTAGGTTATTCGATCCATGTTTGGATTGATGCAAGCATTAGGTTCTTAGAATTATCATTTTGAAGTAATCATAATGGTTTATGATTTAATTCAAAATGAAATGATTCTTGTGTGTATAAGAGGGTTAATGGGAGTGCACTGACAGTGGCTGTCCTGTACAATAATGATAATATGTCATTTCTTGGAAATGATATTCCCATAAAACAATCTGTGAAAGCTTGGCTTTCATAGAAAACTCTCCGAGAACTCGTACATTGAAAAAATGTACGTGACCTGGTGTCTCATACGCTTTGAGCATATGGATTCACAAACAAGCCAATCCAAGTGATAGTCACTGGATTGATGTTAAGAACATACTTAGTATCTTGGAGAACTAAGGATGCTGTCTTAATCTATGGAGATGGAGAACTTGAAGTGACTAGGTTCACTGCTGCAAGATTCCTAACCGATAAAAACGACTATAAGTCGCAAAAGGTACTATACAGTTTGAATAATGGTACAGTGAGCTGAAAATCTTCCAAGCAAGATATTGTTACCGAATAAACAACAAATGCAGGTTATTGCTGCTGCTGAGGCGGCAATAGAAGCCTTCTGGGTCGATAAATCCTAATTAGATTAGGAGTATTTCTGTTAGCGGCTGAGCTAGGCTTCAGCACAAGCTAAAGAATTAATGGTCTCATCAACGATCCAGATACATACTTCGACTATTCATCTGATTTATTCGGATCATACATCGTGGCGATGTGATGATCGTATAAATCGCATCAGACGATAATCATCCAAATCCGCTGACGGAAGCCTTTTCTCAGTAGTTTGAGCCAACCGTACATAGTTCGGGTGTAAGACACTCGAGTGACTGGCTATAGGCCAAGTGGGAGATTGTTGGACAATTATGACCCATAGCGTCACTATTTGTACAGATCATGGTGTTGTTGTACAAATTAACTATGTAACAAAGGAGATTGCTCTCTTATCATTTGGGATTAGATCACCAAGATATATAAATGATAGGAGGTCCCTATGATTTGTTCCTGGATTGAGAATGATATGAGACCGTATCAGTCTACGAAGGATAAATCATCAAATATCCCTAGTCAGAGTATTATTGAGATTGGACATCGATAAATGCGTAAAAGACTAGTATTACACTTGTGCGCGTTGTGAGGGCACAACAACATAGTTCTCATATATTTGGGTATAGGATACTCATGCAAGTGTAATAGGAGGTTGTGTTTTACCGATGGTACAGGAAACAGCTTCGCTCTGGATAGATCCCCTCGGAATTCCATTGGTAGTATGACTATGTGTCTATGGAAGTCCGAAATCAGGGTAGGTGTATTTGGTATTAACCTGAGACTTGCACCGCTAATACTTGCGACAATCAATATACTTTAGTTTTGGTCGTCCGGGGCTTTAACCGGTTTCTGTGTACGCCTCTTCTGGGTATATCGAGAATCGTAGTGTGTTGGGTGTGATGTCAAGACGGAAGTATCACTCCAGTCATAGTGGAGATGATGTCACGTAGGATACGGGACTGGTGCTCTTATTTGCTGCAGCTATCGGGATATTATGACTAGGTCATGTATATCCGATTATAGAGACTAGTTACCAGACATCCGACATGTGCTCCGTACGGGGCAGACACAGTTCCAGCCCCAGGCTTAGCACGTGACAGTCAGATACTGGATCGACATACGCAATACTACGTATGCTACGCCTGATATAAATCCTTATATTCCTATAAGGATATTTCTGGAGAATTGGGTAGGCATGGCGCTTTGCTAGAAGCCAACCTTGTCTTGTAAATCGGTACAAACGTAGTACTAGGTACTTACGTGTTCGGATAGTTCGATGACCGAATTTACTGCCAACATATCTGGGGATCTCATGGGTCGCTTCCCGAAGATTCACCGATGACGTATGACTCGCACTTTAATTAATCTGGGATTAATAAGATGAGAGAGAAAATTAATCTAGATTAATTACCGAGATATTTTATCTGGGATAAAATATCATTGAAAGAGATAGAACGATTAATTTGGAATTAATCGATAATTAATATATTCGATATATTAAACGAAATTGGATTTCAACGCGGAATTAAAATTAGATTTTAATTCGGCCGAACGAGTTAATTTAGAATTAATTCGTTAGCGACGTGAATAGTAATTATGCTAGGCATGATTATTTAATTAAATTAGATTTAATTACGACGCACCAGAAAATTCGTTAATTTGGAATTAGCGAAATCGAGCCCGGAATTATTTACAAGCGCATTCGCATTTCGAATTCGAGTGCGGCACACAAGTCAAATCAAGCGTCAAATCGCTAGTCACATCAAGCGTCAAATCACATGTCACTTTGAGTGATGTGACAATTTGATTGATTGATGTGATTGATTGATGTAGTGGTTAATGGCTTTAATGGTTTGACTTTTTTTAAAGCCAAAATTGTGTATATGATTTGGAAAATCAATTACCAATTTTAATTAACACATTTTCTCTCCTCTCTCTCTCTTCTCATTCACGCCCTTGGAGCTACCATTTTCTCTCATCTGGTTTGCTCACTGCCGTGAGCTATGGGAAGCAAAGTGTTTGATTTTTATGGCAAAAATCAAGGTGCTAGCACACAACGGGATCATGCGAAGGTGATAGGGAAGTCCACCCATGAGCTTGGAATCATTTGACAAAGCTTGGAGCTTGATGAAGATGATTGAAGCCGAAAATGGAGGAGCCACTGCAGCTCACTGCCGAGAGGAACAGAAGGCAAAAATCAAATTTTTGTTTGATGCCGCGTTGCTCAACCGCTCGATGTGAGTATTCCGCAACTCCGTGATGTATTCGCATGTTTATTTCTTGCTTGATAATCGATCCTCGGGGCCGTAGAAACTCCAACAGCCTTCAGGAATGGGTTAATGGCTGACAGCGGGCTTTATAAGAAGTTGACTAAAAATCGGTGCTACACCATGGATCAAGCAATGGCCAAGGTTCGAACAGAAATTAGATGGGAAAAAGATAAAAGGAACAAAAAAATAGAGAGTTTTTCCAGTCTACAAGGGGAGAAACAGACATACCCAACCTTACGACTTGAGAATGAATTTTGCAAATGAAGCGAATGAACCCCCTCAAGGCTCTTTATACTCTTCCTCATTTTGGCGCCTCGTTTTTCCGCTAAAAGGGCCTCGATATTAATGCTACATTTATTTCGATTTAGGAAATCGAGGTAAGAACCACTCGAAGCCCAATAAGAACACTGTCGGCAGAATACCCCTGCAATACTGTCATGGAGATCCCCATGTCCAAATGACATACGAAGGCTCAACTACTTTTCCCGCACAACACAACCATTCAATGGTATAATATTAGTTCCATAGGTCGACGCGTTGCCTCAAGTCGAGTCAAGTCAAGACTTGGACCTCCATTCGGTCCAGACGATATGCAAGCTTGAATAAGTTCCTATTCGGCACCAGTCAAGTAGATGATCTCCTGGCCCTCAACAGGTCCAGTAGACGGAAATATTCCCCAATTGGCTCATGATTGAGTCAAGTCAGGTTTAGACCTTCATCTGTTCCGATCAACATGAAGGCTTGACTAGGTTCCTATTCAGCACCAGCCGAGCGGATGATCTCCTGGCCCTCATCAGGTCCAGTCGACGGGAACATTCCCCAATTGGCTCATGATTGAGTCAAGTCAAGCCTGGAACTTCATCTTGTCCGGTCGACATATAGGCTTGACTAGGTTCCTATTGGGCACCAGTCGAGTGGATGATCTCCTGGCCACCATTAGGTCCAGTCGACGGGAACATTCCCCAATTGGCTCATGATTGAGTCAAGTTCAAATCTGGAACTTCATCTGGTCAAAACTACATGTAAGCTTGACTAGGTTTCTATTCGGCACCAGTCGAGTGGATGATCTCCTGGCCACCATCAGGTCCAGTCGACGAGAACATTCTCCAATTGGCTCATGATTGAGTCAAGTTCAGATCTGGAACTTCATCTGGTCCAGAATACATGTAAGCTTGATTAGGTTCCTATTCGGCACCAGTCGAGTGGATGATCTCCCGGCCCTCATCAGGTCCAATCGACATGAATATTCCTCAATTGGCTCATGATTGAGTCAAGTTCAGATCTGGAACTTCATCTGGTCCATACTACATGTAGGCTTGACTAGGTTCCTATTCGGCACCAGTCGAGTGGATGATCTCCTGGCCACCATCAGGTCCAATCGACGGGAACATTCCCAAATTGGCTCATGATTGAGTCAAGTTCAGATTTGGAACTTCATCTGATCCAGACTACATGTAAGCTTGACTAGGTTCCTATTCGGCACCAGTCGAGTGGATGATCTCCTAGCCACCATCAGGTCCAGTTGACGGGAACATTACCCAATTGGCTAATGATTGAGTCAAGTTCAGATCTAGAAATTCATCTGGTCCAAACTACATATAAGCTTGGCTAGGTTCCTATTCAGAACCAGTCGAGTGGATGATCTCCCGGCCCTCATCAGGTCCAATCGACGGGAACATTCCTCAATTGGCTCATGATTGAGTCAAGTTCAGATCTGGAACTTCATTGGGTCTAGACTACATGTAAGCTTGACTAGGTTCCTATTCGGCACTAGTCGAGTAGCACCAGTCGAGTGGATGATCTCCCAGCCCTCATCAGGTCCAATCGATAAGAACATTCCTCAATTGGCTCATGATCGAGTCAAGTTGAAGACCTGGACTACACTCAGTCTAGACAACATGAAGGCTTCATTGGTCCTCTGACCAGTCGTATAAAGTATATCTGGGAACATCATTTGGTTCCGTCGACTGGGACATGTCAAGGCAAGTTAAAAACCTGGACTACACTAAGTCCAGATGACATGAAGGCTCTGTTGGTCCTCTGACCAGTCGTATGGAGTATATCTAGGAACATCATCTGGTTCTGTCGACTGGGACATGTCAAGGCAAGTTGAAGACCTGGACTACACTCAGTCCAGATGATATGAAGGCTCTGTTGGTCTTCTGACTAGTTGTATAAAGTATATCTGGGAACATCTGGTTCTGTCGACTGGGACATGTCAAGGCAAGTTGAAGATGTTGGACAAAATGACCCATAGCGTCACTATTTGCACAGATCATTGTGTTGTTGTAGCAAATTAACTATATGACAAGGAAATTGCACTCTCATCATTAGTGATTAGATCACCATAGATATATAAATGAAGAGAGGTCCATATGATTAGTTCCTGGATTGAGATGATATGAGACAGTATCAGTCCATGAAGGATTAATCATTAAATATCCCTAGCCGTAGTATTATCGAGACAGGACATCGATAATGCAGAATAGGCTAGTATTGCACTTGTGCGTGTTGTGAGGGCACAACGGCATAGTTCTCATATATATAAGTATTGGATACTTATGCAAGTGCGATAGGAGGTCGTGTTTCACCGATGGTACGGGAAACAGCTTCGCTCTGGATAGACCCCTCGGAATCCCATTGGTATTATGACTATGTGTCTATGGGAGGCCGAAATCAAGGTAGGTGTGTATAGTCTTAACCTGAGACTTACATCGCTAATACTTACGATAATCGATAGACTTTGGTCTTGGTGGTAGGGGACTTTAAACGGGTTCTGAGTACACCACTTCTGGGTTTATCAGAGAGTCGTAGAGTATTGGGTGTGATGTCAAGACGAAAGTGTCACTTCAGTCATATTGGAGTTGATGTCACGCAGGATACGGTACTAGTGCTCTTGAGTGTTGCGCAACCAATCGGGATATTGTGACCAGGTCATGTGTATCCGATTATAGAGACTATGTTACCAGACATCCGATATGTGCTTCGGACGGGGTAAACACTTATCCAGCCCCAGCCCTAGCACGTGATTATCCGATACTGGGCCAATATACACAATACTACGGTATACTACGCTTGATACAGATCTATATATTCCTGTAAGAATATTTCTGGAGAATTAGGTAGGCATGGCGCTTTGCTAGAAGCCAACCTTGTCTTGTAAATCGATATAAACGTAGTACGAGGTACTTACGTGTTCGGACAGTCCGACGATCGTATTTACTGCCAACATATCCGGAGATCTCATGGGTCGCTTCCTGAAGATTCACCGATGATGTATAACTCGCACTTAATTAATCAGGGATTAATTAGAAGAGAGAGATAGAATTAATCTGGGATTAATTCGATGAGAGAGAAAATTAATCTGGGATTATTTGCGGAGATATTTTATCTGGGATAAAATATTAATTAAGAGAGAGAGAACGATTAATTTGGAATTAATCGATAAATTAATATATTCGATATATTAATCGAAATTGGATTTTGACGCGGAATTAAAATTAGATTTTAATTCGCGGGCGAACGAATTAATTTAGAATTAATTCGTTAGCGACGTGAATAGTGATTTCGCTAGGCGTAATCATTTAATTACGACGCGACGGAAAATTCGTTAATTTGGAATTAACGAACCCGAGCCTGAGAGTGATTGCGAGCGCATTCGCATTTCGAATTCGAGCGCGGCACACGAGTCACATCAAACGTCAAATCGTTTGTCACATCATGCGTCAAATCAATTGTCACTTTGAGTGATGTGACTTGACAACATGTCACTTTATTAAAGTGATGTGATGTGACTTAAAGTAAAAAGTTGATTGAAAGCTTTTGCTTTAATTTTAAATAGAAAAAGTAAATGGTTTATTAAATAATTTTGGAAATTATATAAACCTTTTTACATTTTATTTTCTAACTTATCATCTCTCTCTCCAACATGCAAGGCATACGATCTCTCATCTCCCTCTCTTTTCTTCTTCTGCATCTCACGGCTTCACTGCCGATTCTTCATCAAATTTGTTCTGGTTTGACCGAGCATTTGAGAAGCAAAAGAAGAATACAAGTGCTAGCACACACCTTGAGTGATACATAGGTGATAGGGAAGTGATTCCGTGAGCATGGAAGCTTGAAGCTTTGAGCTTCAATGGAGCTCATCAATGGCCGAACATGGAGGAAGCCGAACCAGTCCAAACCGAGCAGCCCACTGCCTTGGAGAGCTGTTGCCGTGAGCTTGGAGGAAGCAAAAACGCAACTTGTGTTCATTTCATCAAAACCGAATTCAATGTGAGTATATTCCGCACCTCCTTTGATGTGTTCATATGCGGTTTTTATGCATGATTTGTTGATCTTGGGACTTGATTCAAACTCCAACAGAAGAGCTGGACTATATTCAGTCCAGACGATATGAAGGCTTCATTGGTCCTCTGACCAGTCGTATGGAGTATATCTGGGAACATCATATCGTTCTGTCAACTGAGACATGTTAAGGCAAGTTGAAGACCTGGACTACACTCAGTCCAGACGACATGAAGGCTCCATTGGTCCTCTGACCAATCATATGGAGTATATTCGGGACATCATCTGGTTCTGTCGACTGGGACATGTCAATGCAAGCTGAAGACCTGGACTACACTCAGTCTAGACGATATGACGGCTCCATTGGTCCTCTGACCAGTTGTATGGAGTATATCCGGGAACATCATCTAATTCTGTCCACTGGGGACATTCCCATTGACTCATGTCGAGCCAAATTCAAGACTTTTATAATATTGTCCAGACGACATTGAAGACACTCAGTCACGTTCTGGTCCAGACAACGAAGACATTACTACAACACATGTCAAAATCAAAGGAAGTGCTTAGGTCTTTATTTAATCCATACTCTTAGCGAGTAGTCTTACGTGTTTTGTTTCATACGACATGACCAACGAGTACTCTCTAAGCCAATGACTAATTGATTTAGAGAGTATGGGACAAACTGTACGGGTCTAGTTTGGGCAAAGGATATTTTTGACTTTTCGCTTCAGGCCCTATATCAAATGTGCCCCAATTCCCCATAACAGTTCAGTCTCAGGGCCCAATTACCTTCTCAGGCCCACACACGAAGGGAAGGCCCAACACTCATCACCCATCAGTTTAAAGGACCCAAAACCCTCAGATGAAGCCCATTGTTGTAAGCCTATATTGGTCCAAGTTGTTTAATAAAGCCCATACCCAAGAAAATATCTTACCAAAATGGCATCCTAACTCATCATTTGCCAACCCACGAAACGCTTGGACTCATAACTCCCCCCTCATGGATCAGCCGTTTCCAGCATCCAACGGACTAGCAATTAAATGTATTAAATATACACGCCTCTCAATTGCATATAAATAAGAGAGGTAATCTACAAGAGAAATGAAGAAAAATGCATTACAACCCTTAGCTTAATCATTTTCTCCAGAACTCTCTGGACCTCCGACCCACCGCCCTCATGGTAATCCACGGAGATCAAGGTAGTTTCTGACCTTGCATCTCTTCCTACTGCATTTATAGCTCGTTCTCATTACTGACTTGAGCGTCGGAGTGCCTACGACACCCCTCACACCAGTGGGAAGACTCTCCACGCTCATTCTACCTCTTGTCTTGCAGGATCGCTAGTGCCCACCCTTTCTACGAAAAATCTCGATTGTGGACCTCGGCCGAAAACCAGCGTCTACAAAGCTGAATTAAAAACTTGTTCAAGCTTGCCTTTAATAGCAAAACTTAGATAATTTTTAATTAATAAAAGTTTAATCAACTTTTAGGTGTGACTAATCACATTTATCTACCACTTTAATTTAATTCAATTAATTATAGACAAAGTTTAACAAATGGATTTGTTTATTGTCTACCACTATGATTTAATCCAATTAAATCAAGCCAAATACACATATTATTATATATTTGTAATTACCAAAATATTATTCAATGATAGAGATATTTATAAAATTACAATAAAGCCTTTGTGGATTTTGGATTAATTCAATTAATTAAATTGAGTCAAAGTAAATAATTAATTTATCCAATAACACTTAATTATTTTAGTTGATAATTATAATATCAAATATTATTTATTATAAAAACATATCGGCTACCCAAGTGCTCAATAGGTATACTTCATATTGTGAGACTTTCTAAGTCTAGACACGTTCGTCATATAAGTCTAGCTTATATGTACACAATTCTGCCACCTTCGAATTTGCGAAGAACACGAATGACCTTTCTGAACTATACAAGTCAAGGTCATCACATATGTTTAACAATCCATCCGTCGTAGGCTATCCGAGTTGTGCTTAGGAAATATAGATTACACCGTCAAGCTTCTGAGGCGCACATCTCATGTCGACATATCCATGATTCTTTACAACTAATTAGAAACCATTTCTGATATATGCAATCTACCATAGGTGATCGACTTTGGCGCCAAAGTCTTAAGAATCATGACTTACTCACATGGATACCTAAACCTCTTATGGTACATATACGAACCGACAGATTATATCTTGATACACACTTGATTAACGAGTGCATCAGTCCAAACCCAACAAACATCTAACGGCTAGACCATGAAAGGTCTCTGACATATATGGCATCAAAGTGTGGAGGATCTCACACAAAATTATTGATATCCTATAATCAAATGATCACATATGCTACTCGACTCGAGAAGATTCCTATTGACGGTGGTGTGTACTTCTAACTATTAGGAATCACCATGAGTCATTCAGTATTCGCTCCAACGAGTATCCACATGTTTATACGAGCTTCCAAGGCTCATGGTACATCGGGTTAAACCATTGGAACTCCAATTCCAATCTACGACATGCACTAGTCTTTTAGGTTATATGAATTCGACCGTATTCCAAAACCAATGACTATGAATACTTACTTTAATAATAGTTTATAATAGTAATACTATTCAAATGTCGGACTACCTAGTGTCCAGTATTACTACAAGACTATTCTAAGGTCGATGTCATTCTTAGCATATTTATATATCAATTTAATATGCATAATGACATTACCATTAATAAGGTCTGAAATGAAAATGTAGTTTTTTTATTAATAAATAACAAAATATAATGTACAATACATTATTCGAATTGACGCTCAAAACACTAACTCTAACATTAGTGTAAGTCCAAAAACTACACAATTTCTTAGAGCTTTGAGAAGCAAATTTAGCGCCCTTTGTTTTTGCTTTAGGTAGTTCATTAGTTTAGAGACCTAACATAAAACATACACAAAATCATAACCATGTCTTAGAACTAGCATTCAAAAGAGATATGTTATCCACTATACTCATGAGAGTAATTCTGCACTTACTTGTCGTTGTGCGAATAATCATTAGAGGTTACACAATTGGATGATTCTAAAGCTTACAAGAAACAAGTCAACGAGGCACTTGGAGAATCACTAGGCTCTCTACTAATGATTGATGGTGAAGAGTAATTGTACATTTTTATTCCTAATTCTTTCAAGTTTCTTTTCATTTTTGTTTTTTATTTTATTGTTAGAGAATCACCAATCTCCCTACTAGTGATTAATGATGAATACAAAAGATAGTTTTTTATTCCTTGTTTTTTACTTTTTATTTTATTTCATTTCATATAATAACTAGCACATGGCTCGCACTTTGTGCGGGTTAAATATATATTTAACTATAATTTTATATCATAAATGAAACATAATATTATTTTAGGTATTGATCTTGTAAATGTTTCGGATCTCATCGATTTGATAATCTAAATGAGACAATTTGATTTATTATATATATATATATATCATGTTTGTTTGTCTCACAATTGTAAAATAATATTTCTTATTCACATTAGAGTTTCTCTATTATTTTTATCTCTAATTTGAAATCATATCTCTAGCTATATTTTTTTTTAAATGCTTAATTTTCTTTCGAATTAATTTCAATGAAATTTAATGTAATTTATTCAATTAAAGCTTAAATTTTCTTATCCAACTTCAAATCTTGATCAATCCAAATTCACTTTATAATAACTAATAGAAATAGTATGTATGCTAAAGTATAACAAATAATACGGAGTTCATAAAAAAATATAGAAATAATTTAAAGTCCAGATTCACTTTACAATAACTAATAGTTAGAGTTTACATCCTTAAGCACAACAAATAATAACAAGATCATGAAAAAACTTATAAAAATAATTTAAAGTAAAATTACAGACAACAATCAACAATATACCCGAAATAAAAAGTGGTTAGGTTTTGTAAACGGCTTCTATTTAGTTTTCTTATTTTAATAAGAAATTATGTTTTATATTGTAATAGGTCTTTTATTTTAAAAATTATTATTTTAATTTTATAATAAAAAATTAATTATATATTTATTTTAATTTTATAATTGACTAATAAATATAAGATTTTTATAATATGTTTTCTTATTATAGTAGGGTTATAATAAAATTATAATATGTATTTTTTATTGTAATAGTTTTTATTTAATATATTTATTAATTTAATTTTATAATTTAATGGTTAGTCGCCATGTGGCGCGATGGGGAGAGTTAAGAAAACATATATATATATATATATATATATAGATAGATAGATTATTATTATAATTTAATTTTATTATATTTTTATATTGTAATAAGTTTCTTAATAATAAAAAATAAGTGTAGAGAAATTTTAATTTTATTATAAAATAAATTAACTTGTGGAGGTAAGAGAAAATGACTTGGTTTCCGGTGTGATCAAATGGGGATGCCCCTACATAAATGTGCAGTCAAGACTCTGAGGTTTACGATTTTAGTCAAAGATGGAACAAGTGAGTCAGAAGAAGGGAGAGCCGAGCTTGAGCTCAGGGATTTCGAGCAACTAGAAATCAATAACAGTTTAAAACATAATGGAGTTATCAATGTATTCCATTGGTGGTTGTAGGCGGCCCCGTAATTTGAAATTGGTGGAGACTAAGATCGTCTACGAGCATGTTGATCATCCCTCTTACTTGAATTTGGTTACGAGGCTTGCAACAAAAATGAGGTTAGATTTAAATTGTCTGTGTTAAATACCCTCCAGAATTTGGATCATCCGAGTTACTTTGCTTCTCTTTATCCACATAAAGATAACTTGTTTATGATTCGCTTGTAGGCTTGATTTAGAAAGTGTTGGAAAAAAATGCTCGGAGTAGTTCGGAATGATATATTCATATGCTTAAAATGGTGCTTGGGTGAATGAGAAATTGTTGCTCAAAGGTCACCTATTGGTGTTGGAAAATAAGGAGAAATGAGCTTGTCCCACATGAGAAATCTAATAGAGAGAAATTGTGTTTATATATGATTGCTCATATGTAGATGGGTAAGTGTTATAAGGATAAAGACTCTCTCTACGTGCGCGCGCAGGGCGGTGTAAATCAAAATCCGATCAGGCCTGACTCGTGTGTGTAGGCACTGCATTTTTGCATATAAGTCTCTATGATGAGTCTCATTTAGAGGCACTACCTTTTATGTCACGGAAGTCGCGGGAAACGGACGTCGGATGGGGAAATTCAGAATAAGTATGTCATCGGATTCATTTCACAAGTTCACTGTTTTCGTTCGTGCTGCGTTCGTGACCACGTTCGAACGTCAAGCAGATTGCGAGCGTTCGTGTAGCTAGACCCGGCCAAGGTTCCGGTTCGGAACCGGAACCGAACCGGAACCGAACCAGTTGGAACCAGACGATTCCGGTTCCGGAACCGAACCAGAACCTGACCGGTTCGGTTAGGGTTCTCACCCTGACCGAACCGGTTGGAACCGCTGGAACCGAACGGTTCCAGCAGTTCCAACGGTTCCAACCAGAACCGTACGGTTCCGGTTGGAACTGAAAGTAAAAAAAAATAATAATAATACTTGGAACCGTAAGGTTCCACAAGTAAATCTCAATTATTATTATTAATAATAATGAGGTTTAAAATTGCAATACTAAAACAAGAATGTCCACATCCTTTTTATAACCAACTCTGGTTATTGACTTCTTTATATAAGCGATGTGGGACACAATAACCAAATAAAAAATATCACATATTGCTTATATAAAGAAAGCACTAGCCAAGAGTTGGCTATAAAAAAGATTCTATGTGAAAAGAATTTTATAAAAAAGATTATATAAAAATGATGTGATGGTTTGAAAAAACATTACGATTATAGAATTTTTTTTCTATTTTTTAAAATTTATTATTAAAATTAAAAAAAAAACGGTAACCGAACCGGAACCGACCGGTTCGGTTTACGGTTCCGGTTCCACTTAAGTGAGGAACCGGAAATCGGCCGGTTCGGTTCCGAACCGGAACCGAACCGCCGGCCGGGTCTAAGTGTAGCGTTCGAATCGGCGTTCGAACGGTGTCGGTATTTCTGGTTTTGCTACTAGCCTCACATCCAAGCCCAATTAGCCCACCAAAGCCCATAAAACACATCCAAATTAATAAAATGCATATTTAACACATGGTGAAATTTAAGCAAATCTAAAAATCACATACCAAATATAAAATAATCACCTACAAAAATAACAAATCCACTTACCTAAACAAAATAAATCACACCCCAATTTAGCCAAATCTTGTCTCCAATCAATCTTTTATTTTCCTTGTATAACACTAAAAAATATCTCACATTTATTGCATGATCTCTCATTCCTTCTCCAACAAGATTTAACCCTAGCCTTTGCCTATAAAAGAAGCCTCCACCACACATCCAATGGGCTAGCACATTCATACAAACCACGGAAAAATTCTGCAAAGAAAAAGACTCCTAGCATTCACACATAACAAAAGCTATAAGCAATAAAGAATTCTCTCCTCCTCCCTCACTCTCAATAACCGAAAATCACAAACCAAAGAACCCACATTGCCTTGACCAAAACACATCCCGAACAACCCCCTTTACCTCACCAAAACAGTCCCAAAACACCAAAACAGAGACCGAAATACAGCAGCAAAACAACAGTGAAACGGAGGGAAAATAACAGCCCGAACAGCGAAGCATCAAAGGGAAACGTTGAACCAGTGATCCGGAGGAGTTGCAGAGCATCCCCCCTTCCGACGACCGCGTACGGTACTTCCGAGAGTCGACATGAGGGCACTTTTTGTATTCATTTTTACTCATCTTTTAATTGTTTTAGTTATTTATTCGTATGAGAGTCGTTTATGGATGCATGTTGTGGTTTTGAATAAAATGGAAAATGTGTCGCCTCTTGTGGTATATAAGATGGAAACTCAGACATAAATTCTGTAGCCGAATCCGAATGGACGGTAGTGCGGTCTGTACTTGGGATACAACTCCACGTACCACTTGAGCAAACGGCACATATTTTGTTTTATGTTGTTTTGATTCGTTTATTACCCGCTATTTAAATTCTGCATGTTATTTGTTTGAGTAATGATGAGGTAAAGCGCATGGGCTTAGTAAGTGCGATTAAAGGTCCTCTATTTCGAGGGGTTAAAATCCTTTACCACGATGCTTTGCCGCGCCGGACGATGTTTATTTGGTTGAATGTGAGATGTGTGCAATCGGGTATACGAAGTCCGATATGTTGTTTTTTTTATCTCTTATATGCATTGTGTTATTAGCGCATGGGCTTAGTAAGTGCGATTAAAGGTCCTCTATTTCGAGGGGTTAAAATCTTTTACCACGATGCTTTACCGCGCCGGATGATGTATATTCGGTTGAATGTGAGATGTGTTCAATCGAGTATACGAAGTCCGATATTGTTGTCTTTGTTTTTATGTGCATTATGTCATTAACGCATGGGCTTAGTAAGTGCGATTAAAGGTCCTCTATTTCGAGGGATTAAAATCCTTTACCACGATACTTACTGCGCTGGGCGAGGTATACATGATTGGATGGGAATGAGTTCAATCGGACAAGTGAGGTCCTACATTGTGGATTTGTTTGTCTATGTATGTGTTGCATGCATCAGGTCTGGTTCCGTTCGAACGCGTTCTCGAACGCTATACGAACGTGAACCTTCTATTTACCGTTCGAACTCATTTTCGGACGCTACTAGAACACACACATATTTTCTTAGTTTTATCATGCATCAGGTCTGGTCCCGTTCGAACGCGTCCTCAAACGCCACACGAACGTGAATCTTCTGATTACCGTTCGAACGCATTTTACAAACGCTACACGAACGCGCACATATTTTCTTTGTCTTATCATGTATCAGTTCTGATCCTGTTCGAACGCGTTCTCAAACGCTACACGAACGCGAACCTTCTGTTTACCGTTCGAACTCGTTTATGAACGCTACACGATCGCGCACACACTGCACTGAGTCATTTTCATCATATTTTATGCATAATTGCCATATTAGTTATCCCTTTGTATTACGAACCTGATTGCTTCTCTTTATTATGCATGATTGTGCAATTACCATTTATCTGTATTCCCCACATGTGTGAGTACAATGTGCTTATTGAGTTGTATGCTTGCCATATGTTAATTTACCTTTATGCATGCAAATTCGGACATAGATTATATGCAAATAGGTGGTATGCAAACATGAAAAATGTGTCATATGCAAACTTAAATATGAGCTTTGTACTTATGCATGCGAACTTAGAGTAAATTATCCTTGGAAATAAATGTTGCTTAGGCTTGGTTGAATTATCGCACAAATCATTTTATTACAAGTGGCATAAGTAAGGGACCATTCCGAACCAATGGTTTGAGGTTTTCCCTTGCGAGTGGTGAATGCGGCCTTAAATTTTTGTCCCGGTTCACATCGGGTGGCGACTCCATCATTCTCCGGTTTAGTCCCCCGCGGGCTACTCCGTACTCCCAACTGGGCCGCGAGCCCGGAACAGCATGCGTCGCCTAGTTTCTGTGTTCCCACAGTCTGGCGACTCCACTAGGGATAGAGAATTGGCCCCAAAATAATGTCTTGTAATATTATGATTTGTGCTTTAATTAACCATGCCTACTGTGGGTTAAAAGGGGTTTAATCAAAGGCATTTTTAAGGCTAGGTAATGGTTTGGTGTCTTCCCTCATTCACTACCTTTCTATAAGGAAAAGCTGTGAAGGCACCTAGATAATCACCTACTTATAGCCTATTGTGATGGACTAATTTGGAGGACTCGTTGTTTATTCCTGTCACCAAGCGATAAGAGCCTAAGAGGCTTGGGTTTTTAAGAGAGTTCGCTCCGCCTTCCCTCTGGGGAATCTACAACGGGTAATCCATTTGACAGTCAGTCACACACCATAACTCGTTGGCACGTACCTTAAGGTATAAAAAAAGGTGCGCTCACTTGGTCGTTTGAACCATTGAGTGGGAGTCCTAGTTGTGGGCAATCCTTCGCCAGCGAGAGTCTTTGTCTATACTCCCGCAAACCCACACGTAGACCGGAGTTGTATAACCTATAGCAACTATTTCCTTGTGCTTGTAGACCATCCTCATTTGGACGCAGTTGGAATTCTTGTCAGAAATGCGAACTTGTTGGGCCACTTAAACTGGGACGAGTTCGTATCCTATGACAATTGGGCCAAAAGCTTCTGAAATGTTGATACGCCACTCTGTAGAAATTACTTCTGTATGCTTGTGTTTTGGAACATTGTCGTTTGGATCCATTCGGACCTTTTGTCATGAGGTATGGGCTTGTTGGACCATTTAAACTGGGACAAGAACATGTCTTATGATGATTGGGCCAAAAAGCCTCTAAAACACCATTGGGAAATTATATGTTTGTGTTTAGGAACATTATCATTTGGATACGGTTGGACTTCTTGCCATGAGATGTGAACTTATTGGGCCATTTAAACTCGGACGAGTTCACTCCTATGACAGTTAGCCCAAAAACTCCTATAATGATGATGGGCCGATTTGTGTGAAAATTTTAATGAGTTGATATATTCCTTGTATCGCATACATCTCATTCATCTCATGCATACATATATCCTGTTAACACCCTCTATGTCTAAAAGATATCATAGAGTCTCGTTGGGTTAGGGAGGATAGAAGACTCAATAAAAGACCGATAAAAGATATGAGTACATCCGATAACGAGGTATCTCGGATAGATCAGTTGGAAAACGATTTCGCCAAAATAACTGGACAGTTGCAAGCCTTGACTACTACTATGGCAAATATGGTTGTGCCCCGTGCTGGGGGAATTTCTGAGAATGTGAGGCGCGAGGAGCCTCCGAATGGGTTGGGGGATGATATCCCCGCTTTTGATGATGACATGGCAGAGTATACAACATGCAGAATGATTGGGTCTCAGGTCGAGATACAGAAACTCCGTGACCAGGTAGAGTCTGTTACCCGTAAGATGAAGGGTAATGAAGAATACTTACAAGACTATGAGGCGATGACCTTTGAAGAACAGCTGCCAGCTCAGTTCAAAATGCCTGATATGGCCAAGTTCAATGGGAATGGGGACCCGAGGGTCTATCTCCGACAATATGTGTCAGTTATGAGTTCAGTGGGCCTGACACAGCGCCAAGTTCAGAAGATGTTTGGGATGTCACTTGAGGGGGCACCCGTAGTGTGGTACCATAGCCTTGAAAGAAATGTTAAGGAGGATTGGAGGGAATTGACAGATGCATTTCTGAAACAGTATGTTACAGACTTGGAGATTGATTTATCACTCTGTGATTTGGAGAACACTAAGCAGAAGCCGGAAGAAAGCTTCAAGGAGTATGTAGACCGCTGGAGAAGCCAGCTTCTGAAGATGCAGACTCGGCCCTCAGAGAAAGACCAAATCAAAATGATCATCAAGGGCACCAAGCCCTCCATTTATGGCAAGTTGAGGAGAATAACCTCCATGATTGCAGATTTTCGACAGTTGAGGGAAACTGTCATGGGTGTAGAGGAAGAAGAGACTGAGAATAGAAAGTTCTATGGCCAGAATATGAGGACTTTTGGGGGGGCATTCTGAGACTAAGCCCGCTACTACCGAAGTCGCTGCCATCAGAAACAAGCAATTCTCTAACCTTGGTAGACCTTTGTCGAAGGTATTTGAAAAGTTACAGGGACAATGACTCTTGAAACCCTTAGTAGGCAAACCACTTCTACACCCCTACCGCCACACATAAATGTGAACCTTTATTGCCACTTCCACCAGCTACATGGCCATGACACCGACAACTGCACCCGCCTCATGCATGAAATTCAAGATCTCATAGATTCCCGTAAAATACCCGACCCAAGAAAAGAACAGCCTAGCACACACACAAACCCTCTACCAAACTACCACTCCGTTCCACCACCCACCTATATGATCAACTTCGGCTTACCCGAAAGCTTCGTCCTCCAAGCTCTCAACCACTCAACTTCTTTTATGGGGAAAGGAACGACAGCAGTGTGGGAACATAGGCCAAGGAAGAAGGCAATGCTGCGAATGATGAAGCTGTTACTCCTGGTTTATTTGATCTTACATTTTCAAAGACATTGAGTTTATCTACTTGTTTGAACTGTTTCTTAATGATAATAAAGACGTTCATTTCGCTTACTTGCCTGAGGCTTTTCCTTTCAATCTGTAACATGAGTATATTTGACAAAAGTATTCAACCCTGGTACTATGATGCTCAGCAATGTTTAGAACACGGGGAATTCCCGAAAGAAGCAAGCAGAAAAGATAAGATAGCCATTCAGAAAGTGGGAAATAGGGGCAGTGAGACTGTCAGATTTGGAAGGGAACGAGTTCACCAAGCCGATCAATATGGATAGATTGAAGCAGTATTTCGCCTAAGGAAGAAAAGGCCGAGCGATCACCAGAAGGACTGGCAGAAGACCTAACCCAACATAATAGAAAATTCATTCATGCATGCATGCATGCATGTAACATATTTGCATCCTTTTCGTGTTTGTTCTGTTTTGTAATAACAGGTTTCAAAAGAGAAAAAGAGAAAGCGTCAAATGCAAGCCAACCAGAAGCAGCAACAGTACAATGTCATCAGTTTTCAGGAATGAATCACAGGGGTGAGGCCCGTATTAGTATCAGTCTGGGGGCAAGGCCCATATCAGCATTATCAGCCTGGGGGCGAGGCCCACATCATTACTAGTATCAGTCTATCTGGGTATGGCACTCTAGGGGCAAGGTCCACATCTTTATCAAAATCAGTCTTGCCGGGTATGGCACTCTGGGGGCGAGGCCCACATCTTTATCAGAATCAGTCTTGCCGGGTATGACACTTTGGGGGCGAAGCCCACATTAGTTCAGAATCAGTCTGGCCGAGTATGGCACTCTGAGGGCGAGGCCCACTTTAGTTCAGTATCAGTTTTGCCGAGAATGGTAATCCGAGAATGGAGTAAGGTTCGAGAATGAACAAACCGAGAATGGTAATCGGAGAATGGATCAGAGTTCGAGAATGGACAAACCGAGAATGGTAATCCGAGAATGGAGCAAGGTTCGAGAATGAACAAGCCGAGAATGATAATCTGAGAATGGAGCAAGGCTCGAGAATGGACAAGCCGAGAATGGAAATCTGAGAATGGAGCAAGGTTCGGGAATGAACAAGCCGAGAATGGCACTCCAAGAATAGAACACAGTTCGGGAATGAACAAGCCAAGAATGGCACTTCAGGAATGGAAACACAGTTCGGGAATGAACAAAGCCGAGAATGGCACTCCGAGAATGGAGCACGGTTCGGGAATGGATCACCTCATACAGTAACGGTTCGGGAATGGACACCTCACAGTAACGGTTCGGGAATGGACACCTCACAGTAACGGTTCGGGAATGGACCACTTTACAGTAACGGTTCTGGAATGGACTACATCACAGTAACGGTTCTGGAATGGACCACATCACAGTAACGGTTCAGGAATGGACCACTTTATAGTACCGGTTCTAGAATGGACCACTTTACAGTAACGGTTCTGGAATGGACCACCTCACAGTAACGGTTCTGGAATGGACCACATCACAGTAACGGTTCGGGAATGGACCACCTCACAGTAACGGTTCAGGAATGGACCACCTCACAGTAACGGTTCGGGAATGGACACTTCACGGTAACGGTTCGGGAATGGACCACATCACAGCCACGGTTCGGGAATGAACCAGGGGTCGCAGCACCTCACCACCAAATCAACTCAACTCAACACATGGCAAGTCAAGTGGCATCTGGCGAGCCAGGTAAGTAAAAATTCATTGCATAACTTTGATAGGATTGTCACTGTTACACGTTACACAAGTCCCATCAAAGTGGGGGCGACTGTAAGCACTTCATTTTTGCATATAAGTCTCTATGATGAGTCTCATTTAGAGGCACTACCTTTTATGTCACGGAAGTCGCGGGAAATGGAAGTCGGAGGGGGAAATTCAGAATAAGTATGTCATCAGATTCATTTCACAAGTTCACTATTTTTCGTTCGTGCTGCTTTCGTGACCACGTTCGAACGTCAAGCAGATTACAGGCGTTCGTGTAGTATTCGAATTGGCGTTCGAACGGTGTCAGTGTTTATGGTTTTGCTGCTAGCCTCACATCCAAGCTCAATTAGCCCACCAGAGCCCATAAAACACATCCAAATTAATAAAATGCATATTTAACACATGGTGAAATTAAAGCAATCTAAAAATCATATACCAAATATAAAATAATCACCTACTAAAATAAAAAATCCACTTACCTAAACAAAATAAATCACACCCCAATTTAGCCAAATCTTGTCTCCAATCAATATTTTATTTTCCTTGTATAGCTGTAGGCATTGCATTTTCGCATGTGAAACCTGATGAGGAGTCTTATTTGGAGACAACTACCTTTTAAGTTACGAAAGCCGCGGGAAACGGATATCGGAAGGGGAAATTCAGAATAAACAAGCTCATTGTCTTCGTTAGTGCTGCGTTCGCTACTTCGTTCGAACGGAAAACAGATTGCGGGTGTTCGTGTCGTGTTCGGGGACGCGTTCGAACGGTGTCGGTAATTCTGGTTTTGCTGCTAGCCTCACACCCAGCCCATTTAGCTCCCCCAAAGCCCTTAAAACACATCCCAAATTAAATAAATAAATATTAATTTAAATATTAAACATTAAATAAAATATTTAAACCATTTACCAATTAAATAAAATATTTACCTAACTAAAACTAAAAAGAAGATATGCCTAATTAAAATCAATCCTAACCAATTAAAGCCAATCATGTATTTGACTTCCTAATCTAATAAGATAATTACCAATATAAAATATTTGTATTCCTAAACCAACACAAATTAAATATTACAACTTCCTAATTTAAAATATTTTGTCCCCCCTCAATCTTATGTATACCTTTCTCATCTCTCCTAATTTGGAAACAAGATCTCTTCCTTGTGAGACAAGGTGAAACCCTAGACATCTTCTATATAAACAACCCCTAACCAAGGCCATTCCTCTCCTTCACACAACCTAAATCACGCCCAAGACATAGAATTCACACCCAAACTCTCTCGAAATCTCTCTAGACTCTCTCTACACACCCAAGACTAAACAAAAAAAAAAGAAAACACTTCACACATATACAAAAGAGAACAAAGAACCCACCACAAGTCACCACCCTCCATAGTCGAATCCAAAGCACCAACAACCACCATAGCCGAATCCAGAACACACCAAACCACCTTAGCCGAATCCTAAATCACGCCCAAACACCCCCCTGAATTACTTTAAAACAGCAGCCCAAATCCTTAAAAAACAGCAACATAAAAACTGCATAGATAATCTTAAAAATAATCATATAATTACACTAAGAACCCACACAAACTTGGAATAGTTCATTGAAAACGTTAAAACAGGTGGCCCGTCCAGTGAACAGCAAGACCGAGGCCGAATAGGAGCAGAACGGAGTTCGAACCGCGAGCAAAACAGCAAAGCAGTGAGCTAGGACGCTGAACCAGTGAACCAGAAAAGTTGCGGAGCTTTACCCCTTCCGATCTTCGTGGAACGCGAGTCCGAGAGATGGCTTAAAAGGTTAGACCTGAGGGTATCTTTCACACTTATTCTCATTTTATTTTCTGGTCATTTATTTTGATTATATTTTCTGTATTTGTGGCATTCGTTGTGTATGATGTATGTTGTGGGTATTGGATGAATGGAAGAGTGTCGTCTCTTGTGGTATATAGGATGGAAACCCAGACGTAAATTCCGTAGCCGAATCCGAATGGACGGTAGTGCGGTCTGTACTTGGGACACAACTCCACGTGCCACTTGAGTAAACGGCACCTTCTCTTGTTTTGTGTTGCTTTTATTTATTTATTTTTCGTCATTTAAATTCTGTATGTTGTTTATTTATGCATGATTCAATCAAGCGCATGGGCTTAGTGAGTTAGTCCAAAGGTCCTCCATTTGGGAGACAAAGAGCCAAAAAGGCCACCTTTGTGACACTACTTCGCCGCGCCGGTTGATGTGTGTTCGGTTGGAAGCGAGATACGTTCAATCGGGCATACTTAGTTTGATATTATTGAGTTTACCTTTTATGCATGGTTCAATCAAGCGCATGGGCTTAGTAAGTGGAATGAAAGATCCCTTATGGGGAGGGGTTAAAACCCGTTACCACGATGCTTTGCCGCGCCGGTTGATGTGTGTTCGGATTGGATGTAAGATGTGTTCAATCGGGCATACTTGGTTGATATGATTGGTTCTATTTTTGTAAGTGTGATGTGACGCGCATGGGCTTAGTATGTTGGTCTAAAGGTCCCCTCTTTGAGAGACCAAGAGCCCCAAAAGGCCACCTTTACGGCAGTACTTCGCCGCGCCCCTTTATTTCGTTGTTTTTCTGTTGTACTTCCCATTTCATGCATCAGGTCTGTTCTCATTCGAACGCGTTTACGAACGCAACTCGAACGCGCATACATTTTGCCTTATCATGCATCAGGTCTCATTTCCATTCGAACGCGTTTACAAACGCCATACGAACGTGAGCATTCTGTTTCATTTCCGTTCGAACGCGCTATCAAACGCCATACGAACGCGAGCATTCTGTTTCATTTCCATTCGAACGTGTTTACGAACGCTACTCGAACGTGAGCATTCTGTTTCATCTTCGTTCGAACGCGTTTACGAACGCTACACGAACGCGCACACACTGAATTGAGTCTGTCTTATCATATTCATGCATAATTGCCTCTTGGTTGATCTTTCTTGTGTTATATAGCCAACCGTATTATTTGTATCCTTGTATTTATCCATTCTATGTGTTCTCGGGATTGTATTCAAGCATGATTAGGCTGTTAGCATGTTATTTGGTTAATAGGTTCATGAGATAGTACTCAAGCATGATTAAGTTGTTCTTAGTTTTCCATATCATAGGATTGAAATATGTTCATGAGATTGCCATGTGATGTTGCATGTTGTGATGAACTTGTTGATGTATGCATATGAATTTAGAAGCATGATATTTTTGGAAATAAATGTTATTTAAGCCTGGTTAAATTATTACATAAATCCTTTTATTACAAGTGACATAAGTAAGGGACCATTCCGAACCCAACGGTTTGAGGTCTTCCCTTGCGAGGGGTGAGTGCGGCCTTAAATCTCATTTTCCCAGTTCACACCGGGTGGCGACTCCATTACTCTCCGGTTTAGTCCCTCGTGGCTACTCCGTACTCCCGACTAGGCCGCGAGCCTAGGAACAGCATGCGTCGCCCCAGATTTCCTGTGTTCCCACAATAGCACTAAAAAATATCTCACCTTTATTGCATGATCTCTAATTCCTTCTCCGACAAGATTTAACCCTAGCCTTTGCCTATAAAAAGAAGCCTCCACCATACATCCAAGGGGCTAGCACATTCATACAAACCACAGAAAAATTCTGCAAAGAAAAAGACTCCTAGCATTCACACATAACAAAAGCTATAAGCAATAAAGAATTCTCTCCTCCTCCCTCACTCTCAATAACCGAAAATCACAAACCAAAGAACCCCCATTACCTTGACCAAAACACATCTCGAACAGCCCCCTTTACCTCACCAAAACAGCCTCTTTACCTCACCAAAATAGTCCCAAAACACCAAAACAGTGACCGAAATACAGCAGCAAAATAACAGCGAAACGGAGGGAAAACATCAGCCCAAACAGCGAAGCAGCAAAGGGAAACGTTGAACTAGTGAACCGGAGGAGTTGCGGAGCATCCCCTCTTCCGACGACCGCGTACGATAATTCCGAGAGTCGACATAAAAGGTTAGACCTGAATGTACTTTTTGTATTCATTTTTACTCATCTTTTAATTGTTTTAGTTATTTATTTCGTATGAGAGTCATTTATGGATGCATGTTGTGGTTTTGAATAAAATGGAAAATGTGTCGCCTCTTGTGGTATATATGATGGAAACCTAGACATAAATTCCGTAGCCGAATCTGAATGGACGGTAGTGCGGTCTGTACTTGGGATACAACTCCACGTACCACTTGAGCAAACGGCGCATATTTTGTTTTATGTTGTTTTGATTCGTTTATTACCGGCTATTTAAATTCTACATGTTATTTGTTTGAGTAATGATGAGGTAAAGCGCATGGGCTTAGTAAGTGCGATTAAAGGTCCTCTATTTCGAGGGGTTAAAATCATTTACCACGATGCTTTGCCGCGCCGGACGATGTATATTCGGTTGAATGTGAGATGTGTTCAATTGGGTATACGAAGTCCGATATGTTGTTTTTTTATCTCTTATATGCATTGTGTTATTAGCGCATGGGCTTAGTAAGTGCGATTAAAGGACCTATATTTCGAGGGGTTAAAATCCTTTACCACGATGCTTTGCCGCGTCGGATGATGTATATTCGGTTGAATGTGAGATGTGTTCAATCGAGTATACGAAGTCCGATATTATTGTCTTTGTTTTTATGTGCATTATGTCATTAGCGCATGGGCTTAGTAAGTGCGATTAAAGGTCCTCTATTTCGAGGGATTAAAATCCTTTACCACGATGCTTTACCGCGCCGGGCGAGATACACATGATTGGATGGGAATGAGTTCAATCGGACACGTGAGGTCCTACATTGTGGATTTGTTTGTCTATGTATGTGTTGCATGCATCAGGTCTGGTTCTGTTCGAACACGTTCTCGAACGCTATACGAATGGGAACCTTCTGTTTACCGTTCGAACACATTTTCGGACGCTACACGAACACGCATGCATTTTCTTAGTTTTATCATGCATCAGGTCTGGTCCCGTTCGAACGCGTCCTCAAACGCCACACGAACGCGAACCTTCTGTTTACCGTTCGAACGCATTTTACAAACGCTACACGAACGCGCACATATTTTCTTTGTCTTATCATGTATCAGTTCTGATCCCGTTCTAACGCGTTCTCAAACGCTACACAAACGCGAACCTTCTGTTTACCGTTCGAACGCATTTACGAACGCTACACGATCACACACACACTGCACTGAGTACTTTTCATCATATTTTATGCATAATTGCCCATATTAGTTATCCATTTGTATTACGAACTTGATTGCTTCTCTTTATTATGCATGATTGTGCAATTGCCATTTATCTGTATTCCCCACATGTATGAGTACAATGTGCTTATTAAGTTGTATGCTTGCCGTATGTTAATTTACCTTTATGCATGCCAATTCGGACATAGATTATATGCAAATAGATGGTATGCAAACATGAAAAATGTGTCATATGCAAACTTAGATATGAGCTTTGTACTTATGCATGCGAACTTAGGGGTAAATTATCCTTGGAAATAAATGTTGCTTAGGCTTGGTTGAATTATCACACAAATCATTTTATTATAAGTGGCATAAGTAAGGACCATTCCGAACCCAACGGTTTGAGGTCTTCCTTTGCGAGGGGTGAGTGCGGCCTTAAATCTTTGTCCCGGTTCACACCGGGTGGTGACTCCATCATTCTTTGGTTTAGTCCCCTGCGGGCTACTCCGTACTCCCAACCGGCCCGCCAGCCGGAACAGCATGCGTCCCCCAGTTTCTGTGTTCCCACAGTGTACACCCGCGCGTCCTGCGTACACGATTGCCGGACCAAATTGTCCGGGCTCGGCCCAGCCAATTTTTGCAAGTCTCTTTATTTTTCCAATCCTTTTGAAGTTCCATAACAGTTAAATTAATTCTATTAATTAACTTGATGGTTACTTCAAATGATAGATCTCTCACTAATGTGATTTAATTGGCATGTTTATTTCCTTTAAAGTGGGCAGTGTTTTCTTTTTTGGCATACACAAGAAAAAGAAACACACAAAAGCTATTATTTTAAGAAAAAGCTTTTTCCCATCGTTGTCTTATTTTTTTTGAAAGTGTTCAAGCACTTTGTGGTTCGTTTGAAACAAGCTTGGTGGTGCCCATACTTGTTTAATTTCGTTGCATCCTGGGAAACAAACGTCTCACGTTCTACTGCACCTTTCTGTAGGGGACGAATTTGTTTTAAGGAGATTGTTGCCACATCAACAAGCCTCGGAATAGTGAAGCATTGGGTCTGACCTTGTTTACTGCTTCGATTCTGACTCGATTACTGCACCTTTCGGGGCCGCCGAGAACCACATCAGGATCAGGTTCAGGGGCTGATTTCAGAGGCAGACACTTCACCAGGTTCATCTTCAGGGTCTGATTGCAGGGTTTTCCGCACTTCGCTTAGGTCTGATTTCAGGGTCTGACGCACATCGCTCGTCAAGGTCTGAAACTCGTGGGTCTGATTTCAGGGTCTGCTCATCAGGGTCTACTTTGCTCATCTGGGTCTGAATCATCTCATCATGGTCTGAAGCATTATATATGGGGCTGAGCGATTGGGGATGATTCTGGATTTCCTTATTACTTTCAATTTGTGTTGTGTTTTTACTGATTTTTCAAGTCCTTATAAGAACACGGTAACCGAATATTTGTAATAGTCTTAAAACAAATTCGATCTGTGGATATGGAAAATAGTCCAAACACAGTTGATCCGAACATGGCAGCCTCTTCGGCTGGCCAAAATGTTCCAGCCTCTGGGCTTAATGTGGCAGCATGTGTGGCACGCCAAAATATTGTGGAAGCCTATTTGACTGGCCAAATGTTTCAGCCTCTGGGCTTAATGTGGCAGCCTCTGTGGCTGGCCAAAGTGTTGCTGCCTCTATGGCTAGACAACTTGTTGGACATGTGAGCCATGTCAATCATGCTGTGGAAAAACCTGATAAATTCATTGGTCAGAATTTCAAAAGGTGGCAACATAAAATGTTCTTTTACCTGACCACGTTGAATCTTGCGAGGTTCTTAAAGGAAGTTGCTCTTGTACCCAAAGAGGGTGAGAATGATATTCAAGTGATCAGTGCCATCGATGCTTGGAACATTCTGAATTCCTATGTAGGAATTATGTGCTGAATGGGCTAAGTGATTCCTTGTACAGTGTGTATGCCGGAATGAAAACAGCTAAGGAGCTTTGGGAATCCTTAGATCGAAAATATAAAATTGAGGATGTCGGTACTAAGAAATTTGTCGTAGGCCGCTTCCTAGATTTTAAGATGGTTAACTCCAAAACTGTGTTGAGCCAAGTACAAGAACTGCAGATTATTCTAGCAGAAATTCATGCTGAAGGGATGGTATTAAGTGAAACCTTCCAAGTAGCCTCGATAATTGAAAAACTACCACTTGGTTGGAAAGATTTCAAGAATTGTCTAAAGCATAAGCGAAAAGAAATGAACATTGAAGACTTGGTTCTTAAGCTTAGAATTGAGGAAGATAACAGAGTATCTGACAAGAGATGGATTACTCATTAGGCCAAAGAAAATATTGTTGAACATGGCCATAAGAACAAGAACCTCAAGACAAAGATGGGCCATAAAGGAGGAGTTTCCAAGAAATCCAAATTTCAAGGAAAATGCTTCAATTGTGACAAAATGAGTCACAAGTCTTCTGAGTGCAGACTGCCGAAGAAGAAAAAGAACCAAGAGGCTAATGTGATGGAACACATGACTCAAGATGTTTCAGACATTAACCTTTCTGCTGTGGTTTCTGAGGTGAATCTGGTGGGTTCTAACCCAAGAGAGTGGTGGATTGACACTGGTGCCACTCAACATGTGTACTCGGACAAGAGCATGTTTTCTTCATTTGAGCTTGCTGGTAATGGGGAAAAATATACATGGAAAATTCAGCAACATCTGAGATTGAAGGTCAAGGAAAGGTGATTCTGAAGATGACCTCTGGGAAAGAGTTGACTTTAAACAACGTTCTGTATGTACCAGAAATACAGAAGAATCTTGTGTCTAGATCACTTCTGAACAAACACGGATTCCGGATGGTGTCGAGTCTGATAAAGTATTTTTGACCAAAAAGGGAATGTAGGTGGGAAAAAGGTATGTAATTGATGGGCTTTTTAAGCTCAATGTAATGATTGTTAAACCCAAGAATATCAATAAAGCTAGTTCTTCTGCTTATATTGTTGAGTACTATAATCTATGGCATGGTAGATTAGGACATGTTAATTTTAATTCACTGCGAAAATTAATTAACATGAATCATATTCCCAATTTTAAAATTGATAACATACATAAGTGTGATACTTGTGTTGAGGCAAAACTAACTAGATCATCTTTTCATAGTATTGAAAGAAACTCTGAACCTCTTGATCTAATTCATACCGATGTATGTGATTTTAATTCAATACAATCAAGAGGCGGTAATAAATATTTTATTACCTTTATTGACGATTGCACGAGATTTTGCTATGTGTATTTGATGAAAAGCAAGGACGAAGCTATAGAGAAATTTGTTCTCTATAAGAATGAAGTTGAGAACCAATAGAATAAAAGAATTAATGAGTTAAGAAGTGATCGTGGTGGTGAGTATGTTTTTCCTTTTGAATCACTTTGTGAACAGAATGGAATCATACATCAAACCACAACTCCATATTCACCTCAATCCAATGAGATTGCAGAAATGAAGAATCGTACCTTGAAAGAGATGATGAACGCTATGTTAATCAGCTCTGGCTTACCTCAAAATATGTGGGGAGAAGCTGTCTTATCAGCTAATTACCTTTTAAATAAGGTACCACAAAAAGAAGCAGGGAAAACTCCTTATGAAATGTGGAAAAGAAAAGTAGCTTCCTATAAATTTCTACGAGTGTGGGGGTGTCTTGCCAAAGTAGTCATTCCTCCACCTAAGAAGGTGAAGATAAGACCAAAAAATGTTGATTGTATTTTCATAAGATATGCACATAACAGTAATGCTTATCGATTTATTATGCATGAGTCTAATATACCAGATATTCACAAAAATATGATAATGGAGTCGACGAATGCATCCTTTTTCGAATACATTTTTCCTTGTAAAACAAATTCGAATTCAAATGTGCACAAACGAGCACATGAGGCTATCATTGAAGATAGTCAGGACCAAGAACACATAAATGTTCCAGAGGATGAATAAGATGTTGAACTTGAACCAAGACGTAGCAAAAGAGCTAGAACAGAAAAATCATTTGGTCTAGATTTTCTGACATTTTTGCTAGAAAATGATCCTCAAAGCTATAACGAAGCTGTAAGGTCAGCTGATGGTGCTTTGTGGAAAGATTCCATCAATAGTGAAATTGAATCCATCTTACAAAATCACACCTGGGAGTTAGTAGATCTTCCTCCAGGGTGTAAACCTTTAGGGTCCAAGTGGATTTTCAAAAAGAAAATGAAGGCAGATGGATCAATTGACAAGTACAAAGCAAGACTTGTAATTAAAGGCTACAAACAACGTGAATGTCTTGATTACTTTGATACTTACTCTCATGTAACGAGAATAAATTCCATAAGGGTGATACTAGCGATTGCAGCTTTACGCAATCTTGAGGTACATCAGATGGATGTTAAAACAACCTTTCTGAATGGAGATTTAGATGAAGAAATCTACATGGAACAACCTGAAGGCTTTATAGCTCCAGGACAAGAAAAGAAAGTCTGCAAGTTAGTAAAATCCTTGTATGGATTGAAACAAGCTCCGAAACAGTGGCATAAAAAGTTTGACGATACCATGTTGGCAAATGGTTTCAAAATCAATGAATGTGATAAATGTATCTATGTCAGAGAGACAGAAGTTGGCTATGTCATTTTATGTCTCTACGTTGATGACATATTGATTGTCTGGAGTAATGTTACAATGGTGAAATCCACCAAGAATATGTTGAAATCTAAGTTTGACATGAAAGACATGGGTCTAGCAGATGTCATTCTGGGAATAAAGATCTCGAGAAGTCCAGATTGACTTATTCTTGATCAGTCGCACTAGGTGGATAAAATTCTTGGTAAATTCAACAATGATGATTCTGCTGTGGCTAGAACTCCTTTAGATGTGAGTCTATATCTATCAAAGAATAGGGGAGATGGTATATCTCAAGTAGAATACTCTAGAGTGATTGGGAGTCTGATGTATTTATCAAGTTGTACATGGTCTGATACAACATGTACAGTAAACAAGCTCAGCAGATATACGAGTAATCCAGGGGTTGATCACTGGAAAACATTAGTAAGAATACTCAGGTATTTACATTTTACTCGTAATTATGGGTTGCACTATCATAGATATCCAGCCGTAATCGAAGGATACAGTGATGCAAACTGGATATCTGATATGAAAGACTCAAAGTCTACCAGTGGCTATGTGTTTACACTAGCAGGTGCATCTATATCATGAAAATCCTCCAAACATACTGTGATAGCCAGATCTACAAGGGAATCAGAATTCATTGCATTAGGTAAGTGTGCTGAAGAAGCAGAATGGCTGCGAAATTTTCTAGAGGATATTCCAAGTTGGCCTAAGCCAGTGCCAACGATTTGCATTCATTGTGATAGTCAATCTGCAATTGGAAGGTGATAAGTGCATGAAAATGTACATTAAAACATCACTTATCTAGGCTTATTGTTAAGTATTTAGTTATATATTTTATGTTTTAGTATATAATTCCTATTGTTATATTAATTTAAAAATGTTTATTATTTACTCTAATTTAGTGATTTTATTTGTAGGAATATTAATACGTGGATCCGGGAATAATCACAAGTGTTTTGGGGACCTCTGGGAAGACACAGGACGAGCAGGGAAGAATGGGCGCCGAGGCGCCAAAATCCCATACAAAGAGTAGAGGAAATGGCGCCACGGCGCCATTCATCATCCACCAAGGGGCGCCGTGGCGCCCTAAATAATGAAGCAATAGGCGCCGCGGCGCCAATGGAGAAAGGCAGGCGCCGCGGCGCCCCAAGAATGCCAAACTGCATACATTTTCCAGACGGATCAGCACCGCGGCGCTGCGCAGGAAATTCCTACGCGTTCCAGGACTCAACTTTTAGGGTTTTTTGAAATCCTAATGGCACCCTGACACTTCTATAAATACAAGACTTCGTCCAAAACACAAGGGGAGGCTAGTTACACAAATACAAAAGAGAAAACAGAGCCGTGCAAATTCTCGGGATCAGAACCAATGATTTCTCCATCTATCTCTGTTGTTTCTTCATCTAGCATGCGGAACTAATCTCCCAAGCAAAGCTAAGGGCGAACTCTTGTACCCAACTCTTGTATTCTTGTTATTTGATTCATGAATGGATTTAATTGATTAATATAATTGTTATCTCTTCTTCTCTTTATTCTATGGATTAATTGAGAACTATATTTTATTAGTTTACATATAGATTCAGTCACGCTTTTTCTATGTGTTGTTGGTAAAATTGGTTTGATAGATTAAGGTTGTTTTGCGAGTTGATCCTCTGCTGCAGTATTGCCCGAGGGTATATTGTCGTCGTTGGATAGGTTGTAACGATAACCTTGTGAGTTGTAAACGTAGAGAAGATTGAATAACAATTACCTTAGAACTTAAACTGGTGTAGAATAGAATATCTTCCAATTGTTGATTTGGGACGTGAAATCCTCAATTTTGTAATAACATGAATCGATAATGGAATATAGGTAATAGGTACAAGAGGGAACCCGGATGCTTTGCTATTTCTCTTCATTGGATAAAATCTTTAAAGCTTTCGTAATTGTTAATTTACATCGTATTTAATCTTTCCTTTAAATAGTTATTGCTAACGTTTCTGTTTAAGTAAATTTGTTCCTGTAACCTTCTCTCTGTGGAATCGACACCCCAACTGTACTGCAATAACCGCAAGTCATATTTGGGCGTAATCAAAATTTGGCGCCGTTGCCGGGGAGACGGTCTACAAGCAAAAGGACCAGGTTTGCTTAGTCAATAACGAAGTGGTAACTTCGTTCCTTTTTTATTATTTTTTTTATTATTTATTTTTTTTTCGTTTATTTATTTCTTTTTAGTAATTTAATTTTTTTTTCTTAATTAGTTTCTTTTGTTTTAAATTTATTTCAGTGTTTGTTTTAGTATAATTGTTTTATTTATTTTATTTCTCGTACCATTTGAATTTAAATTGCATGCCTAGACGTAGGGATAGATTTGGTAGGTTCATTAGAACTGAGGAAGAGAACTCTGATTCAGAGAGTTTGTTTGACAATCTCTTTGCTACACCCTCCACTTCTAGTGCACACACCATGAGTGACTACGAGAGACCACCTCGGAGGACTCTTGAAGAGTACCTCCACCCGACTCGTACAGCTACACCTTCGTGTATCATGTTTCCTCCTAATGCACCACCCGTAGATTTTAAACCTGGGATGATACAGTATCTCCCAACCTTCCATGGTTTGGAGAACGAAAATCCCTATTTGCATATTAGAGAGTTTGAAGAGGTAGTAGCGACTTTCCATGACCGGTTTGGAACTACAGACACAATCAGACTTAAGTTTTTCCCTTTTTCCCTTAAGGACAAAGCTAAGAGTTGGTTGTACTCTTTAAGACCTAGGTCAATAGGATCGTGGGGCGAGATGACACAGGTATTTTTCGATAAATATTTCCCACACCATAAGACAGATGCCCTGAAAAGAAAAATCTCTACCTTCTCCCAGAGAGACAGCGAGACCCTTTATCAAACGTGGGAGCGGTATAAGGAGTTGTTAGCGAGTTGTCCCCACCATGGATATGAGAGTTGGCGTTTAGTAAGTTACTTTTATGATGGACTAACCCCTAGAGAACGCCAATTCGTTGAGACGATGTGCAATGGTAAGTTCATTCGAAAGGACCCTGATGAGGCATTTGAGTTTTTAGATGATCTAGCTAAGAAATCTCATACCTGGACTGGACCCAATGTCTTAGACAACACTGATAGGACACATACTTCTCCTAACAGAAGCCTACAACACTTTAGGGAAGAGGATAGCCTTAAGACACAAGTTGAGCTGTTAACTAGACAGATAGGAGCCTTAATAGCCAAAGACAGCAAGACAATGCATTCAGTAGCCCAACTAGAACCTCAAGAGTATCCGGTACATGGTGAGATGAGATGAACGTATGAAGAACAATGCCATGCATTAGGGACATATCAGAAGCCTCACACACCGTACCCAGACACCTATAATCCTAGTTGGAGGAACCATCCCAACCTTAGTTGGAAACAGGACTCTCCTCAATCGAGTCAGACACCACAACCTGGGAGTTACAGTACCCCACCGCAATATCATACACCTACCATCCCTAGGAACTCCTTAGAGGATACCATGCAAGCATTAGTAGAAGCTCAAAAAGCGATCATGGATGCCCAGAAAGCATTCGTTGAGACCCAAAGTAAAATTAATCAAAGGTTTGACTCATTGATAACTCAACTAGCAGAAGACAATAAGGAGATAAAAAGCCAAATCTCTAAGTTAACTAACGTCTTGAGTGTGAATGAACAAGGGAAATTCCCTTCCCAAGCTCAACCTAACCCTCAAGGGCAACACATGGCACAGACTGATCAGGGAGGTGAGAATGTAAAAGGTGTCAATGCTATAACTATTAGGTGTGGTAAGGAGGTAGGAGTAAAAGACACCCCAAACACAACAGATCCGACCAAGGATAATAGTGTAGATACTCCTCAGGAAGACCCAGAACCACAACTCCCAGTTAGAGTACCATTTCCTCAAGCCCTTAGGCCAGCCACCAAAGCTGCAGATCCGAACGGTGAGATCTTAGAACACCTTAGGCAAGTGAAGATAAATTTGCCCTTGTTACATGTAATCAAACAGGTTCCCACATACGCTAAGTTTTTAAAAGATCTGTGTACCATGAAAAGAAAGCACCATGTGAAGAAAACTGCATTCCTAACGGAACAAGCTAGTGCGGTGATTGAACAAAAGACCCCACCGAAATATAAAGACCCGGGGTGTCCCACCATCACTTGCCAGATTGGTACATGTGAATTTGGTCACAGGCATTATTAGACTTGGGCGCGAGTGCGGATCTCATGCCATATTCGATTTATGTGCAGTTAGGGCTTGGCGAGATTAAACCTACATCAGTAGCTTTACAGTTAGCTGACCGATCCATTAGAAAACCACGGGGAGTAGTCGAGGATGTTTTAGTTCAAATTGATAAATTCTACTACCCCGTTGACTTCTTAATTTTAGACACCCAGTCTGTAGTTAACGCTGAGTCCAAAATTCCGCTTATTTTAGGTAGACCTTTTCTTTACACAATGCCCTTATTAATTGCAGGAACGGTCTAATGAAATTATCATTTGGGAATATGACGCTGGAAGTGAACATTTTTCATGTTGAAAAACAACCACAGGATGATGATGAGTGTCAAGGTACATACATGCTCGAAGCAGTCCGGCCAAAAACAGCTTCTTTACAACATGAATCAAATGCTCTTGAAGTGAAAATGATCCTAAAGAATCGTAAAAGGAGGAAAAGAAGAGTTCGTGTTCAATTGAAGATGATATCTGGAAAGTTAAAAAGGGGGTTAAATCAACGTTTTAATATGTGCAGTCAAGATTCTCAGCCACCAGACCACAGAGGATCAGTGAATACACTGCCACAGCCAGACAGAAATTTCCACCCATGCCTTCATCAGTACGCTAGATGGAAACCACCATGACAGCTTAAGTGATTGTGTCTGGCTGAAGACGTTAAACTTAGCGCTAGCAGTGAGGCAACCCTTGCATTTGCATTTGCATTTTATATTTTATTTTATTTACTCTAGTTTTATCTTATTGTGTGCTAATTGCATGTTTTATTTTTATTGTTTGCATGAATGTTTATGCAGGAGTTCGCACAACCTACACAGCCACACAGCCAAAGTCTAGCCAGCAGGAACCTGATCAACTCCGCGCCTGGTAGTGTTGTTCCTTAATCCTTTCTTTATATTTATCTTACATTGAGGACAATGCAAGTTTTAAGTGTGGGGGTGTGGATGCATGCGCATGAAAACCTGTCATAAATACATATTCTATTAAAAAAATAATAATAATAAATATGCTTGTTTGTTTTGTTTTGTTTTTAGTCCCTGATAGTTAAACATAGTTCCTATGATGATATGTTTGTGTTAGGATGAAATCTTAGAAACGATAAGTCCTTTAATGTACTTTTATATGATAATTTGAGTAGTTAGTTTATCTATGTTAGACTCGTAAGCACTTAATTATAGGTTTTTAGCAGTGGAAGCCTGAGTAGATAACAAAGTGATTAGTTGAAGAAATTGTATGTCAATGAATGACCGTTTGCTTAGATATCTATCCTGATTTGCTTGTGTTATGACGTAAGGTATGGTTGCAATTAAAAGAAAAAGTCTCTGAAGAAAGAAAGTAAACCACCTATAACCGATAAGCGTGAAGCTACCCGTGGGCGAGTATTAGGACCACCATGAGGAGAAATGCTACCTTAAAGGGTAGGTGTGTTGAAAAAAAAAAAAAAAAAGAGAGAAGAAAAGAAAAATCCAAAAGAAAATGCAACAAGAGACAGAAAAGAAAAAAATCATACCATATTGAGCACACATAAAAGCAACTACAGAGCTTAATTGAGATATCTAGGTTGGTTAGACCCATCGACCCCGATTTTTAGACGAAATCATTGAGTTGGCTTACCTGGGAATAAAGCTGTGAACGAACCTTAACACACACACACACTTTGAGTCTAGCCTAGATGATTTATTCAAATATTTAGATTTGAGTTACGTTGAGTACTTTGAAGGTTCTCTGATTTCACTACTATGCATTCTCTGAGGACAAAAATTTATGTGAAACTATTGGGACTATTTGATTTTTATTTTTATTTTTATGATTGTATGTTTTGAATGACGTTTGTGGGTATCGTCGCTGTAAGCCCTCACGAGACTATAACTCGTCCACTAGGGACACCTAGGGGTTTAAAGGCTTGTTGCATACGCTAAATGCAATCGTGATCCCTACGAAAGTGGCTTAGATAGTTTTTATTTATTTTCATTTTATTTTACGCTTGAATTGCTAGAGACTAGCAATAAGCTGGTTGGGGGTTGTGATAAGTGCATGAAAATGTACATTAAAACATCACTTATCTAGGCTTATTGTTAAGTATTTAGTTATATATTTTATGTTTTAGTATATAATTCCTATTGTTATATTAATTTAAAAATGTTTATTATTTACTCTAATTTAGTGATTTTTATTTGTAGGAATATTAATACGTGGATCCGGGAATAATCACAAGTGTTTTGGGGACCTCTGGGAAGACACAGGACGAGCAGGGAAGAATGGGCGCCGAGGCGCCAAAATCCCATACAAAGAGCAGAGGAAATGGCGCCACGGCGCCATTCATCATCCACCAAGGGGCGCCGTGGCGCCCTCAATAATGAAGCAATGGGCGCCGCGGCGCCAATGGAGAAAGGCAGGCGCCGCGGCGCCCCCAGAATGCCAAACTGCATACATTTTCCAGACGGATCAGCGCCGCGGCGCTGCGCAAGAAATTCCTACGCGTTCCAGGACTCAACTTTTAGGGTTTTCTGAAATCCTAATGGCACCCTGACACTTCTATAAATACAAGACTTCGTCTAAAACACAAGGGGAGGCTAGTTACACAAATACAAAAGAGAAAACAGAGCCGTGCAAATTCCCGGGATCAGAACCAATGATTTCTCCATCTATCTCTGTTGTTTCTTCATCTAGCATGCGGAACTAATCTCCCAAGCAAAGCTAAGGGCGAACTCTTGTACCCAACTCTTGTATTCTTGTTATTTGATTCATGAATGGATTTAATTGATTAATATAATTGTTATTCTCTTCTTCTCTTTATTCTATGGATTAATTGAGAACTATATTTTATTAGTTTACATATAGATTCAGTCACGCTTTTTCTATGTGTTGTTGGTAAAATTGGTTTGATAGATTAAGGTTGTTTTGCGAGTTGATCCTCTGCTGCAGTATTGCCCGAGGGTATATTGTCGTCGTTGGATAGGTTGTAACGATAACCTTGTGAGTTGTAAACGTAGAGAAGATTGAATAACAATTACCTTAGAACTTAAACTGGTGTAGAATTGAATATCTTCCAATTGTTGATTTGGGACGTGAAATCCTCAATTGTGTAATAACATGAATCGATAACGGAATATAGGTAATAGGTACAAGAGGGAACCCGGATGCTTTGCTATTTCTCTTCATTTGATAAAATCTTTAAAGCTTTCGTAATTGTTAATTTACATCGTATTTAATCTTTCCTTTAAATAGTTATTGCTAACGTTTCTGTTTAAGTAAATTTGTTCCTGTAACCTTCTCTCTGTGGAATCGACACCCCAACTGTACTGCAATAACCGCAAGTCATATTTGGGCGTAATCAGAAGGGCACATAACAATATGTATAATGGTAAGTCTAGACATATTCGTCGTAGACACAATACCGTTAGACAATTACTCTCTACTGGAGTTATTTCGATTGACTCTGTAAAGTCAAAGGATAACATTGCGGATCCGCTAACCAAATGGTTAAACAGAGAGTTAGTTGTGTTCTCATCGAGGGGAATGAGACTAAAGCCCATTAGATAAATATTTATTACGAAGGAAAACCCAACCTTGTTGACTGGAGATCCCAAGATCTAGGTTCAATGGGACAACCTACGCGTAAAAGACATAATTGGTTCACTGTGGGGGTTACACTCTAGTCCATTCCTATGGTGAAATGAAACAGTGATGCTCGTATAGATAGAGGTTAAGCAAAGGCTTTTAATGATTCTTATGCGTCGGGAATCCGAGCAGAGTATTACGAGAAACTCTTAAATAAGAAATCACCTATGTGAGAGAGAAGTGTGGCCGATTCAAAGGGAATGTACGGGGCTCAATTCTTAGAAACTCTTGCAGAACCAGGTAGATGTTCATGGCCAAAATGAACATAATAATGAGAACTCAGATATGTTAGGTAAAATATATGTGTGATATATGTTTTTCATTTACATGAACGGCAGTACAGTTCAATGACATCGTGTCCACTGTGAGCCAGTAAATGAGATATATTTTCACAAGGGAAGGTTCAAAGGCTGAGGCCTACTTATCCTATGCAGGTGTTTAACCGTTGAACTCTTCAAGGTTAAAATAAAATATTTTTATAAAATAATTTTATTTGATGTTTTTTTTTCGCCAATTTCATTCATGTGGGGGATTGTTGGAAAAAATGCTCTTAGTAAGCATTTTGAGGTACAATTTTAAGCATGGTCCACTTCGTGTTAGTGGTTGTTTTTGAGTGATTCGGATACTCCTCCGTGAGTAGTTTGGAATGATATATTCATATGCTTTAAATGGTGCTTGGGTGAATGAGAAATTGTTGCTCAAAGTTCACCCATTGGTGTTGGAAAATAAGGAGAAATGAGCTTGTCCCACATGGGAAAGCTAATAGAGAGAAATTGTGTTTATATATGATTGCTCATATGTAGATGGGTAAGTGTTATAAGGATATAGACTCTCTCTACGTGCGCGCGCAGAGGGGTGCAAATCAAAATCCGATCAGGCCTGACTCTTGTGCACCCGCGCAGCCTGCGTACACGAATGCTGGACCAATTTGTGCGGGCCCGAACCAGCCAATTTTTGCAAGTCTCTTTATTTTTCCAAGCCTTTTGAAGTTCCATAATAGTTAAATTAATTCTATTAATTAACTTGGTGGTTACTTCAAATGATAGGTCTCCACTAATGTGATTTAATTGGCATGTTTATTTCCTTTAAAGTGGGCAGTGTTTTCGTTTTTGGCATACACAAGAAAAAGAAACACACATAAGCTATTGTTTTAAGAAAAAGCTTTTTCCCCTCGTTGTCTTTATTTTTTTGAAAGAGTTCAAGCACTTTATGGTTCGTTGGAAACAAGCTTGGTGGTGCCCATGCTTGTTTAATTCCGTTGCATTCTGGGAAACAAACATCTCACGTTCTACTGCACCTTTCGGTAGGTGACGAATTTATTTTAAGGAGATTGTTGCCACATCAACAAGCTTCGGAATAGTGAAGCATTGGGTCTGACCTTGTTTGCTGCTTCGATTCTGACTCGATTACTGCACCTTTCGAGGCCGCCGAGAACCACATCAGGATCAGGGTCAGGGGCTGATTTCAGAGGCAGACACTTCACCAGGTTCATCTTCAGGGTCTGATTGTAGGGTCTGCCGCACATCGCTTAGGTCTGATTTCAGGGTCAGACTCACATCGCTCGTCAGGGTCTGAAACTTGTGGGTCTGATTTCAGGGTCTGCTCATCAGGGTCTGCTCTGCTCATCTGGGTCTGAATCATCTCATCAGGGTCTGAAGCATTATATCAGGGGCTGAGCGATTGAGGCTGATTCTGGATTTCCTTACTACTTTCAATTTGTGTTGTGTTTTTACTGATTGTTCAAGTCCTTGTAAGAATACAGTAACCAAATATCAGTAATAGAAAGTAGGATTGCTACCTAGTTGGATATTACTGCTCTTGATGATCCATTCATCTCGTCCTTCCGGCACGCAGGTGATACCTTGTTTGATGTCGACACAGTTCACAGAATAAGATGTTAGTGAAGATGATCTTGATGATGCATCTGTCTTTGAGTCTGATAGTCCTCATTCACCATTCCCAACTGTCTTGTTCAAACTCATTGCCTTAGTGGGATTGAATTCCGCTATGGCTCAACAAATAATACATAAGTGGAACAACCTACAAGTTTGCCAAGTGATAGTTAAATGGAAGAGCAATCATGTGAAGATGGCAACTTGGGAGAATCAGAGAATTTCCAGGGGAAAAAAGTCCATTGTTATGGAGGGGGCAATATTATGAGATTCAAGACAGCTGCAGCAGGGCAGAGTGGGCTTGTATGCTGACATGACATGGGACTACAAGAATTTGGACATGAGACGTGACTTGGAGAATGGCACTTACAAGCATGTTGGATGTGAAGGACTGGGAAATAGGAATATCGTCAGGAGCGTGTTTTTGTCATTTTGTAATTGTGTTGAGATTTTGAGGGCAGTGTGCCCGAGCTTTTCTTATTTTTTTAGTTTGCAAGGTGGTTGTAGAATTGCTACAATACCCATTAGTCTTATTTTCTGGTTTATTGCTCTGTTCTACAAATCAGAAACTGATTTAACGTCAATCTTAATCAATTCTATTTCCATTGTTCGTTTACTTCACCTCTTACAAACATTGAGCATTCACAAATGGAGTTGTATCATGCACACTTTTATTACTTTATTATGCATATTGCACAATAAATATAAATATAAGATCTTACCAGACTATTATGGATGGTTTTCATATCCAGTCTTCTCTCAATTCAATGCACTGCCGTAATCTTAGTGCTAAAGATACTGCAAATTTGGTAATAATAAAATAAATAATACGCAGTTTATTTAGACTTGAAAAAAAAAATTGGGATACTTCTCAGATGGTGTCTATAAAGAGAAGAGCTTCTCTAGGCTGTTATTAGAGAGGATTCTGTTGGGATCCAACTCCTTCCGGGCTTTATTGTATGAATCCACTGGAAAACGTTTTCTTAGCCTTGCTTGGAGAGCTGCAAGCTCTTCTTTGTCCTTTGGTACCTGGATAATAATAAACAATGAACATAACAGATCTTGATTTACCATTTTGCAAGTCATCCCAAGAATCATATAATAACTATTTAACAAACTGAATTTGGTACACAAAGAAAGTTATCATATTGTCTGAAAAAAATTTGATTGCAGAAAATTTTAATTATTATTTCTCTAAACATATTGCTTAAAAGATAAGTACATTTATAGAATTTAGAAATTTCTGGGCTTCTGAAGATTCAATAAATTCATTGTGAATTGAATTTAAAAAAAAAAAAAAATTAATCTCATTCCAAACCATAAGGGATCACTTAATTTGATTTGAAGTTTGTGAAAGTGAAGCTAAATGAGCAGATCATGCAAGATTTAGTCAGTACCTCGATCTTAGCCCAATGCTCATACGCAGAATATTGATCCCACAACTGTGTTCGAGTCAGATGCCTGTAGTGGAAGTATTCTTCTGTTATTTCCTTTCTCTGACGAGCATCCATCGTAGGAAGGTACATAATAATACCAACCTGAAACAGAATCAAAACTTAGGTTAATACAAGCATTTCAAACAGTTCATGACATTTTCATTGAGCGACCACTATTCAAAAGTCAAAACCCACAACTATGACAACCATTAAGCAAAATAATAGCAAATACACAAAAAAGTACACCAGAAAGAAATAAACGATTCAGAGGAAGAAGGGAAAAAAAGAAAGAGAGAGAGAATAAAAGAAAAAAAATAAATAAATATGAAATAAAAACAAAGCTTACCCATGAGAATATGTCATCCTCGACTGAGCTATAAGCTGGGCTCATGAGGCTCTGACTGCGTGCCGTCCAGCGCTGTTCTATGGGAGCAGGTGCAGGTATATTTTCCTTCTCAATCAGCTGCTTCAGCTCTTCTATGTAATCAAGGTCTTTCATGCTCAGCTTTGCAAGGGTTCCAGAAGGAAAGCAGGTTTCTGATACCCATTGTTGCCCACCACAATCAAAGCCCAGAATTTCATCGGCCCATCCCACTCTGTATCCCTCTGACTTCCTCCAGAACTCAGCCTCAGCTTGATTAACCTTTATGACATGCTCTTTGTCAAGGGGATCAAGTGCAAGAAGTTTATCTCTTAACTCTGTAAATGAAAGCTCATTTATGTCTGGTTCAGTGTGGTCGGGAGATTTAGCTGTCATTACATCAACCCTGCAAGCAACTAAAAGTGTTAAGTGACTGAAACAAATAAGTAAAGTAAAAACAATACAGTTCATAGCTAAGGCTTTAATTTTCTGAGAGTCAGGGTTTTGAAGGTCTTTATCTTGCCAAGGCGAGACAGCAATGGCAAGTCGATTAAATAAAAAAATGCAGTAGATTACAAAAATAGTTAAGAAAGTTGAAACTGGACAAAACAGGACCAGAAACAAACAAAATAGAGAGCAAATGTGACCTCCAATTTCTAATCGATAGCTACTGTTGGCAATAATGAATATATGTGCACCCAACGGCCTATACTGACTTTATCAACTGGATCTTCCGATTTCATAAGAATTAGAGACTATCAAGCATCTTTTATTATTATTATTGCCACATACGTCCTTGCATATCTAAAAAAATTTATTGAAGCAATGTAACAGTTATCATGTCAAAATTATTTCTTATCTGGTTGAAGAAATTACCATTTTAACTGGTTAAATTATTGCACAATGGGTTGAATTTGGCTTTAAGTTCTTGACCTAATTACAGTTCAATAGAATTTCCGGCAAGCAATTCTTGACTGAAGCCAAAGTTGACATTAACTAATCAGACCCTCACATATACTTCTAGGACAACAAAATATTCTTATAGAGAAAACAATTATAAAGGAAAGAACAAAGAGACAATGAAACATAATGCAAGTATGAAGCCACTGTTGACAAAGCTCACAATTTTGATTTTTCCACTATGCCAGAAAAGTTTTAAAATACACAGAAACCAATACCTCGTTTAACTTTCACAAGGACATCAAAGTCAAGTTAAATGATAAAAGATAAGTTCTGCCTTATGAATATCATTTAAACAAAGAGAATAAATGATTTGTGCGATATCCTGTGTGCATGTGTAAGAGAGAGAGAGAGAGACAAAACAAGATGTTCAGCTCATTCAAGCCTTTTTAGGACCTAAAAATATAAGCATCACCTGTTACCTCTCCTAGTACCCCAATCTATACAACAAAAATGCATGGCAAAAGACAACAGCTTTACCTGTACTTTTTCTGAGACTCCCTGTAGAGGTCACGAACATGCTGTATAGCTTCATCCTCAGTATATTTAGGTTTGAATTTTGGTGGACCTTTCCATTTCGAGACAGGGTTGCACGTCACAACTACGACTGTGTCGGTATAAGGAATATGAAGGTACTTCACATGCTTATTCGCAGACAGAAATTTCCTGCAAATAGAAACTGAGAAGATTTTAACTTTTGAGAAACAAAAAGTCCTCCATCTTTTGCAATTTGATGTCACTCTACACTTCAATCTCAATCTCACCCCAAATATAGAGTATGAACCACAGAGGAAATAACTTGCATGCAGTCCATAACCCTTAAAAGAAGGTTCAGTTTACAATGCAACATAGGCAAATAATTTATGCTATTAATAGTTCAAAATTTTCTTTGTTCATAAATGCCAAAGTTCATAGCATGCACCAAATAACAAAACCTCGTGGAAGCAGATGCTCCAAAATTGTCCAAATTATCTGCAACAAAATAACCTTGGGAGGGATTCAATAAGTTGTAGGGCAATAATCAACTTGCAAATTGCATAAGTATTTTTTCTGACAAGCAAGGATCTTAGAGTGCTCAGAGTAGAAATAAATGATAAAAGGAACAAATAATTTACATGTGGTTTTTCTTGATATCTTTTATGTTAGAGACAGTTGTGTGCTCCACAAGTTCTTGTCTCTCAACACACTGAAGGGTGACTTCAGCAACCACTCCAAGCCCACCAAGACCACAGCGCGCTAAATAAAAGAGCTCCGGATATTTCTCTTTTGAAACTTCTATTGTTCCCTTAGCAGGAGTAACCAGTTTCATACTGATAACTTGCTCGTCAACAGGAGGCAATTTAGCACCAGTACCGTGTGCACCAACCTAACATTCAATAGACACGGAAGATGAAAAAAGATCTAAACAATAAGGAAAAAAATAAAACACTAGGTCACATCATATAGTTAACAATTCCCAGCTACACCTAAACGTATTTCATATCATTCTTTCTTCAAATCTGAAATGGGTTTATCACACAATCATTTTTAGACTCAATTTCCAACTGTTCCAGTCAAGGGAAAAGAGAATAAACTTGTGGTTCAAATGGACAACAACAAGAGACGCTTATGTAATTTATAAGGCGTATAAATAAATAAATGAGAACCAAAAAAGGGAAAAAGAAAAAGAACCTGAACAATGCCACCAATTTGCTGCTCTCGAATGGAGGCAAAGTTCTGAAGCGTAAGGCCATAATGTTTAATCTCATCGACCAACTGCTGAACTCTAATACCAGCCTGCACTCTCACTCTCTTCTTCTCCTTATCCACTTCTAAAACCTTATCCATGAGAGCCAAATTCACCATCCCAGCCCGAGCAAGGCCAATCCCATTGGGGGATAGCCCGGACCCGACGGGCCGGATCTTGGCCTGCTTTTCATTGGCTTCCTTAACTAACTTCTCAAGGTCCTGAAGATTCTCGGGCTGATGGAAGTTGCGAGTCTGAACCTCGTGGGTCCCGCTCCAGTTGGACACAGTGTGGAGGTCTTCGGGCAATGGGGCGTAACGGAAGATTTGGGCCTTCTTGTGTTTGGCAGAGTCAGAAAATGGGAAGGAGTAGTATGTGGCGGCGCCGCAGAATATGAGAAGCGCCGTGTAGCCCAGATACTTGCGGATTTCCGATTCAGATGACGGTGGTGGTAGTGGTGGTGTTGGTGACGTCGAGAATCCACGGAACGGTAATGGGTGTTTTACGGGTACTCCATTGAGGAGGTGGTGGTGATTCAGAGATTGAAATGAGCGTCTCAGGGAGAGAGCTCTTTGCATTTTTATTTCTCTCTCGCTGTAACTGTAATTGGCCCAGAGGGTTTCGTGGTTTTTGGAATCTTTATTGTTTTTTCAATACAGATTTATTAAGGGAGACCTATGGTTTGGGAAAACTTAAATAATTGGAATTCTGATAATGACATTAATGATGATGATAATGGAAGGTGGGTTTTTTCTGGACCCCACTTCAAAGAGACTATTATTTTAATTTATTTAGTTTTGTCGTCAAGGGCAGGCCACACACACAGCACAAGCTTCACCTCCCAATATCCAGCAACTTTTGGGCTGAAAATGATCCCATTTCTCCTCTCAGCTTTATGGTGAGTTATCGCAACTCTCTTTCTCATAGATTTAACACTTTATTTCCTGAATTGATTTCTCTTTTGATAAATTCTCTTAGACCCATATTGTATTTCAAGGAGTTACTAAAAACCCTTGTAGGAAAGTCATGGATACTTTACTCAGAACTCATAACAAGCTTGAATTCTTGCCCCAACTTCATGGGGTTTCAGATAAATCCAGTAGTTTAAGCTCTTTCAAGATTCAGAACCAGGAGCTTAGGTTTGGTCTCAAGAAGTCTCATCCAAAGAGTAATAGGAATTGTTTTATTAAGGCCAGTAGTAGTGCTCTTTTAGAGCTAGTTCCTGAAATCAAGAAGGAAAATCTTGACTTTGAGCTTCCCATGTACGACCCATTAAGGGGCCTTGTTGTAGACCTAGCAGTTGTAGGTGGTGGCCCAGCTGGGCTTGCTGTTGCTCAGCAAGTTTCAGAGGCAGGGCTTTCCGTTTGCTCCATTGACCCATCTCCTAGATTGATTTGGCCCAATAATTATGGTGTCTGGGTGGATGAATTTGAGGCCATGGATTTGCTTGATTGCCTCGATACTACTTGGTCTGGTGCTGTTGTGTACATTGATAATAATATGACGAAGGATCTTGAAAGACCTTATGGGAGGGTTAATAGGAAGCAGCTGAAGTCAAAAATGCTGCAAAAATGTATAACCAATAGTGTTAAGTTTCACCAAGCTAAAGTTATTAAGGTTATTCATGAAGAATCCAAATCATAGTTGATTTGCAATGATGGTGTTACAATTCAGGCTGCTGTGGTTCTTGATGCTACTGGGTTTTCTAGGTGCCTTGTTCAGTATGACAAACCCTATAATCCAGTTTACCAAGTGGCGTATGGAATTTTAGCGGAGGTAGAAGAGCACCCGTTTGATTTAGACAAGATGGTTTTCATGGACTGGAGAGATTCACATATGAACAATTTGGAGCTTAAAAAGGCAAATAGTAGAATTCCCACTTTTCTCTATGCCATGCCTTTTCATCAAACAGGATATTTCTTGAAGAAACTTCGCTAGTGGCACGGCCTGCTTTGCCAATGAAAGATATCCAGGAAAGAATGGTGGCTAGATTAAGGCATTTAGGCATAAAAGTTAAAAGCATTGAAGAGGATGAGCATTGTGTCATTCCGATGGGTGGGCCACTTCCAGTGCTTCCTCAAAGAGTTGTTGGAATAGGTGGTACTGCGGGGATGGTGCACCCTTCAACTGGCTATATGGTGGCAAGGACTTTAGCAGCAGCTCCTATTGTTGCAAACGCTATAATTCGATGCCTTGGTTCTGATAGAATCCTTTCAGGACACAAATTGTCTGCTGGAGTTTGGAAAGATTTGTGGCCCATAAAAAGGAGGAGACAAAGGGAATTCTTCTGTTTTGGTATGGATATCCTTCTGAAACTTGACTTACCCGCCACTAGAAGGTTTTTTGATGCGTTTTTTGATCTAGAACCTCATTACTGGCATGGTTTCTTATCATCGAGATTGTTTCTCCCGGAGCTTATAATATTTGGGCTTTCTTTGTTTGCACATGCCTCTAATACCTCTAGGATAGAGATCATGGCGAAGGGCACTCTTCCTTTGGTTAACATGATCAACAACTTGGTACAGGATAGAGATTAAGACGAACCAAATATTCATTATATGCTTAAAATGTTGATGTATTTGCGTTTTATACTTGCAATAATTGTTAATAAAACGTGATGTTTATAGCTTGTTACATGATCCAAAGCTCATGATAAACGTGCTTTGGGATTGAAGAGTTTCAGATTGGTTGATTAGCTCATTGATACACTCAAAAAGTTGTTTGTATCATAATATTTATTGATGCCTTGCATTGCTTAGAAGTTTGATTCATTTGTTCATTGATTTTCCTTTTTGTTAGGTAAGAAGGAAAATTCTGTTATTGTTGTGAAATTAGCTACTTTTGTTACAAGTCAACCAAATTAATTAGATGGAGCGCAAGCACGTGTAGATGGAATGTGTTAATGAAGTGATTGGAATGGACGTAGGTGGATTGCTGCTGAAACTGAGCTCATAAGACATTTCTTTACATTTGGAAAGCATGGGTCTGACATGCAACACTGATAGAGGGATTCATATTCTGATTATAAAGAAGTTTGGACATCTCTCTCTCTCTCTCTCTCTCTCTCTTGAGAAACCAAAACTTCTAAAAACGAACTACAATAATATACATCTAATTGAATGGCACGTCCCTGACCCAAAAACCATCGGTATGGCCATTATACGCCAGCTTTGCTAAACAATGTGCAGTAACATTATATATTCTTGATCTGAATTAAACCTTATAATCCTCTAGGTCTCTAATTGCATTTTGGATATTGGAATTAATCCATGAATTTCTTTGGAACTGCTTCAATTACCAAGCACCAAATTTACCACATTCAAGGAAGGCGGCATCTGATTCAATAATAAGAGAAAGAAAACTTGCTTCTTTAGCGCAATGGAGGCCAAAGTAGATTGCCGTAGCTTCTGCTAGCTCTACATCTCCATTGAACATCACCATCTTTACAGCCGCAGCAATCACTCTCCCACTGTGGTCCCTGAAAATAGCCCACTGAAGATCCTTACTAAGAGCTGCATCTACATTTAACATGATCCAGTTTGGAGGAGGAGGGGACCAAGACTGCACCTCTGGTTTGTTCCCTTGGGAAGCTATGAAATTTTCTTGCTAAAATCTAGAATTTATCCACAATGTGTCTCTGGAACAAAGTCTACAGCCTATACCATAATACTAATCTGTTGCACATCAGTTTTTTTAAGACTTGAAACGCATTATTGAAACAACTCTCACATACTGTTGCCTTTGAACTTTGATACAAAGCCTGCAAACTGAGATATCTGCCAGCATTTCTTCGAAAACTTACATTGAAGCATTGATTCAGCAGAACTCCCGCACCTCTGAGATTCATTGGCGATCACTATGTTGATGGCTGATTTTCGTCTCAGGGACAATAACGGAAATGTATTGTTCCTGGGGTTCAACCTTCCTTCAGCAGTGAATTTGTTTGGTTATAAGGTCAACCAAAGCAAACTTTGGCAGATGGAGGTAAAGCACCTAGATTAACACAGAGAGTTAACGTGGTTCGGCGAAACGAATCCAACCTACATCCACGGGCACAAAACAGAGGGTGTTTTATTACTGCAATGGGCTTGGCCGACCTGTTTTAGGTGATTTAGCCGAGCGATTCATGTTTACAAGATATCTTCTCTCTAGTTATTTTTTTGTAATTTGCTTGCTCATCAATCCAGCAACAAGAAAAAACCTCTCCTTACAAATATACTCCCCTCTTCTATTTATACTAGAAAGAGGCGGTTGCATGCCCCTCTTAGTGGACACTTCCCATGTGAATGTATTAATGGATTCCCCCCCCCCCAGGCCATAAATGGACTTCTTAAGCTTACATACCATGCCAGAATTTTGACTGGAGATAAAACCCTCCGGCTGTTCCATATAGATTTCTTCATCAAGAAATCCATTAAGAACAGTCGTTTTGATATCCATTTGCCAAATATCATAATCATGGTAAGCAGCGATAGCCAATAAAATCCTAATAGACTTTAGCATCGCTACTGGTGAAAAGGTTTCATCATAGTCCACACCTGGCCTTTGAGTGTAACCTTTAGCAACCAGTCAGGCTTTGAAGGTTTCAACCTTCCCATCAAGCTCGCGCTTCCTTTTGTAAACCCATTTACAACCAACGGGAACAATTCCCTCAGGAAGCGGAACCAAGTCCTATACTTGATTCTGATGCATAGAGTCTATTTCAGAATTCATGACTTCCTACCATTTAACGGAATCAATGTCTAACATTACTTCTCTGTAGGTATACGGATAAGTCTCCTCAACAAGGAGCACATCGAGACTCTTGTCTTGTATCAAATACAAGCACTCAGGAGGTCTCGATATCCTTGTAGACCTATGAAGAGTGGAAATATAAGGTTCTGCTTCTGTCTGAATCTATGATTCCTCTATCGGTCTGTCATCTATAGGTTGGACTTCATCAAGTTCAACATTTCTATGATTACTACCTTCTGCCAAAAACTCTTCTTCAAGAAATCTGGCAAAATGAGCTACAGACACATTTTGATGCTCGTGTTCATAGAATTGATATCCTTTGGAATTCGAAGGATATCCAACAAACCTAACTTTTCGCCCTTGAGGTAAAAGTTTATCATGTTGCGTCACCTTGACGTATGCAGGACAGCCCCAAACCTTAACATAATTAAGGTTCGGTTTCCTACCAACTCATATCTCATATGGAGTAGTAGGAACATCTTTAGAGGGAACCCTATTCAACAGATGTGCAGTAGTAAGAAGAGCATACCCCCACAAAAAATAAGGTAGATATGTAAAACTCAACATTGATCAGACCATATCCAATAAAGTCTGATTTCTCCTTTCAGACACTCTATTGTGTTGTGGAGCACTTGGAATAATATATTGAGCGAGAATCACATTCTCTTTAAGATACTCGATAAATTCACTATTCATATATTCACCGCCTCGATCTGATCGAAGGCATTTGATGAATTTACCAGTTTATTTTTCTACTTCGTTTTGAAATTCTTTGAACTTTTCAAAGGTTTCCGATTTATGTTTCATCAAATAAAAATAACCATACCGTGACAAATCATCGGTAAAAATTATGAAGTAAGAAAAACCACTATGAGCAGTGTGACTTATAGGACCACATACATCACTATGTACGAGCTCCAATAAGTCAGTGGCCTGATGTCCGACACAAGTAAATGAGGCTTTGGTCATTTTACCCTGAATACAAGATTCACAAGTTGGAAAAGATTGTATGGTTAGATTCTCAATCAAACCATTCTTAGCCAACTGGGTCAGACGTCGTACACCTATATGACCGAACCGCATATTCCATAATCAGTATCAATTTTTTTCAGATCTTTTATGTTTATTATCCCTAATCTTATAAACATCTCTAATGGCATGCAAAATATAATGACCTTGCGAATTTGAATATTTGTGTAACAAAACATCATTCATATTATATATGTTATGGGTGGGCATCAGATCGGATCAAATTAGATCTGATCCGATTTGATCGGATCGAATCAGATTCGATCCGGTTATCAAATCCGATCGAATTGAGTTGGTCCGGTTAGACGAATTTTGGATCGGATCAGATTTTATCCGATTCGCTCGAATTTTTTTTTATTTAATATGCAAAACGACGTCGTTAAATATTAAATAAAAAAAATTTGAATTATTTCGGATCGGATTTTATCCGATCCGATCCGATCCTCTCGATTTTTTTGACTCAAAACCAGATTATGCTTGCAGTTTGTGGTCATGTTGTTTGTACTGTGTACCGAATTCGGATCAGATCGGACCAATCCGATCCGAAATTATTCGAATCGGATCGAACCAATCCGATCTGATCCGATAATTATCGGATCGGATCGGATCGAGTTCGATAAGATGATCCGGTCCGAACGAATCAAACATCTCAGAGCATTTCGGATCGGATCGGATTCGGATTCGGTTCGATCCGATTCGAATCCGATAATGCCCAGGGCTAATATATATACATATAACAATTCTTAATATGTATATGATATCCTTTTGTATCTAATACAAATAAGGATAAAATATTAGCTACAGAACCAGGCACAAAAACACAATCTGTCAAAATAATGCTGCCTTTGAATAGATGAATCTCGTATTCGACAAAGGCTGTTGTAGATAAAGAATCTTCATTCCCAAATCGCAGCTGCATCTCGTTTGGATCAAGTATCTTATTGACCCTAAGCCCCTGCAACGAATTGCAGATGTGAGTAGGACTAGCAGAATCTAAAACCCATCCAGAACCAATGGCATCACAAGACAAATAGATATCAATGATAGGGAAAATAAACATACCTGATGAGGAGACCCTCCCCCGCCTGACGGGAGCAATATTGTCTGGAAAATTACACCTCTAATGTCCAATCTTGCCACAGTGGTGGCACTTGTCCTCAGCTGCTTTCTTCTTCGACTTGCTAGGCTTCGCTACCTTTCCTTTAGGTGGAACACCAGAACCAGTCTTCTTTACTTTTTTCTTCTTCTTCTTCTTGCCCGATCTCGTAGATTGAGAAGAAGAAGAACTAGGCAAAATGGACTTCGAAATGAGTGTTGGCACACCATTTTTGATGTCCTCCTTAGCAGTCTGAAGCATCATATGCAACTGACTATAGGAACAACGAATACCATGCATGTTGAAGTTCATAATGAACTGGGAATATGCCGGTGGGAATGAGCCAAGAATCAAATTCCTGTCCAATGTCTCATTTAGCTGAAAGTCAAACTTTCGAAGCTACTCAATGAGATCCATCATGTGCATGACATGTGAACTCACTGACTTTCCATCAGCCAAACGAGCATGGAACAATTGCACGGAGATTCTATACACCAGGGTCTGCTCCTGGTTTAGAAATAGCTCCCGAAGCTGAGTTATGATACTGAATGAGTCAGACATATCAACATATTTCCTCTTTAGATCAGAAGACATAGTACAGAGAATCAGTGACCTGACTCTCAGATCATCATCTCTCCATTTTTGAAATATCTCCCTCTCTTCAGGTGTCGACTCCGGAGCAATATCCAACGTTACTGGATTATCCAGCACATAACCCAAGTGCTTCGATCTCAAGACTATCTTAAGATCTAATTCCCATTCACTAAAGTTCTCATGACCAGTCGATTTATTCGTATCCAGGACACGAGCAAAAGGATTAGAAGAAGTAGTAGCTGTCATCACAAACTTTACAAAAGAAACATGAGTTAGCAAATAAAAGTAATTTCATCAATATCACAAAACATCAAACATATCATGGATTTTTAATATAAGGATGCATTCCCACTATTTTACATAAATTTATAATCCTCAAACAAAATACGAGAATTCAATAAGTAGACCTCACAAATATATTTAAACACACAGCTTTGGCACATTATGCCCAAATATATTTGAAAGTAGGTAAAAATTACCAATCACATCCAATGTGACTCTTTTAAAATATGTCATGAACCGTATCCGATCCTCACTGCTTTGGCATCTATTAGATGGGGCGTATTCAAGGCAATACTTGTCAGTAAACACATCCAAGGTACTTACGCACTACCTCACTGCTTTGGCATCTATTGGCATGCATTTTCGCTCGAATTTGTTTCTTATCAAATAAGTTTTACCGGTATAAATAAATTTTCATTAACCATAGCCGCACTACTTTGGTAGATACAACCACGGAATCAGGAAAAATATTTATATCTGTATTGACGAGACGGACCCATTAGTGTACAATATACTCATAAAACACAAAGCCTTATTATGAGGATTTTACAAAACTAGCAAACAGCCAAACTAATTGATCCAATCAATTAATTCTCAAGCATGTATAAAATAAATTTTATTAAATATCAAATATTTAAGGCGTGAAAAATCATTTTGGATGTGGGATCAGACGCTCTGATACCATTTTGTTGGGGTATGCGCAGCGAAATGGTGTGGTGGAATACGAAAATGGTTTTTAAATATTTTAAAAATTTCCGAGGGAATTAATTAATATCAAATATTTTTATTTCACTCAAATAAGTTTAAATATATTATTTATTAACATTTAATAAAGTAATATATTTCGTTACACGACGAATTATTTTATGAAAATATTTTTCGATAAATACTACGCGTAACGGGCAAACGGTCAAACTGGTTGACCATTAGCCGAGCTGGGGCAACACGGTCACTCGGGTAATGTTCGGTCAGCCCGAACAGTGCCCAGTTCGCTGAGTTCACAGCCGTGACATGACGGGTCCGTTTCGACGTGAATTTCACTATTTTCTCGCGTTTTCGTCACGGAACAATTTCCGGAATTTATCCACCATCCAATACACATCCAAAATCATCCAAATAACATATTTTTACATGAAAAATATTATGATTTAACAACTAAAACCATATCTGATCCAATTTTTATTTTTGTCCAATTTTCATGCCAAAATTCAATTTATTCACAAAATTAATCCAATTAATTTACACAAAATTTATCACCACAATATAAAGCCTCAAGAACAATTCTATGCAATATTAGAGTGATAATATCACTCTAGAATGGTAATTTTTAATTTTTAGATTAATACCATAATTAATCATTTTACAAATGCTAAATAAATAAATTATTAAGGTTTATAAAACTGTCAACACCAAGTTTTATTTCAAACATATATATCCAAGATTCATATGTATTTTAAACATGCAATATTTATCCTATACATATTTACATGCTTGAGAAATAAAATCTTTAGAAAATAGAAATTAGGAACTCTTGATTACCTTAATTCAAGCTCCAATTTCTTTGATTTTCTCCTCCTTGGTGTTGATCAATTTCAATAAACTCTAATCCCTCTTTTTCTTTTTTCTTTTTTCTCAACACATGAGAATGGCTTAAAGCTTACAAAATGAAAACAATTTTCATTTATATATTTTTCCTCTCCATTTTCGAACATTGGGGAAAAAATTAGCCAAAAATAATAATTTTTGTAGCCAAAATTTTGACACCATTTGATCTTATCCAAAAAATAATTATTATTTTGATTTTTGTTAATTAAAAGCCATGTGTCAAATATCCATGGTTTGACAAATCAAAATTTTCCAATTAAATAAGAATATTCCAATAATATTCTTATCTAAATAAATAAATTAATCAACTATTTAATTAATTAATTTATCTAATTAACAAAAGGACAAAATAATATTATGGAATAATATTCCAAGCATATTCTTCTATTTTATCATTATTAATATTTAATTAACAATTAATTAATAATAATAATAATAATAATAATAAACAAGTGTCAAAATTTAATTGGTTAATAATGTATCTAATCTAAATTATGTATCACAAATACACATTATTTAATACGCATGTGTAAATTATGAATAATCTGAATTATCCATAATTAATTGTCCAAGTGCTCAACGAGTACATTTTATATTGTGGGTAAGGGTGGCAATTTGGGTCAGGATTCGTTTATTCGTTCGATTCGATTCGCTTTAAATCAAATACGGGTTTGAAAAATGGATTCGTTTAATAAATGGGTCAATTCGATTCGATTCGTTTATTAAACGAATCGAATACGAATTTAAGCTCATTAATTCGTTTATTCGTTTATGATTCGTTTTATTATTTTTATTTACTAGTTCTTGTTAATTTTCAATTAAGATTCGAGAAATTATAGCTAATTATCATAGAAAAAAGTAATATTTTCGATACTTTGTGAGGTATTTTTAGTAAATATATTAATTACATATTTCATATGTATATATTTATGAAAAATTAATGTAAATCAAGTGTGGTAAAAATTAATGTAAATAATATGTCAAATATCATAATTTGATAATTATTTAATGTGTATTTAATAATATCAAATATTAAATACAAATACACATTAATTAGGAAATGACCATTAGATCCTTTCGCATATATTTTTCGTTTAACCATTAAACGATTTATAAATAATCAGAATTATTCATAAAAGTTGTCCTAGTGTTCTACGAGTATATTTCACTAGTGAGACTCTCTAGATTCAGGCATATCCGTCACAAAATCTAATTTTGTGTCTATAATTTACCCACCCGTAAATTATAATGAACACGGATAAACTCTCTGAACCATACAGGTCGAGGTCATTGCATACGTATAATCCTTCTGTCACAAGTATCCAGATTATTCCAGAGATATAGATATAAACATCAAATCTCTATAGATATAATCACGTCGACGAATCTATTAGCAATCCCTTAATAACACTTAGAACTAATTTCTATAGTATACCACAGGCCCATGGATTTAACAGATTGCTAATTCCATATTGAATACATATGCTCTGTACACAGAACCGACAGATCCTTTCTTGATACACACGGGATATCCTGAGCATCAGTCCACACCCAACGAACAGGCGGACGTCTGATCGAAATAGATCGGTGACGTGATTACCATCTAAGTGTGGAGGATAAATCATATAGCCATAGTGGTATCTCAAGTCAAAGAATCACTATACTCACTCAACCCGAGAAGATTCTTATTGACGTTGGTGTACCATCCATTAAAAATCTTCGGTGAGTCGTTCAGTGTTTATCCACTATAAACACCTTCACGTCTATACGAGTCTCCAAGACTCATGGTTCATTGAGAAACCATTGGAATCCAAGATTCCAATATATGATATATACCAATCTCAACAGGTTTACTTTACTGACCAAGTAGTGTAAACCTTGACCAGGAACTGTTTAAGAATGACAACGTCATGATATAACTCAATGTCAGTTGTGACGCTTTTACAACAGTATCATAACTAATCATTCTAAGGTCTGTTACGTCTTTACCATATAAAAGATAATGTTATATAATAGAAACTGTTTATTTTATTTATAATAAAATGTTACATTAATATTTACGGGGAAATACATAATAAAATTGGCGCTCAGAGTATCAACCCTAACAGTTTTGATGTTTTTCTAATAAGCTATGTTTTCATTATTAATTTGATATCATTAGTAAACATATGTTGACGTATTATGTATTTGATGCATAATAACATTGCTTAAAGTTGAAATAAGGTTAAATATTTTTGTATAAATGCTTAAGAAGCATTAAAACATTATTTAGTTAAGTTTTGTGTATGTTAGACATAGACATTAAAATTTGGAGTTTAGAACTCTAAATAAATAGTATCACTTGACCACCTTTAAGTGACCTAAAAATTTTCAAGTGTTACTTCATTATGGGATTCTTCTCTGATTTATATTTTATATTCAAAATTTATGCATATATATATATTCTGAATATAATTATATTTTTGTGATAATATTTGATATTTTGAAAATCATTATTTTATTTCTATTATATATTGAAGTTGGTTTTGATATTAAAATTAGATTTTGGATGCTTAGAATTATTTTGGAAAAGATTGAATTGTATTGGGTTAAAAAAACCCTAATTATCAGCTCTCTAGACCAGAGAGCTGATACAAGGCTTAACAACTTGAAGAATTTTTTTAAAAAAAATATATGAATATAGTTTGCGCACTCGAATAGCGTGCACGTCGCGCTCATGTTGAAAAGTTTGTTTTGTTTCGAGCTTCTGGACTCCGATTCGTCCCCGATTTTTTCTTCTGGATTCGTAATGGAATATAGTATTCCATTTTATTATTTAAAAATACACACATGCTCTATATCTTCCGATTTGACCAATTTTCACTGCACGAGTCTGGATCCGGCCCTAGGGGTTCCAGATCCGCCCAACAGAAATGATATTATAGCGGGTCTTAACCACAAGATATATTTTTATTGAATAAAAAATCATGCTTTATATGTTTGATATGTTTTTGAATATAAATTTATATTTTTAATTTAATTATACAAAAGTCATATTTGATATGCGTTGCATATTTTAAATTAAAATTTTTAATTTACCCGAGCATGTTTTCTAATGACTTGATATCTTGAATCTTCCATGATTAGGTGATTGCTTTTTAAGTAATAGTATTAATAATATTGGAGTATTATTGGATGGTCCATCTTATCAATACGAAGATGAATGAGTTCTTATTACTTGTAACCAATACTGTCATTATTGTGAGGACATAAGTGGTCGGAACTTAGATCGCTCCAGTAAAATATTTGATGTAGCATGATGAGTTCACGTAATCACCCAACACTTTCATTTATTGTGAGGGTGTATTTACGAAGCTCATTAGTGCATATTGACACGTATATATCTGGAACAGTCTTAATCCAATACCTTCATTATTATGAGGATAAAAAATGATTCAGGATAAAATTTAGGAGTCACATGGATGTGATTGACCGGTGAGGTCTACCTAATGAGTTTATGAAGGCCAATGATGGCATTATTGTGAGACTGGAGTAAATATCATGGGGTCCACTTTCTGCTATGAAATTTAATTATTAAATTTCTATTTTTTTCATTCGGGGAGATTACCAAATTACGTAAAGCAGTGGGAGGGCACTAATAGATTTAAAACCCATAATCGTATTGGTGTTTTGTATTGATATAAAATATTCTGATACTATTTATTCTTGTTTTGCAGATGGCTGCCGCAAATCCATTAGCACGACTTTTGGATTCTAACAAATTGAAAGGAGCCGAAAACTACTTTAAGTGGGAAATGAATATTAGACTTGCCTTTGAGTCAAAACGATTGAGCTATGTAAGGCTCAATCCTTTGCCTGTCGAGATCAATCCTAATTCCATTCCTGAAGAGCGGGAGACATTTTAAAAATGGAAGGACGATTGCCTGAGGGTGAAATTTTATATTTTAGGATCGATGGTTGCTGATTTGCTCAGACAATATATAGATGTATCTGATGATTGGAACATTATGATAACATTCAAGGAGTTGTTTGAAGCAAATCAAGAAATTGAAATATATCAATGGTTTAAGAAGCTATTTGTGGGACACAGGAACTGGGCGACGCATGCTGTCTCGGGCTCGCGGCCCGGTTGGGAGTACGGAGTAGCCACGGGGACTAAACCGGAGAATAATGGAGTCGCCACCCGGTGTGAACCGGGAAAATGAGATTTAAGGCCGCACTCACCCCTCACAAGGGAAGACCTCAAACCGTTGGGTTCGGAATGGTCTCTACTTATGTCACTTGTAATGAAAGGATTTGCGTAATAATTTAATCAGGCCTAAGTAACATTATTTCCTTGAGTATGTGCTTCTAAATCCACATGCATGAAATTAATCATCACAACATACAACATCACATGGCAATCTCATGAACATATTCCAATATATGATATGGAAAACTAAGAACAACCTAATCATGCTTGAGTATTATCTCATGAATACATCGAATGGATAAATGCAGGAATAAAAATAATATGATTGACTACATAATGCAAGAGAGATCACCCAAGAGGCAATTATGCATGAAATATGATGAGACAGACTTAGTTCAGTGTGTGCGTGTTCGTGTAGCGTTCGTAAACGCGTTCAAACGGTAAACAGAAGGTTCTCGTTCGTGTAGCGTTTGATAACGCGTTCGAACGGTACCAGACCTGATGATACAAAATGCATGAGCGTTCGAGTAGCGTTTGTAAAACGCATTCGAACGGGAAACAGAAGGTTCGCATTCGTATAGCGTTCGATAACGCGTTCGAACGGATCCAGACCTGATGAAACAAAATGCATGTGTGTTCGAGTAGCGTTTGTAAAACACGTTCGAACGGGAAACATAAGGTTCGTATTCGTAAAGCGTTCGATAATACGTTCGAACGGGAACAGACCTGATGCACAAAATGTGACGCAATATATACATAAAAAAGCAAATAGAGAAATACGAAGCGCGGTGAAGCATCGTGGCGAAGGATTTTAAACTCTTCAATTAGAGGACCTTTCATCGCACTTACTAAGCCCATGCGCTCGATCTCAATGCATATAAAAATAAAGACAATCATACCAAACTTAGTATATCCGATTGAACATATCTTATATCCAACCGAACACACATCAACCGGCGCGGCAAAGCATTGTGGTAAAGGATTTTAACCCCTCCAAATAGGGGACCTTTAATCCGACTTACTAAGCCCATGCACTCGATTGAATCATACATACAAAAGTAACATGCAGAATTCAAATAACGAAAAATAAATAAACCGAAGCAACATAAAACAAAAGAGTGTGCAGTTTACTCAAGTGGTACGTGGAGTTGTATCCCGAGTACAGATCATACTACCGTCCATTCGGAATCGGCTATGAAATTTATGTCCGGGTTACCATCCTATATACCACAAGAGGCGACACATTTTCCATTTCATTCAAGCCACAACATGCATCCACAAACGACTCTCATGCGAATAGAATTCAATAAACAATCAAAAGACGAATATAAACTAATGAGAAAAGTGCCCTCAGGTCTAACCTTTTAAATCACCTCTCGGATGTACGGTATACGATCGTCGGAAGGGTGGATGCTCCGCAACTCTTCCGGTTCACTGGTTCACTGCTCTCGTTCGTTGTCTTACTGTTTTGAGTCGTCGTTCTCCATCTTTTGCTGCTGTTTTTGACTCCGATTCGCTGCCGTTTTGCTACTGTTTTGCTGATGTATTTTAGTTACTATTTTTGGGATGTTTTGGCTACTGTTTGTGGGTGTGATTTCGGTGGTGTTATGGTGTGGTTCGGGGGCTGTTTTATGTGTGTGTTTAGGGCTACTGTATGCGTGTTTTAGGGCTTCTGTATGGGCTGTGTTTCGGTGATACAAGGTCGCTAAATGGAGGTCTGGTTTTCAGTGATTAGGGGAAGGGGATGAATAGAATTTTTTATGTTATTTCTTTATAGTATGCGTGAACTTCTAGGGTTTCTGTGTGTGTTATGATTTTCGTGTGAGTTGTGTGTATATTCTGTGTATGAGCTAGGGGCATCATGTCTTGGTTAGGGGTTGTTTATATAGAGAAAGGTTAGGGCTACTCCTTGTCTCACAAGGAAGAGATTTTGGCATTAAAAGGAGGATTTGATTTGGTATTCAACAAGGAAAGGATTAGATTGAGGGGGGACAAATCTTGGCTAGATTAGGAATACAAAATATTTAATTTGTTATAATTGATTTTAATTAGGTATGACATCTTTTTAATTTAGTATGTGATTTTGTTTAGTTAGGAAGTTAATATATTTGATTGATTTTAATGTTTATTTTAATTTGGTATGTGATTTTTAGATTTGTTTTGATTTCACCATGTGTTAAATATGTGTTTTAAGTGGGCTTGGGCGTGTGGGCCAAGGCTTGGCCGAATTGGGCTTGATGTGAGGCTAGCAGCAAAACCAGAATTACCGACACTGTTCGAACGCTTCCTCGAACGCGGCACGAACGCCCGCAATCTGTTTGGCGTTCGAACGTATACACGAACGCAGCACGAACGAAAATAGTGAACCTTGTTATTCTGAATTTCCCCTTCCGATGTCCGTTTTCCGTGACCTCCGTGACTTAAAAGGTAGTGTCTCCAAATGAGACTCATCATAGGGACTTATATGCAAAAATGCAGTGCCTACAGTCTCCCCCACTTTGATGGGACTTGTGTAATGTGTAACAGTGACAATCCTATCAAAGTTATGCAATGCATTTCTACTTACCTGGCTCGCCAGCTGCCACTTGACTTGCCACGTGTTGCGTGGAGTGGATGTTGTGTCGTACCTGGCATGTTAAACCTCATACCTGAAGTGTGTCGCAGTTGCGTCTCCGTACCTAGAGTATCGCAGTGATATCTCCATACTTGGAGTGCCGTACCTGGCGTGCTAAACCTCGTA